>CAJQUW010008053.1:0-476678 GCA_907163375.1 Prostheceraeus crozeri | reverse complement strand
CCACGGTGCGTCAGAACTACCTTTTTATGTTTTGAGATCCACCAGAGCTGCGACTTTAATTTTATCAATCTACAGTGTATTGCAATTCTATTCATATCAAATTAAAAAAAATCGATCGGTGAAATTTCGAGAAAATTTCGATTAAACATTTTATACTACTTTTACCGATATTCTAAGTAGTAGGTATAAAATGTCATACGAATCCAGTATGATTGCCATTATTTTTTCTTGAAAATTGAATCAACATGATAGCCTAAGACGGAATTTCATCATTCGCTTCATTTTATTTGGTTTGGTTTACTGACATTTGCCTGTAGATACCGAAGTCATGGGTAGGGTCACAGGTGGGCCTATATAAAATTAGGCTCTTTGATATCAAAATTACGATTAGTAAAAATCACCTTCAAATATATTGAAAATCAGCAATCATGCGACTCAGATCATTTCTAGTCTTGCTACATGTCTTTTCTGATTAAACTACATGTACGAGCGTAATCTAGACAATTTATTTTGTTTCTCCAATATTCAATCACCTATCAAATTTTCTTTTGCTTCTAACCGATTTCCATTATTCATGCTAATTACACTTATCATTTGATTTCCATAGTCTTACTAAATCTTCTTTACTGTTTTGCTTGCGACAGATAGATGTCTATGAAACGATGTTTGAGTGCCGGCGAGAGTGCTTGTTAAAAATTTCTATGAACTATTGTCATTGACGACGGTGATATCTACATATCAATACCCATAGAAATCAGATTGTTTTACTGTATTAGGCTAGAAGGGTCATCAGCTGATTTCAGGTGGTCATTAAAGCTGCTCGGAGTCCCGAAATTTTAGCGCGAATTCAAAACGTCGGACTTGTATTTCTCAAGCATGAAGTCACGTGTGATAAATACCAATGAAGGAAATAATGCGCCTAGTTATTAGTTGAAGATATTTTTGATGATTTGTTTCATTATATTTATGTGTGAACATGATAAATACTTCAAATATCAATTTAATGATGCAAGGATTTCACATGACAAATGTATTTGCATGATGAAATGTACTGGTATATAATTGACATAAGTGTAGTTTTGTAAATGATTTCTCTGATTGATGAATTTTCTGTCTATTACTCTTGGTGAGGCGTATAATATTCTTCAATATCTCTGGTTACTGTAAATGTTTCTCAGTCATAAAGAGACTCCTATTCACGAAGTACATCACGAAACATGTCAGAATGGGTCTTGACTCGTTGATTTGTCTTGCTTTGTATTACAAAATTTTTGAGTGATTTCAATGCAAGCGTTTTTTCCTGCCATAAGTGTCTCCAAAACATTCAATACAGCAAAGCCTCCATTTTTTTGTTTCATGCACTATAGACAATTTCTAGTCTTAATCCTTAATTTCTAAACATCTTACTTCTTAAGACTTCTATTTCTGTTAGGTCTTAATTTCTAGTTTTGGAGATATAGCCGGTCTAATAGCTACTGCCAAAAATTTACTGTATTCTGATTGCCACCGAAATCGAATGAACATGCAATAGTAATCAATGTCAAATTAATAGCAATAGTCAACCCCGGATGAACCAGCACAATTAGAGTCATGCGGCTATTACCATGGCTGAGCCGGCAGCAAGCACTAGAAGTGGCCGGTAACGGATCCAGGGGGAGGGGGTTCATGGGGTTTAAGTGGTTGAAGCCCATGCTGGTTCAGGTAGGTCCAAGCTTTGCTATTCTATAGAGGTCTGGGACAAGTTTGGAATCATGTTCAGCAAGGCTGGTTTCAAACAACAAGCAAAGTCAGAATACAAAATTGATAAAGTACAAACAACTCTAGAAATACAGAAGGTAGTAGAACCAAACTTCCTACAGCACTTAACCACACCCTATGATATAGCGCAATACAAAATTGAGACCAGTCCTGCACAAAGAAATACTCTCATGGGAAACATTCATTCTCATTAAAAATTAATTCAATTTCATGGGATAACCAAATACCAATTAAAAACAAGCATAGGCATAGCAAGATATTCAGTCAAATCACGCAACCAATACCACAAACCAATGTTCATGATCCCAATGGATGCCCAATTCAGTCCCCACCACCTCCATGCCCTGCAACGGCCACAGCAAGCTCTCAAAGTTGACCTAATTTCACGGATTTTACTAAATTTGACCATCTCAACTAATTTAAAGCATAGCCATAGCGGTCAAGATCAGGGTATCCGGGCCTTTTCCGTCAGAAAATTCCAGGACCATTTGAGAACATTTTCAACATTCCTATGAATTATCCTCAAAATTACTATTAATGATCTTTCTTAATCACGTGTTCGGAAATGTTCAGGTGTACATTAGTGAAGGAATCGTCATCACATTAACATGAGTCCTTCTTTTCACTTCAAGCATACCCATCATTGGCATTTATTGTTTGTGGTATAAATGTTTGTCCAATATTTTTTGACCATAAACGTGTGTGACTTATAAATGATCAAAACAATGTTAACGATGTTTCTTCTCATAATGATAGCCGATTCAGCTCATGGATAATCAAGTCGAGTAATAGCTCTAAATCATTGTACGCATTGTCATGGCTTAAAGCAATGATATCAATGCAAAATTGGTTTAGTACATATGAAATGTTGAGGAAGATTGAGTGTGTTACCATTATAAAATCTTTATAAGCTAAATCAGCAGTTGAGCGTCATAAACACGCAAATGCTGTCTATGGTCATGATACGGTTGAGTTCATCCAAAGCAGCTGGCAGAAAGCTATTGGAATCGAGATTTTCTAACGCTAATTGCTATCGCTTGAGAAAATATAAAGCTAGCCGAAGTTCTTCGAACGAAAGCACAAAATTGTAAATTAAAAAAATTTGAAATATTCGGCGTACCTGCATCTTCTGTGATTGAAAGTTTATGTATATAATGGAGTATCCGAGAGTTATACTTATAGTCGCACGCGCGTGCGTGCATTCTATCTCCGGTCTTGATTAACTTTCAGATTCATATAGGTCTACCTAGATATCACCTCTAGCTCTAACCTGTAGCTGAACCCATTTTTACGGTGCATGTCTTTTCCTTACACCGTATATCGCATCATGTTTTGACATAGGGCCCATAGGCTAAAAGCGGTGGATTTCCTAAACCTCACTCTTCAAAGTTAGTGAATAACGCTTGTCTTTGCATTCTGCAATTTCATGTACGCAAGGCATATATAGTACTCATTGCATTTCATTTAATCGCGGTGAATCGAACCTGCTTTTTCAACGCAGCTTTTTTTGTACCGAATATATATTTGATAGTTCTACAAATATCAAAACGGAAAAGTCGATCTGCATAGTATCACACCATGGTATTAAGCTTCTCGCTTAATCATGAATATAAATTTGCCTTCGATATGTAAAGAGTCGATATATTATTAATATACAAAACAAAACTGCTTTACAGATGACATTTTAGCAGCATTAACACAGTAGACCTACTGTCACTTTACAAGAGCTTTTAATACCGTAGTATTTGGAAAAAAATTTACTTTATATTCATTTCCAGAGAGCCAAGAGGTCTTCGTATAATACCAAAAGAAGATATTTTGCAGAACAGTTAATAATTCTGAGAAACATATCAGCGTCTGTATCATCAATCGTTTTTTAATAAGTCGAGCTGCTATTGCCGATAAAAGTAATGATATCTGCTAGGTCTAAATTTTCGCCTTATCAGCTTCATTTAGGAGCAAATCCTTTAGTCCCTAAAACTTGATATTAGAAGCTTTTGAAAATGCATCATTTTCTAACAAACTTATGAACATTTTCACTATGAAATTATTTTACTAAACCTTCATAATACTTCAGAAAATTGATTGTTTATATGACATGAATATCGAACAGGAAAATGGATATATTTATATCTCGTCTGAAAATTTGGCAACTCAAATATAAAAACGCTTAATGAGGGAACAATAGTTAAAACGAGACAAAACTTTATGAAAGATAGCCATGATATTTAATGAATGCCCGTCGAAATTTCAATAACTTACTAATTACAAATCTCAAATTGACCCGGGCATGGCTGCAACTTTCAACAGGGAGTTGTGTCGATGTTGAGAGATGTGAACTAGGCCTGCTGATGATTCTTGATATTGGAGGAAATAGCTGCTATTCAGGTCTGTTCCCGCTTTTCAACTGAGGATGCAACTCAATATTTAATTATTCTATTTACACAAACGCAGCCATTCTTGAAACAAAAAGGCCGTTACAGAAATTCTATACAAATGAATTTAGGATTTTCAGAATATTATTAATAACACTTGATGATCATGTACCATCTGGCTCAGAATGACACCGTTTCGAAGAGGGCACTTTGGCGTTCCTATGCGTTCCACAACAAAGGCAGGTAGGAACTCCGTTCTCAAGCGTCCCCCCTCCGACGAAAGCCCTGGTTTGCACAGATAAAGTGATTTCAAAATTCAAACTCCTTCGATTTCAAAATACAAATTCAAATACTAAGATTTGGTGCAAGTATTGGTGTTACCTAGTTAGGGAGTTTGTCTAGCAACTTCCAGCATTTTCTCTACACGAACAACCGGTAAAACCGGAAAATACCGATTTCCTCGAAAAATGATAAGAGTTATCATAAAATGACGGTTCTACATGGATAATGAGTTTGTACAGTTCTACAACCGGTCAAATAGTATTCTACTAATCATATCTGAGTTTTAACACACACTTCCCCAACACGCCGGTAGATACAGGTTATTATGCAAGAATCCAGCCAGAGATATATGTGCACGTTAAGCCAGAGATGAACATGAATGCAAGGAAATATATCAAAATATTTCATCAATTTATTCAGAGCGAATACAAGGTTGGTTGATCGGTGGGCATAGCATTATTCTAGTGAAAATTACATCATTCCAGCGAAGATCATTTTCCGCTTTGGTATGCTACAGAAAATGTATGCTTGTTTTTGATTGGTATTTGGTGATCCCATGAAATTGAATTAATTTTTAATGAGAATGAATGTTTCCCATGAGCGTATTTTTTTGTGCAGGACTGGTCTCAATTTTGTAATGCGCTATATCATAGGGTGTGGTTAAGTGCTGTAGGAAGTTTGGTTCTACTACCTTCTGTATTTCCAGAGTTGTTTGTACTTTATCAATTTTGTATTCTGACTTTGCTTGTTGTTTGAAACCAGCCCGAAATGGCTTAGGGCTTCAGCAATTACATTTGTAATTTACTAGTATCGATTCTGCTGAATTATATGAAGAACAAGGCCTGCAGCTTTGTATTATGAAAGGAAAATCACGTCATGGCATTCACTTAAAGCCTGGAACAGTCACGTTTTTTCACAACCGCAACCTATCATCTTTAAGTCACTTTTGTTTACCTGAAATCCTTTAATACATGACATAGTGGTGGAATCTCAGCAATGCTGATGTGGACATCTACCCCAACATCAGACAGCTCATCCTGGTTGGATGCGTCTCTCCAATTCTCCAAATCTCCTCAGAATCAGAGAGACCGTTTTATGCCGTCAGACATCCGAAGGCGCATCTCTTGTGCACCATCTCCGAGGAATGATTGGTAGACTGACAATCGTGGCAAAAAACAGTGGAAGATATGAAGACGTGTGAAATTTGGAAATCAAGGATATCTGTGATCAGCACAAAATATCAATGGTAGCTTCTATCCTTCGAAGTAGAAATCATTCGATGTCTTTGTCGAGTACTGAAATGGGATCAGGACAAATAAGTTGCTTACAAAGTTTAACATACTAAAATAGGCAAGTTTTGAAATCTTTGAATACCGGTATTACACAGTATTTCATGATGGTCGTTAATTACACAGAAGTGTTCAGTTTTCCAACCGAATTTTTTTACTGAGCGGCTCATGAGGGCAAATCCGAGACGGCTCGTCTGTCAATCGATGTCGCTTGAGTGATATCTGATAGGTTAGACACCATAATCTATAAGCAACATTGTGGAAAAAAGAAAAGGATGCTTGCGGGGAATTTGAATTCAAGAATGGTTTTGCAGTTAGCGCATAATTATTTTCAAGAAACTGAAGCTAGCTGTATATCTGGCAGTAGATTTTTAGAAATAATTTTTTCAATCCGGATTTTCCACTTGCCTGATGAAAAATGATCTAGGAATTTGTTCATCACATCAGCTTTCAAAAATTCCTCTCGGATCAGGATAAAATTTTAATCAAAAAATTCACTGAGAGATTAACTGATGCTTTCATGATCATATTCACGATTTTGTTCATACCAAAAAAACGACGGATTCCTTTTCCAAGAGCCATTCGAGAATTTGTTCAACACACTTGGAGTCCCTCCCAGCCCTACAATACTCGCTACTATAGCATAAACATAAAAGAAACCAACGACATTGTCATTTTTTCACTTATTGCTACTTCCCGACGCCAAACAACACTTTGTTCGCACCAAACAACCACGAATTCCCATTATAAGAATTATTCCAGAATTTGTTCACTATATTTGGACACCCTCACAGCCCTGCAAGCCCTAGTTACTTCTTGTTCGTAGTCAGTAAGTGTCAGTAAGCGAAAAATGACAATGTCGTCTTGCAGGGCTGCGAGGTAGTCCCAATGAGATGAACAAATTTTGGAATTGTTCTTAGAATAGGAATGCGTGGTTGTTTGGTGTGAACAAAATCGTAAATATGATCAGGAAAGCATCAGTTAATCTCTCCGTGCATTTTTTGATTAAAGTTTAAAATTTTACTCATCTGAGAGGAACTTTTGAAAACTGATGTGATGAACAAATTATTTCTAAAAATCCACTGCCAGATCTAGTGCTAACTTCAGTGACTTTTATTTTCACATTTTTGTGTCAACGTGAGGCATGATGGGAAGGTATTAAAAAAATGAAGTTTTCGAAATGCAATGAAAGTGAAGAAACAATAGACCCAATATCAGGCTTTCTTGACACTTCATTTTGATTTTCATATTTTGATGTACTTGTGTAGGGAAGCAACTCACACTCAATGTAGAGATGCGTCGTGACTTACACACGCACATGTACATTGTACATTGATCGCACTTTTTTATTTTGTCGACCCCCTCCGCGCCGAAAAGCCGGATCCGCCTCTGACTAAGATGCGAGTCAATCTTTGACAACATATTTACTGCAGGCCTGTGATTGCTCCTCAAATTCCTCAGATTCCTCAAAAATTTTTTCCACTCAAATCCTCAAAAATTCCTCAAATATAGCTAAACTAAAAGAAATTCTTCAAATGTGACACATTTTAGACTAAATGTCGGACAATGTCTTGTTTTTTAGCGAATGGTGATTATCTGTAAACTCCCAATCAAGAGGCTAAGATAGAATCATATAACATGTATCCTACACCCTGACTGCTAAACATGAATCAATCATGATTTATACTTTGATTTTGTTTCACGTCGTTTTAATTTCTGGAAGCTACAGGGTTGCAAATGTTCAGGTTCGTCCGAACTTATTTTGTTATGCAGAGAAGTTGTCTGAAGTTATTGTCTGCCGAACTCCTTAGTGCAGCACTTTCACGTGTTTAATGCGTGAAACACTGCGATCAGTATACCGAAATTGTATATTGAACACTACAAGCAATTTTTTTCTTCAAACTTCATAATTTTGCGTAGAATTCCAACAGTAAAATGCTTATTCAATTATTTTCATTAATTTTCTGAACCGGTTTCACCGCCTTCATTATATGTTTCTGCGACTATATGGCTGCCAAATGCATGCCTGTACTTCTTAAAGAACTTTAGGCTATCGATCCTCTATATTCATTATGTGATAACGTGTAGATATCCCATCCCACTTGGATTTCAGTGCTCTTATCAACTGAAGCTTTTGTTTCACTCATTCTCTTCCATTTTATTTCCGCTGAACATGAACGCATGCGACGGGGTAAAGCGGATGGTCTCCAAATTTAGTGTCTATCTGCCTCCTGGTCACTAGCGTGAGGCTCTGCTATTCCATGAGTCTGTTTGCTGCTACATTTTTCAGGGTCTGACGACCGACATTTATCCTGGATGAGTTATCCACTTATAGATCGTTTTCATAATTTGCTGAACACAGCTTGGTGTGAAAGTAATGCACAGATTGTTTATCGTTGTATGCGAACTTGGATTAATTAAGACATTCATCAAAACACATAGTACTGGGTTGGCAGATTTTCAACCTGGGTCTACTGCAAGATGTGGTTGTCAATATCTCTGCGGAACTTCATGGCAATAGAGGTGATAATCTTTCACTCTTTGCTTAGATGAGACCAACCACTCAGCTGGCAAGCCTGTTCCTAGCAATTTTTTGTGTCGTATGAGAGAATTCATGTTCATTTAAATGTAGATCGGAGCGATGTGATCAAAGGGCTAACAGATAAACAAGGGCCACCAAAACTTGTGCAGTATAAAGTAATATTAATAAATTAGTGTGAAATGTGGCGTATCCTTCATAATAAATTACTGACTTTTTTTTTAACCACAAGCATTCCGTCAACGATTTTAAGCTTTCTATGCTTACGGGTTGCTCTCCTCCCAAATTTGTCTAAAATCCGTAAAAATTAATCGTCACTAAACCCCAGATGCATGTAGTTGAGGATATTTCCTACATTAAAAAAAAATTCAGTATACAAATCTGACAAGCATCATTGAATTGGAGACGATAGCGTGAAGCACAACGATGTCAGCAGCTTGATCTGACATCCTCTGTTCGACACATTCTAAGCAGATAGTACTTGAGGTAACAAATTAATTTCGCAACAACGCGGAAAGTAATTATGACCAGGCCAATATCCTTTTGTAATACATATCACTTCAAAAAGTGTGGAGTGTGGTCAACTCTGGGGTTGCCTTCTTCATGACTTTTTTCATGAAGTTTGGCCCAAAATTTTGGAGTTTTTCTTGCAATTATTATATTAGGCTCCGTTTACATTCCTCAAATTTTTCAAAAAAATTCCTCAATTTTTCTAATAAGCTAATCACAGGCCTGTTACTGTCATTTTTAGTGTTATTGAAGTCTCTTTAGCTAGGAAACAAGTTTGCTTCGAACATAATTTCTCCAGCTAATAAATTAAGGAGACGAGGAAAAGGAGAAAGTCCGAGAACATGACCAAGCAAGACGAAGCAAGAAAAAGGTGCGTGTCGATACATAGGCCTATTCTAATTCCTGATTCTTGTTACATTGAGTAATTGCTTTTGGAGCTGAAACAGGTGAGCCGTGGTAACATGGCCATCAGAAGAAAATTGCATGGGCTCTGTGTTGTAGCAGGATTTAATGTGTTCTCACTTGAATTATGTTAGTCATCCTGTGTCCTAGCTCTAATTGGTTGAATTCCTTTTCAAATACCTTCATGAGATCGAATAAGTTGCGAATGTCATCTCGGTCAGTCACTTGTCTCTCGGTCAATCTGGATGCTTTCACAGGGAAATGACTTCCAGCCTGCATAGCAGTCGGCTAGTTGCTCGCATTTCCTATTTTCGGGTAAATTCGAAGTTGAGTGGGTGTTCCCGAATAGCCGGCGATGGATTATTACTATGTCCAAGATCAATTTGGTGTCGAGATGAAAGCGGCAATGAAATACATGTGAGAGATGCGGCTGAACCTGGAGATTGCGGGTATCTAGAAGAAGTCATTTCATGACATATCCTGGAATCTTGTGAAACATAGCATAGGCCTACTGTCCTGAAATCTATCATTTCAGTTCCCTTCCTTAAAATAGGCCCTACTACGTAATCTTCTACAGACATGATTTTTCGGGTCAAAGTATGTGGCTCCCTTGTTCCGAAAAATCATGCGATAAGTTCGCTGAGATTTTAATCGTTACTTCGAAAAATTCAGTGTGTATAACTCGGGAAAAATCAGGGAATTTTAAAATTGGGAGCAGTAAAGATTAAATGTATCTATGACTGATGACAAAATAAACAAAATTGCCTACTGTACAACAAGAAAAAGTAGAAATTCCATGTTTTTGATATAAGCATCACTTTTTATATCGTTTGAAGATTTGATCAATAAGTGCAAATTCGCTAGAAAAGTATGGTCATTGGACAAGCATTTATAATTTTAATTTTGAAACATTGTACGTCTGCTTCACTAATTTTCAGCAATTTGTATAGACAAGGAGGCCAGTTTTGCTTTTATGTGCTTTCTTAGTTTGCTGCTGCGCTTTTCTCCAAAGCTGCGACCAGATCCACTCTGATGGGTGGGGAAAGCTGCTTTGAAAATGTCCAGACGGAATGTGCGTACGCAGCCGAGGAAATCTGGATCCTTGACATTAGGACGGATGCTTCGTTTTCTCATCCGACCCACGCCATTGATGTGAGCTTGATCAGATTGATCGACCAATGGGCGAGTTGCCTCTGGAGATTATTCAGCAGGTTCAAGACTCCCACGCCTTGCGCGTTCATAGATAGTAGTTGGCTGATTAGGACTCTGATGACAGTCTGAAATCTGAAATGCTACGAAACTCACGTAAATTCATCGCGGATAAATGGATGTTCATTGTTCACAGAAGGTATTGAACTGAAGACAGGGCGATGACAAGATACCTGAATTCTAGATTTCTTGGTCATGCTGATACATCTCAGATGCACAAAGCTCTTGAGGGATTGGTCGATGGCCTGGACAATTCTAGACTCCTGCAGGTGGTAATGGATGGTCGAAATGTCGATATCGCAACTTCTGGTAAGGCATCCACCTGTCACCGCTACCTAGCACCCGCACATATGCTTCTTTTACCAACCTTTTCAATTCGCATTTTGATTAGTCTACATAGATAAGTCTACGGTACTTAATAACCAAAATAATTATCACCTAAAAAGTCAAATCCTACCTGCCTAACGCTTTATTGCATTTCCAAATTCTACAGATGTTCCTTCTTCATCTGTGATTTCATGTACATCGCATATAAGAGTATGGCAGTATATTTGGCATCAGGAGTTCGATTCTCCGCTCAAAGTGTTAAAGTGAGCCTGGGGGATGCTAATGCTGACCGTTCTAATATGTGCTTTTCATTGCTAATGTGTTCAAAGTAGTGAGATAATCCAACATACTCGAAACTAAAGAAACATCTCATTGTTGAAATGCTTTTCTGTGGTTTTATCGATGTAGAAAGTGTTTGGGACTATCATAGCTTCATCACATCATTCATCGGAAAATTTAGTTGAATTTTGATTCAAGTGGAGAACATCTTATAGCAGGATTTGGTAAGTGATGAACATTTATATAATGCGTCTTAATGAAAAGTACATTCAATGAAGGCTGAACTACGTTGCGTGACAGAAACATGCACTGATGTTTTAATAAAACTACAATTAAGACTGAACTGTGATGCGTGACAGAAAACACTTATCTAATCAATAGCCGTTGTTAAATATTTAAGTCGATCTTGATCTCAAACACATTTCTACGTGTATGTGCCTTTTCTTGCATGAACATATGAAGATACCGTTCATCCTTTTGCACAGGATCAACGTTTGTTTAAGTTTGGACATCGTAGAATTGCAAATTTTGCTGTCGTTTTGATATAAGTCGTAGCTGCATGATGAAGCACCAAGAAAAAATCGTAAATTGTTGAAATGATTCGTTGTGGACGTAGCATGCGCAATGTTGTTAAAGAGTCAATGTTTGAATGTATCATGTAGGCTAGCTGATTGGAATTGGTGGGCGCGTTGGTGTGAAGAAGCAAAGTTGTAAGGATCTGGATGACCAAATTTCAGAAGACAAGTGATAGTCACAGATTGAATCTGATCATTCCAGCGAAGAGAAATCGGTTTCAGATAGTTTCGCGTCTAGCAAAAGGCTGGAGATTTGCTGTTGGTATCAACTGTTGCTTTAGAGCTGCATATCAACGTCTGAAAGAAGCGGGATTTAAATCCTACAGACTGTACGCATACCTCTCAATAGCTTTTTGAATTTTAATGAATTTATGCGGACATTTTCTAGTCCGGGAGTTAGCGTGAGGATGAATGAACACATTTCAGGTCACACATCGGAGGATAGTCAGTTATCAACGATGAGGATCGATTTTCCTTCTCGTGTCCTTTCTTTGTCAAATTTTTGCATATAGTCATCGAAGACAGTGCTGATCATCCACGATCTTCTGTTCTTTGATGAAAAACCCTCCGTTATTGCTCTTTTTGATTACGTGGAGAGAGTCGATTTTGGAGTTTTCGATACCAAACGGCTATCCTCTTCTACATATAATCAAAGAAAGCTCTTCTGTTCGCTTTGTAAGTGACAGGCAACTTTCTGATCCTAGAGAAACATCGAAATTTTTCGAATAGGCTGATATCAAAGAGCCGTCCATGTTTGCCATTACCATTATAGTCATCTGCTGTTTGCTTTATTTTCTTCCAATGCATTTGTTGCCTTTTGATGCTAACATCGAATCTGAAAGCAATTGCGAAAGACAAAGGAGTTTCGACTTCGAAGGTGTTATAGACGTCTTGTAAATGTCATTCTTTTACAATAGTCTGTATGTCATCTTTCCACGTCGCAACAGAAGCCAATGGAGCGGATCGGCATTCTCCATTCACGGGTCGGCATTCGATGTCATGCAGTGACTTGAAGCGTTGGAATCATCCGTCGTTGTACTTGAAATTGATCACGCCAATTTTTGAAGCAAATTGATTGGTTTTCTCTCGATGGGTAGATGGGGATACTGCCTGTTATTGGGAATGCTTCTGATCTCTTCTGTCGAAGCCATTGCAATAAGCTTGATTCCACGTAAAAACTCCGGAAAATGAATTCTTTTGCGACTGGTCCCAAAAGTCGATCTTTCAATATGCGCGTTTATCTGATCGACCTCTGTAGGCCATGAGTTGAATGCTTGTCGTTTCACTCCATATTTCCTTTCAACATCACTTTTCTGCAAATCGTTCTTACAAAAATCTGGAGTGATTTCTGCTTTATTACGAATATTCACCGGTGAAGATTGTAGTAGTTTCATTGCCTTGAGTAATTTAAACGTGAAATTGATCGATTGTAATCGTTCTTTGAGTCATCAAGCAGCAACTTTCCATTGTACATTTTCCTATCATGGCTTCAATCCATAACAATGCTCAGATGTCGACAAAATGTTCACATGACAGCAAAGCCAAAGGACTCACCCTCAATATTTGAATACCACTCCACCCTCGCCCGCAGCTTCACACTTCTATCGAAGGCTCACAGATATCAACAATGGAAACAAGTGACCCGGGAAGTAAACAGTAATAGCGGAGGAATACAAAAGATCCACTTACGATTCATTCATCAGGTGTCCTACGTATTTTAAATTTAGACCTTTGCTCTCATCCTCATTCAATCTACGTTAGCTCTTTTGAATGACACCTCTTCAGCAGTCACTTGAAAGCAGTATCAGTTTCCTTAGTCGGTTCGGTTTAGTGAAATGTTTGTGGGTAGGGCGGATCACAATCGCTTCTACTGGTGAGTAGTTGTGTCCGCAATATGTAGTGAAGACATCGGGAATGTCATCATTTGAGAATACGGAGCCAAAGAAATTATCTGACTTATCAACATGTTGTTCAGACTGACGATTTTTTTCAAAAAGGATTGTATTGAATTTTGGCTATGAATTACTAGTTAAGCGATTGTCTAATTGATTGAGATAGGAAACTGTCGGGAAATGAAGCAGCCGACTAGTTAAGTACATGTATATGACAAGTTAAAAGTGGGTTGCTGAAACTTAACAAAAAGGGAGAACTGCATATATTTGTGAGCACTGTATTTGTCTCGTAGTAGACCAATGATTCAGTGTAGAGCACCACTTTTCTGATTTAGGTGCTGGTTTGTCAGCTAAATTTGACAAAAATCAGACTAGCGTTCATTGCATCTTTCGTAATTCCTGGAATAGTGATTCTAAGTTTTTGTTCTGCTTAACTACCGATGGAAGGTTCTTGCTTTCTATTTTCCTTGGAACTACCTTCATGACAGTTCCATCTTCTGTATCATTTATAACCGCCTGTTATGCAACATTCACGGATATTTCGTCTGCCTGCATTTCGCATTTCAACCAACGATGGACCAAACTTTGTGGAGATTATAACGTGATGATATTGATGGCTTCAGCATGCCAGTTTTTAAATCTTCAGGCCATGCTTCGGGCAATATCATGTCCATGCACAAAGCTTTATATACTGGAAACAGCTTCTGTCCAATATAGATCTTTACCTAGCCAAGCTCTAAAAAGTGCAAAATTTTCATCACAAGCATGTGAATGACTATTCCAATCACTAAGTTACGAGTTCTAAACATTAATTTCAGACGATTTTGTATCCTTACGCAAAGTTTCAAGTAGTGGAAATAGTTTCCATCCAAGATAGCCATTTCTTCCAAGTCAAATTCCACAAATGTGAAATTTTAATCATAAATCCTGTAAATGACTAGTCATATCACTTACTTTAACGTTTTCAAAGAATCAGTTCATCATCTTAATGCTTAACCAGTTTTACGGATCTCTGCAGCAGTTCATGTAGCTGCTCACAGTCGAGTCGGCATTTGTATTCGAACTCCCATAGCACCGGAGTGGAGTCTTTCAACTCCGACACAAATACACTAACTTCCATAATTGGAGCAACACACAGCATGGATTAAATTTAAATCATTTGTAGATAATGCATGAATGAAATTGAAGTTGAGATTTAAGTTAATCTAAGTTAAGGCAATTGAATTGCTAAGTATGAATGCTGCTTGAAAAAATTGCACGAATCTAAACTGAAATATGAAAGTGTCCCGCCACTGTGTCCCGCAATATTTACTCAAATATTGCTAAACGAAAACATGTTGTGCAGCCCCTGATCTAACGAGTTAACAGTGGCTTACCGTAACTTCACAAAAAAAGAAAAAATGTATGTATTTATGATCGCTGCAGTTGTTTCGCAGCTGGCCTATGATTCAGTGTAGAGCACCACTTTTTACTGATTTAAGTCCTGTCTTGTCAGCTAAATTTGACAAAAATCACAGAAGCGTTCATTGTATCTTTTGTAATTCTTGGAACTACCTTCATGACAGTTCCATCTTCTGTATAATTTATAACCGCCTGTTATGCAACATTCACTGAAATTTTGTCTGACTGTATTTCACATTTCAACCAACGATGGACTGAGCTCTGTGGAGATTGTGGAGGGCGCATTCGACTTGCCAGCTTGCTTGCCTCCTTGAAGTAATATTTCTATGTTTGTTTGACTTCTTATGACTTCTATGTTGGTTGCACTGTAATGCTAATTCCTAGATTTTTGCTTATTTCTCTATGGCTCATCCTAGTGCTTATGTCTAAATTTCAAATGTCTAGTTGTTGCTCTTCGAAGTAGTTTGCTTCTTGACGCCTCCATAATAAGTTTGGTAAGTAATTGGAATTGTAATATGTTTTCAATGTGAATCTGTAAATAGGTTTGATTCCCTTGCAGATACCGCCAAATAGTAAAGTTGTTTTCGACACAAGTCGCTTTTCGTGGCACGTTTATAGATTATAACATGATGATACTGACGATTTCAACGTGCCTGGAATAAAATTCTAGGTCGCTTTCAGCAGCACAATCTGTGTGGAGTGGGTCATAGCTTCATGTGACTCCAGTTTCAAGTATTGTCAACAATAATAGATAGTGACACCACTCGAATAGCAGTGACACTTCTCATAGGTGCAGCAGTTTACTGAAAATTCCCCTGCAATTGCGGTGACGTAAATGGCAAATATGGACTGCACACACTATCTTGTCGATTTAGTGCCGGACACTCGGCCATGAATGAAACTGTTCTCAGAGCACTGGAAAGATGCGGATTTTCGCCAATTATCGAACTAGTTTGGAATGGACAATGGCGATGGGAAGCGGCCAGATGGAGTCAGTGTCTGATGTGGAACGTAACATGCAGAGATATTCGCTCTCGAAAAGGACTGCATGAATCAGCCACCAGAGCTGGTTCCACAGCCTCATCAGGAGAGAAATCAATCTCGTTCACGTTTTCCCATATAGCTGATCCTTTTCTTTTTCAACCAATCGTGGTGAAAACCTCGTTCGATGGCCTCATTGACGATGCATTTCTCCAGATCACTTTGCAGATGTCAACCATGCAGAGGGAATCTGTGTTGGTAATGCAGAAATGGGCATAACTACCTTTAGTTTTTTGCAAGCATTTTTACATTGTTTTGTCCTTGTTGGTCTAAATATATGTATATCATTGCTTAACTGTTCGAAAAAGCAGCGACCATTCTTTCATCGTCAATATGTCAAAAACGTTTTAAATCCGTAGGTGTTCTGGTGTACCTCATCGATTTGGGAAATTGGTGAGACAATTACATACCCGGTAGCAGCTAGTACAGGAACATGCGGCTATCACATTGCGGAAAGCTTAATTTTGTTCATAAGTGTTGCCCTATCCCGTTAATAGACAACAAAACTCTTTCTTCTTCCAGGAAAATATATTCTTTAGACCTCAACTTCATGTTTTGATACTCAACTTTCTATGTACTCATTCAATGGAATTCTTCATCGCACTACATTAATTTGAATTATTCACTGGACTTATTCATTGAACATGAAAAAATCGACGCTGTTGTTACAATCAACAATTCGCACCTTTCCGTTATTGGAAATAGCTAATTACAAAATCATCATCGGCATTTTCATCAATATGAATGTAAATTCTGTCATGGTGTATAAACGAACTTTCAAAATTGAACAACTACAACACAACAATTACAACGCAAGTCTGGGTATGTGAGCATATATGTATGTGCAAATTTGGTTTTATGCGACTACATACCATTTTTGTCGATTAATAATAATATTTGTCAAGAACCAAGTGCATGAAAATTGTAGTCACAACAAGTAGAAACTGACAAATGTCAAACCCATGACAGGCTAATGAACGAAACTTCAAAGAACAGTTTACTTAGAATGGATAAAGGTGTTCATGTTTACCATATGTCCAAGCGCCTAAAATGTTAACCCTTGTCTTGACTTAAGTTTGATAACCTAACCCGCTGACCCTTCGTATGCTGTAAGTTGATTCCAATGACGAACGGAGTCAACAGTGAAAAACATCGGTCTGTGTTGGTGATATACTGGCATCAGGAATTGAAATGGATTCCCACCCTCGAATTTTGAAAAGATGACACATCTTGACAATCATAAACTTAGAGATTTTTCATATGTGTGTCTTTTGGTATTGAACATGTTAGAATTAGACTTGTGCTTCTCAGGAATGGACCTCCTTTGATCGGTATTCGGAAGTACACGTTAGTAGAAACATATAACGCTCGTGATTAGTTCGGATTGCAAACAAAAATCTACGTAAAGCAATTCCCCTAAGATTGTTTCTTTCATGTATTTAGTTACTTCTTATTAAAGTGCATCTAGACATTTTTATTGGTGGTAGGCAACAACAGCATGCGGGTTGTACCACATTGATTCACGACAGTATCTTTGTAATCAAAATCTGTCCCTAATTAATTCGCGTGAACATCTTTATTATCAATGTTGACTACGCAGAACATGTGTTACAAATCAACTGTTTCATCTGGTAATCTAGTTTCATCAGTTGCTAGGTTGCAGTAGGTACAATATGGGTTTTGCATGACCCAAAAGTAATAAATTATCAAAATCATAGTTCCTAAACATTCATTTAACATTATATATTTTGTCATTTTCCACATAAAATCGACAGCATCGGATATTATGACAGAAAGACCACGACCAATTCTATTGGTATTGGTGGCTCTTACAAAGTCTCAGTCTAACCAAAAAGGTTGTTCATGCTATTGACAGGGTTGAAATATATTTAAGATTAACGCGTGTCTAATTGATCTATTAAAAATTCACAAATTGCTTCAAGTCTAGGCTAAATTAAGATCATCAAGTTGAATTTTTGAATGCCTATAGATGTCTAAGTAGAGATAATCAATCTGACTTTTGCAACCTGTCATATCCATTAACACCTTCCGCTAATTATTATTTCAGAACATAAATGGGTGAATTAAAGTCAAACTATCACTGAAAATATGTGAATAGCGGTGCTCCTGCTACAATTATTATTGATAATTGTAAATGTCACATCACTTACTTTCATTTAGGCGGCTTGAGTTAGTAGTCATTGTAGCACTCATTCATGTAGCACTCAGATGCGGCGAAATACAAACCGGTGTTTGTCTATTTCAGCATAAAACAAGTCTAGTTGCTTATAAAAATTTATTATGTTTTCACTTCTACGTTTCAATGACAAAATAGAACGCTAACTCATGGAATATACGGTCGCTAACCAATTTACCGTTGTAATTTTAACGGGCGCAACCATCTGCGAACAGCTGTAAAACACGTGGGTTATCATTTTAAAAATGAATTAAAGCTGCTCGGAGTCCCGAACAATTCGTGCCCACGTCGAGATAGGCGGTTTCAACACGATGACCCTTCTAGCCTTTATATAGTATAGTATCTGATTTCTATGTCAATACCGATCGCAGTCAGTGTTTTCATCAGAACCATATCGCGCACTGTCATTAATTACACCG
Source organism: Prostheceraeus crozeri (assembly GCA_907163375.1). Lineage (NCBI taxonomy): Eukaryota > Metazoa > Platyhelminthes > Polycladida > Euryleptidae > Prostheceraeus > Prostheceraeus crozeri. Next base: position 458,183 of record CAJQUW010008053.1, on the reverse strand, counting down.
CTCGAATGAAAACACACGCAGAGAATCGACTTCGAGTCTGCTTGATATGCTTGAGAAAGGCGAAAGAAATCAGGGCTATTACGAACACCGTGTCCTCATTGATCAAAGAACATGTTTTGAATGGTTATGATGTCAACGACGAAAGATTACCAGCGGCGATCTGTGGAACTTGTCGTTCGTATGTTATGTTGAAACAGCAAGGGAAAAGGGTTAACAAAATTGAAGTGTTTGATCATTCCTTGCTTGGAGTTCTTCCTCCGACTACCCGATTTACTGCAGCAAATGGATGCACATGCAAGGTCTGCTGCATTGCTCGTCAAACTATTACGTCATCCAACCCATCATCGTCAACATTTAACAGCAGACTGTCGGAGAGACCTATTAAACTGTGCGCAAAGTGTTTGGCAGCGATCGGCCGTGGACTGAATCATAAATGTTCTCAAGCAGCTCTCCTTTCAAACATGATGGATTTATGTGCTTCTTCATCTGGTGTTCCTGCAGATCACTTCGCTTTAGAGGTTATCCGTCGAAAGACTGATGTCGATCCCACTTCACCAACGGTTGATTTATCCAACGTACGTGGTCGTCCAACATCAATCAGTGTCACTTGTTCGTCTTCAAAAGTGAGTAGCCCTTCCAGTTCGATGAACCGCACTTTCTCTGCTAATAACATGTCAGATTTTCGTCTTGATTTAGGACTGAGTACGCGTCAGACTTTAAAGCTTGGGTGTGACATTAGACAGTCAACGAATTGCAGGTTTTCAATTGAGCCTAATCTAAAATCCAAACTAGAAAATACGGATCATATCTTGGATAGTTACTTTGATGTTAAGCAAATGTCTTTCAGAAGTATGGAGGGCGACAAAGTTGTTAGTACTGAATCTAGACATGCAGTTTTATGTACTGATCTGAATGGTTTGTTCAATCGAATAGTTCATGAAAGATATGACTGTGACCAGCGACATTTCATTATCAAAATCGGGATTGACGTAGGAGGTGGTTTCCTCAAAATTTGCATGTCAATATTTCCAAAAGATGATAACGAATTCCGCAGACATTTTAGAGATTCGGGTGTTAAACGCATTTTTTTACTAGCGATTGTCAATGATATTCAAGAAAATTATGTGAACATCAAATCTCTCTGGGTCGAGCTTGGACTCAACCATTTCGCAGAGGAATTCACAGTGGCAGCTGATCTAAAACTGTGTAACATAATGACTGGTATAACATCACACTCTAGTATGCATCCATGTACTTGGTGTAATGCAAATAAGCATCGTCTCCACCTCTCTGGAGCTCCAAGAACTATTGGATCTCTCCATGACTGTTTTTGGCAGTACTTTGAATGTGGAAGCCAGAGAGCTACAGCCAAGCGATTTGACAACGTAGTGCATCCCTCCCTATTGATAGGGCCTGAGGCTGACTTGGTGTTGGATCATCTACCACCCCCTGAGTTGCACTTGTTGACTGGTCCAGTTGCTACCATATACAGTAGTCTTGTTTCGATATGGTCAGAAGCTTGTATGTGGCTAAAGGCATGCAACGGTGAGACTGAGTCTTATCACGGACAAAGTTTCACTGGCAACAGTGCCAGGCGGCTTTTGAAGAATGTTGACAAACTTCAGTCTATGTGTCCAATAGAATGTTTAAAGTACGTCAAGGTTTTTCGTGCATTTGAGCGTGTTGTTACGTCTTGTTTTGGTACTAGTCTTGATTCCAATTACAGAGAAAACACACAAAGATTTCGTCATGCATACATGGATCTATCAGTTAGAGTGACCCCAAAAATCCATGCTGTCTTTCACCATATCGCCGAATTCTGTGAGAGGAAGGGATGTGGTCTGGGACCTTACAGTGAGCAGGCTTCGGAATCGGTACACCATGATTTCAATAAGATCTGGCTTCATTTCAAACGTCCTTATTCCCATTCTGACTTTGCCGATCATTTGTTGAAGGCATTACAAGTGTACAACAGTCGACACATTTAGATCTATGTTTTTGAAGTGGAATTGTTTGATCAATAAAGAAAATATATCTGTCAGAATTCATGTGGTTTTCAATTATTCACGTTGATGTTATGGAATATATGAATTTAATGGTTATGATGAATATGCCTACATACGTCCGTATATCAAGGTAGGTTCAAATAAACCACTCAATCAAGATTTGATAATTGTGCATATATCTACGATTAATATCATGATTAATTGATTATATCACGAGAATGTGCACCTATAATGAGTATTATAGCAAAGCTATACTTGTGAAAAGCTGCCATTTTAATACTGAGTGGACTAGATGATATTCTCGTTCATAACGCTCTCGACCACAAGCAAAAGAAAATTTGATAGGTGATTGAATATTGGAGAAACAAAATAAATTGTCTATATTACGCTCGTACATGTAGTTTAATCAGAAAAGACATGTAGCAAGACTAGAAATGATCTGAGTCGCATGATTGCTGATTTTCAATATATTTGAAGGTGATTTTACTAATCGTAATTTTGATATCAAAGAGCCTAATTTTATATAGGCCCACCTGTGACCCTACCCATGACTTCGGTATCTACAGGCAAATGTCAGTAAACCAAACCAAATAAAATGAAGCGAATGATGAAATTCCGTCTTAGGCTATCATGTTGATTCAATTTTCAAGAAAAAATAATGGCAATCATACTGGATTCGTATGACATTTTATACCTACTACTTAGAATATCGGTAAAAGTAGTATAAAATGTTTAATCAAAATTTTCTCGAAATTTCACCGATCGATTTTTTTTAATTTGATATGAATAGAATTGCAATACACTGTAGATTGATAAAATTAAAGTCGCAGCTCTGGTTAATCTCAAAACATAAAAAGTTAGTTCTGACGCACCGTCTCCCGGTACCATTCAATTCACGGTCCCTCGACTAGCCATTCATTGGATGGATGTGTGCAATGCCTATTTTCGCGTGGAAGTACAACTCATGAAACATGATGCGGCTAAAGGAGCAAACGTGCCATGCGAGTCGTTAGACAAGGCGAATATTATCAACAATACGGCCAACTCCCTCTTTTCCGACATTACTATCCGCTTGAATGAACGCACCATTGAAGGAGGCAATGACTTGTATTATTTGAGAGCTTACCTTAGCAATTTTTTACAATACACCAATGATGTGAAGAATACACACATGGTCACACAAGGTTTTACTGTTCCTCAAGTGATGTATGACATGGAGTATGATGCATCGACTAAGACGATGACGTCTAAGGCGGTAGAGTTTACAGATAAAGAGAATGCACTAAATCAAGCCATTCTCAAACAATGGGCAAGCAACAAATTTAAACTACCTTTGACACTCCCTTGAAATGTAATTTGTTCCAACAAGTGATTGCTTTGCCCCCAGGCATGCAACTGGATCTCATTTTCACCTTGAATAAACCTGAATATGCCATTTATGATATGGCACATCCTGCAGGGACGGCCTCTACAAAGTACACGTTCAAAATCACCTCTTTCCAATTGTATATGCCCATGCTCACACCGAATGCAGAACTGCAATTGAAAACTGCGAATCGACGCAAGACAGAAGCCATTTATTATCGCTACAATGGCATGACCGTCCAACGACAAACGATTGAAAGTGGAGTACAAAAGAAGACGTTTTCCAATGTGGCCGCTCTATTGAGTCCTAAACTCATCTTTTTCGCTGTTGTTCCCAGTAACTCTTGGTTTGATCCAGGAAGTCGTAAACTCTATTTTGAAAGGCATGGACTCTCTCAAGTCACCATGACCACCAATGGTGCCATCATGACAGGGAGGAACCATCAATTGCAAAGATGACGTGATTGCTTACAGTCAATTCAATCGTGCGATTCAAGTCTATAACACTAATGAATCGTGTGGTATTGATTTAGAGAGTTTTACCAAATACTGTTACTTTATCGCCTTTGACTGTACCTTGGATAAGCAAATCGATAGTGTTAAACCCACCAATACACGTCAATATGGACTGGAATTGCAATTTGAGAATACGACCAAGCAAAATATGGATTTATTAATGTTTGTCATTCAATGACGAACAATTCTCCGTCACACCGGAGAATGCTGTCATCTCCAGTGCGTATATACCACCCGCTATTTAAGCGTTGGCGCGCATTGACAACAACATAAGACATGTTGAAGGAACTCGAGTATCACGTTCCTCCTATCGCTTGGACACCTCTTTATTAACATCGTCTCATTAAATCTCAGCGTTGGCTGAATGGGAGAATGGTTAAGCAACACGGAAATCGAAGGAATCATGCAGGGTATGAATCAATTGCAAGAGAAACATTTACTCAATGCCTGCATGTGCGAAGATGATTTTCTCTGTGCTATTCAGTGTAGTTGTCAAACGTTTGCTCATCGCCTCCTCCAATCTTCTTACGTTCCCTTCCAAGGTGTGTTTCCTGCTGATCTACTTCCTGCTCATTCCCCGGAATCAAAGACGCTTATTGTCAATAGTGATCGCTCTTATCAACCTGGCAAGCATTGGCTGGCCTTTTATCAAAATGCGGATCAACGCGTGTGCGAATTCTTTGACTCTTATGGACTCACTCCATCTCACTATCCACAGGTTACCGAGTGGTTATCGACAACACCTTATCCTCTAGACTATCGTCGCCCTCTGCGTATACAAGGTCCTAAAGCCTATTGTGGTGCTTACTGTATTTACTTTTTAAACCATCGCCCTTTTAACACATTTATGGATAAAACACTGACCTTCTTTCGAACGTTGGATGCTCACGATAAAGATCAAGAACTCATTAAAACCTACTTGTCCTTCAATGATAAAATTGTCTATTCCTATTTGTATTCTACATTATCCCATGTTTTGAAGTCAATAAAGAAATGAATCATGTCAATATTGTATTTTTATTTTAATGGAACCCTTGAACTTCCTTCAGACAGAGGTTAATACCACAAGGTTTTGTACATGAAACAGAGTTCAGTGCGTAACTATTTATAGCACACTATACGCAGAGCTTTTCCGTGCATGATGACTCATCATGCACGATATACAGTGACTGATGAAATTATTTCTTGATCACAGATGGGACACAACATAGTTTCAAAGGGTACATAGCACGTAGAACACATAGCACTATGAGAACATGGTAAAAAGAGAAGGGATCGTTCCGTTTTAAAACACTCAACGCAGTTCCGTTCACATAATAATTTTAACGTCTCTTCTTCCAATTTCTTTCAGAAGTCACTTTTATTGGTAGAGCTACCTGAAAATCAGTTGCAAATGTCACTTTTTTCTTTTTCACTCCAGATCGCGCCAATTTCATCATATTTTCACTATCCTTGCATTGCAGCATGGAGAAATCCTCTATCCACCTACGATCCAAATTGTGATTCATAGCATGCTCATCTAGATCCATTAGTCGATCAACTAAATCACCAGCGTTCACTGAGATATTTTCAAATATTTTCACTGAGATTTGTTACAGTTTCTATAGCTTTGAACGAATATCCAAGGTCTCTTGCGACAACCCACGACGTTGGGATACTAGTCGCTGTCCGATTCATTGAGGGAAACTCCATCGAATAGGGATTTGAGAATGTCTTCCACCAACGATTTCGCTTCTGCAATCGATAAGACACCCGTCACAATCACACTTCCGTTGGATGAGAATGTCTTCCACCAACGATTCCGCTTCTGCAATCGATAAGACACCCGTAACAATCACACTTCCGTTGGAAAAGAAGGAACAGTGCAAATTACCTTTGCGTATTAACGTTCCGGGAAACAGCTCGCGCTCGTTGGAAATCACCGATGTCGATGGCAGCTGTTGAATGGTTTGCATGCGGTCCTTTGTATAGTTCCATTGACATTGAACTGTGCAGGATTTCGTGATTGGGTCGCTCACGTCCAATCCGTAGGGGTCGAGTAGTTGGCGCATCTCTTCACAAATACAATCGTAGGTTTCCAGAGAGTGGTTGCCCAAAATTTGGATACACCCCCGTGGAAAAATCTGTACAGCGACCGAATAGTTCCATCTCCAATAGACTCGACAAGGGCGTGATGCTCAGTATGTGGCCAGAGGGAGTTGCGGTAACAATGTCTGCAGTGGTATTGCGGAGGATGCTCTGAGCTCCACCATGCGGTTGCAGATCCTTGAAATCTTTGACAGCGGGGTGTAGATACCCTTCTTCATATAGGCGATGGTTGCCGTATGGAAGACTCTGATTGGGTAAATACCAACACCGCTTGTCCTCTCAGATACTTAAGGCCTTCTTCACTTGCGTCACCGGTCTCATCTCGTGGTGTTGGAATTGGAGGAGGGTTTGTGACACTGTGGTAATCAAAGTAAGTAAGTAAAGTGTATATTTCATTTACATTAGAAATCAAGGGTAGTGCACAATCAGAACGGATGAACGTTCTGTATAGTAAAAATCAGGACACACATGAGATTCAGTAAATGCAAGCGTTTCTTGAAGAGTGATTAAAATAATCAGTATATCATAGATACGTCAGATGTATGATTAAATAAGGAAACTGAATGGATACACGCAGCATATCATCTATTCGAAGAATGTGTTATTTGCAAGAATGGTCGCCATTGGAAAGAAGGAGTTTCTTCGACGATTTGTTAAAGTCTGTGGCTGTATAAAGTTTCTCGACCGATACGACCTTGGTGGACACATTTGATGTAGCGGATGTTCTGGACAAAGTGAAATATTCTTTAGGAGCCGAATTGTACTTCGTTCACGGCGCATTCTGATGTCAGGAAAATCTTCGGAGTCACAGTTGTCCCCACAGATGAGTCTGTGCGCTCTACGTTGAATTTTGTTTAGGATATTTTCGTTTTGTGCTGATAAGTTTATCATAAATGGAGAGCAGTATTCCATGACTGAGAGAATGAGACCATAATACACACGAATGAGGCAGGGCCGATCAAGAAACTTCTTCAATACCCTGAGAGCATATAATCGTTAAGATGCACAGAGGTTAATATGCTGTATCTGCCTGTTCCATTTCAGGCAATCGAATGTTTTTCGAATGCGTCCACATAATTCTGATGTTTCACTTGACGCTTCTTCGCTTGACACACTCCCTTCATGCGACGGTCGTGGATTCTTCCTCATTACCTTTGAGGACAATGTAAGAGTACATCTTGGCACTCAAACACACAAACTCCTTCACCCTATCCCCCACATACTCATCCTTGAAACATCCCAAACGATTCGCATTCTTTGTACGTCTCTCTGGATGACTCGCGGGATAATTTGAGGTATCGAGAACACCTTTTGCCTCCATATCAATAAAATTCGGGATGTTTTCAAACGAACGCAGCACTTCGACGCGTGTATACCGGCTGCGGACTTCGAGGAAGAAGGAGTCTGTGTCCCCACCAATGAGCTCTACTGAGGTGCATGTCTTGTTGGCCTTCCACTGGTCAAACAGCCTGTACATGATATTCTTGCTGTTGTCCAGGATTCATTGACCGATATAAATGGGCTTGTTCAAGTCCACCTTGGTCTTGCGCACATTCACCACCACGGCTTTGTCGCTGATGTTGAAGAAGGATTGACAATAGGGATGACGTGTCCATTTGCTAAACACATTCGGTGAACGTACAAAATAGTGTTACCCATATTTCCGCACATTCTCCATCGTCTTGCCATACAGTGCGCTCACCATCAACTTGTGGAGATTGCGGCGCATTTTCGTCGTTGCCTTGGCGCATTCTTGCGTATGGTATTGTTCATAGGGGCGAATATACGGTTCTTGATTGAAGGAGATCCCGTAATGAACCTTGTTGATATGTAAGCCCTTCTCCACATAATACTTGAGAGCAGCAATATGTACCACGTACTGTTCGCGATTCTCGTGCGTCATCATTAATTTGTCGGCTGAGTGAAAGGGTCGGTTCCCGTTCAACTCCTGCCATAGGTCTTGCATATAGGGAGACATGTCCTCCCATTTCGCCGCCCCGCGGTAAGGAGCCAATGGTAAATCTTCCGTGGCATCTTGGACGTGTGGGGGGATACTCCAAATCGACGCACAGTACATGACCCGTGGGGCCATTGACATTGTATCGTCTCACCCATTCGTCGTTGATGTCTACCAAGACCTCCGGTCGTACCCAGGCAAAACAGTCCTTCGGCAAATGTCCCATCATGGCCGCTCCGTATAACTGTTAGCATCTACATAAAACAGGTGAGTACCTTCTTCTGCTTGAGCGCGGTGCTGATTCACAAATGTCATCCCTCCACGAATCCCTGCTTCAAACACGCGGTACATATCCACTTCACGCAATTTCTCCAACTTGACCTGTGTCTTCTTAAAGAAAAATGAATAGGTCAAGCCAGGTGTGCCGAAATAGTGGATGGGGTCCAATGCAGACACGTCGCGCATTTCACTTCGAAAGTGTTCGAAGATGTCTGCGAGCAAGGCTACATCCACTGTCAAATAATAGTGGATATAATCTTCAAACGTGCTGCACCCCGTCTCTGTCCACGCCTTTTGTGCCACAGCATGGTCGTCCTCTTCCAACTCCTTCTCACTCAAATCATTGTAAAATGCTTCCTTCGGAGGCAATTGAGTCTCGTGGATACGATCCCAGCAGTCAAAGTATGTATAGGGAAAATATCCTTTCCGAATAGATGTGTGATCACAATTCGGATAGACGTCGCTCAATATGTGATTCGAGTGAGGAAAGTCACTGATGGTCGTCGACAAATTGTTCAGAGAGTCTTTCAAAAACTGACACGAATCGATGAACCGGAGTTTATCCATGGTATTGGGTGCAATGGAAAGAAAGATGGTCATTCCCAACGTCTTGTCTCCTGACACATAAATGGGTTCGATCCTACACTTGTGATCCAGCTTGGTAAAGCCTTGTACAATCACCTGGACTGTCATACCCCTTCCAATTGTGAAACAGGATGTCTAATGTGGTCCGGGATTGACGTCGTCGCAGGTTACATGCACTGCACAGGGTTTGCAGATACTTGCCCGTGATATGGTCGTGGTCTCGCACCTTTGTCGTAGGTTCATTCTTTTCACCTTGCTTCGGAAGTTTCACATCACATCCGCACGTTACATTGTACTGTCCGTTCATAGTCCCGCATATCGGCCTCTGTCATTGTCATGTTACTGTACGTCGCTTCCATGTGACGAAAAATAGACAAGCTCACCTGTCTGATGTGTGCAATAAAGGCAGGAATACACTCGTTCCCCTTATGGATCACCACAGATTCTTTCATGTCCAGCGCCGGATGCCACACCACATAGGATCCCACATGCGCTGCCGTATGCTTCTTGGACACGGCATCAATCATGCTCTCAATGTCCGCGTACATCACAGCAAGGGGTTGAGTGGTTTTCGCGTGGTCGATAAATTCGTGCGGTTTTTTATCTTTCGGGGTCGATTCCATCTGGAAAAATCCACCATTGCATTTCGCTTGATGCTCCAGACGTTCTTTGTGCGCCATTACCTTTGTCTTTCCATACTTTACGGCCTTCTCGTAGAAATTGAATCGTAAACTACACAATTCACATGTTTCAGACGTTTAACTTGCGTTTGGTTCATGTTCCGATACTACATGCGAGCACATTTCTGGAAATCCGACACGGGAAGAAAATGTCCAGACTGATCCTCCATATCGTACCGCGTCACCATCACCACATGAACGATGCGTGTGTTCTTCTTCATAGCTTGACGGACCGGGTATAATTGGCCCACAAATCCTTTACCCTCATGTACGTGGATACGAACAATTACATTGTTCTTCTTCTCGAAATCCTGAATATCCCGTGTATTCATCAACCCCTCTGACGTCATCATGTAAAAGTCTAGATGATAATACTGGTTCAAATTATACTTGCGCACTGCAGAAAGTCGATTCTGATAACCGCCATAGGATGTCTTGGTGCGGGAATCAACACGTCGAGGAATGCGATTGTCTTGGTAGGCAAGCGCATAGAGGACACTGTCTTGAAAACAATGCGATGTATACTTGTTGCGCTCAAACACACATATACCTCTGCAGAGCTTGATATCTCGGGGGATAGGAATCGGTGCGCCCATGCGAAAATTAGGGAAGGAACTTGTTTGAACCACTAACTCCATCACTTCCTTCACCACAAATCCTGATCCGTCTTCTTGATAGTCTTCAATAAATCCTTCAATCTTTGACACAATGTCACGGAACCATGCATCAAAGTTACGTGCTTGGACACATTCATGAATATATGAGGGTGTGGAGATGTCTCTCACTTCCTCTTCACCCGTCGACATATCCATCTTGGCAAACATGAGTCTCATACTCACAAACACTTTCACGTCCTCGTGGGGGTGTTGTTGCACAATGACACGATACAATTCCGCATAAATTGAATTCAAATACGTCTTCCATTCATTCGTGGCTTGAGGAGGGGTAAATCGATAATTATACCCGCGACCGTCCATGATACGTTCTTCTTCCACAGCTGCGCCGCCCTCTTGCATGAACTCAAACAGGTAGGGGCACAAATGCTCATCCCATCCTTCCGCTTCAGCATTCACCACGGCATCACAGTAGCGACACCGTCCCACACACGCGTGCTTATGGTACGTCTCCACGTCGAAACTTCCGTCGCAATCCAGACACAGCAAGTCATTGTCGTCGCCATAATTAAACGCGCGGCAATCGTGTTCGTCTCCATACCATTTACAGCACGTCCAACAATAGTTGCGACCCGTCTCCGCTGCTCCATGGGCAATACAGTCTTGAAACAGAGAGAAGGACTGGCGGCAGAATTCACACGTGTACTGCATGGTTAGAATGAGAATGATTTTCTCTGTCAGCGCCTTTCCTTATATACCCTGCCGTGACTCATCAAATGCTCCGATAGGTGCCCCGGCGCCACGTGCTCCGATTGGTGCTCCGCTTCCTGTCCTCTTAGCACCCACGTGCGCCGATGCGTGGGCGTGTGCTCCGATGAATGGGGCAAGGTCATGTACTTTAGTGAAAATGGGTACCAGCGGGGTAAGACTTCTCTACTAATGTTTAATTCGTTTGTAAATATGATATCAGAGGTGGGCGCGATTCGGAAAATAAATTTCCGATTAGTAAATATCCGATTCGCCAGATCAGAGTTCCGATTGTGATTATCCGATTCGATTACCATTTTTTAAAGCGATTCGTTATCCGATTCGACTATCAGATCAAATGAAATTCAATTCAAATTAATCATCCTAGTACTGCATCGAAAAGTTGTACTCCAAATATCAATTCAAATTCAGCTTTTTAAACTAGGGATAATAAAAAATACTCGCCATTTACAGCTGACAATTACACAGAAAACATTCTAAACAAAACTGCATTTTTTGTGATATAAAATGTAAGCCTCAGTTTAAACGCCCAATAAAGATGTATTGGCGGAGGTCAGTCATACCAGTGAAGCGAGATTTAATTACGAGATCGGTAGTAACTTTGAATACTCACCGGTAGGCTACCCAATAATGGGGATATTTTCTGGTTCGCGGCATTGACAAGTCAGCAATCGGGGATATATTGTAATCAGTCGAGATGTTTGATATTTTGTGATAGACCTATTAAGTTGGTTCGCAATGTCATTTGGTGAAAACTTTTTGACGGCTCTATTAATAATAGCCTCCAAAATGTTTCCATATAATGTACATGCAAGCTACCATGTATTTTAGGAATCTGCGATGACATTTAATCTAATATACTAAGCGTGAAGCATATTTCCCTACCTACAGGAAAACAGGATATTCAGCCTATGTCAATCAAGCTCACTAACAAAGTCAAATGAATTTTATTTGAATTAAGTATCTACTGATGGATTCCGAGTTGTAAAGCAAAATCAATATATTTAGTGTACTTAATCAATTCGACGTATTTTATTGATGAACTTATAGAACGGTATACGATTTCTCACCAAGTGCGCTATCTCAGCAGATTTTGAAGAACTCGGAGGTCGCAAAACTGTCTCTGTCCGTCCGTTCATCGTTTGCAGTTCCGCTTGATGTCCCTCGTTGAGAGCTCTGGCCAACTTCAGTGGCGTCTTCTATGATGGGAGCCGCTTCTGCGTTCGGTGGCATGATGGGCGTATACGAGTGTGGAGATATCCTCGTGCAAGGATTCATCAACAGAATGCCGTCCAATGGACTGTTAGACCGGAAAGTGCAGGCTCGGTGATGGTGTGGGCCGGAATTTCGTGGAACCACAAGTCGACGATGGTGGTGATCAACCAAACTGTGGATGGCAAGTTTTATCGTGACCGGATCTTGGAACAAGTTGCTATCCCCTTCGGCTTGGCAAGTATCGGTCCAGGTTTTCTGCTACAGGACGACAACGCTCCTCCACATCGATCGCGCCTGGTTCGAGAGTACCACGAATCCCATCGGGAGTACACTCACATGGAGTGGCCAAGTCTAAGCCCTGATCTCAACCCAATCGAACACATGTGGGATGAGCTGGGTAGAGCGATCTCAAGAAGAACCGAAATCACCACCACCGAGCAGCAGCTGATGTTGGCGCTGTTGGAAGAATGGGATACCATCCCACAAGCACGTGTACGACATGTCATCCGCTCTATGCGCCACCGGTGTGAGGAAGTGATCGTAGGAGGCGGTGGAGCTACCCGTTTTTGACTTTCTCTCGTTCTTTTCATTGATCATTGATGCCACTTTTTTCCGCTACTTCGTGATAATTAATGATTAATATTAATTATTAAACATACAGTATGCTTGCAAAAAATATAACCAATTCATTGATAATATTCTTAACTTTAAGCTAAAAGCAAATTTCACTTGGTTTTTCGCCGTATATCAGTAGAAAATACTGATAATATTGATATATTGATATTACTGATAATAAACTACTGACGCTTAGCTGCCCGTCAAAAGTTCCCGCACCCCAACTTTTTACCTATTTTCTAAGTTCATTACTTCAGATTCTATGACGTTATCACCTTCAATGGCTTTAGTGGTGAATGTAGTCGACTCCTTGTTGAACGCAGCTCATGAGTTTATTTCTACCATAATGAAATCAAGTCTGAAAGATATTTAAAGATGTAAAATAAAGTGGCAAGATCTAGTAACATGCTTATTCGTTATGACTCGCGTTTCGACTGAAGCTCGTTGGCGGATGGTTTCTTTACACTTAGACGCCGGTTGGTCTTACAACCGGATAAGTGACCATTTTGGTGTGGCAAAGTCTACTGTTCAGGACCAGATACAGCGGTATTTGGAGACAAGGAATGTGGCTGATCGACCAAGATCTGGACGACCACGAGTACTGGATGAAGACGATTCTCGGCTGTGTGTTTCGATGGCCGAGTCTGATCCATTCATGACCCTGCCGTTGATCCAAGGAAGACTGAGAACAACCTCCATCAATAGAACCTCATCTATATCAGTAGAAAATACTGATAATAGCGAGGGTGCGGGAACTTTTGACGCGCAGTATACTTCTCTGTTGAACTTGACATTGACTGTGTCTATCTGCAGTGTGCTGCGGTTGATAACAGTCACTGAAACTTCGCACAATTTGGCGTGTTTAATGTTGAACTGGCTGCTCATTGTTCGATTGCTATGGTATTATGTCAGCAGATTGTGCCATTTCATTAACGTTACATGTTCCAATGCTTTCCTTCTAGTCAAACAGAAGAAGAAACAACCTGTCTAATTCTGTGCACGCACTGGTCTCCCATCAATTCCCTATTGCAGAACTGAGAAGACACGCAAATCATTTGTCCCCTACACAGCGTGTCTCCTAAATAACCTTACAATTAATAATAACAAATCTATAATAATAACCTTACAAATAGATCAGATCACTTTGTTTTTGTTATTTATTTGTCGCATTGTGCACTTTACTTACTTTCACTTTTAGATCTACAGTCCGTTTCATAAAAAGTGGATCATCCTAAAATTTGACTAAATAAAACATAAGTATGATACACAAAGCATTTTTCATGTTATTTCATGTCCCGAATATATTTAAATGTCCTTATATAATCTGATAAGCTATGATACAGTAACGGTTCTTAAGAAGCTAATATTTTGTGGCCCTACCCTTATTGTCAATGACATTACCAATTCGTCTAGGCATTGATTCGATGATATCGTTGATTTTTGACTGATCTAACTTTCTCCACTCTCTTTTTAACAGTGACGTAAGTTGTGATACGCCATCTGTAGGTAGCAGTGAACGACGAACGTTACGTTTTAGAATACTCCATACATTTTCTATGGGATTCAGATCAGGAGAACGAGCTGGCCAAGATACTGACCTAAGCCCTAATTGAGACTTGCATAAGTTGACTCTACTACTCCTGTGACACGTAGCATTATCATCCATAAATAACCAAGTCGATGGATCATCAAGTTGATCTGTCATTTGGCCAATATTCATTCGTAAAACATTCACATAGCGTTCAGAATTCATGGTTCCTTGCTGTATGTGAAGTTCAGAGCGGCCATTGGTCCAAATGCCAGCCCAAATCAGTAGAGTCGCACCACCTTGTACCCGGGGACGATGTAAATGTCTCGGAATTTCCTGATCAGATTTTATCCATAATCTCAATCTACCATCACCATCCTTCAGACGGACTGATGCCTCATCAGACCAAACAACCCGATCCCATTGATTTCGCCAGTGACAATGACTCATTGCCCATCTGAGACGTCTTTTTGTATGCTGATCTGATAATTCGATCTGAGAGGGCCTCTTACAGCTCTTGAAATTCGACTCAATAAGTCTTCTACGAATAGTGGACTTAGAAATAGACGAGTTTAGTGCAGCCATCTCAGTTAACGAGAGACTTGGATCAAATTTTTTAACAAATCTCAAAATTAGGCGGTCTCTACGTTTGGATGTTTTGCGTGGACGGCCAGAGCCCTCTTTACGACAGAGTCCAAAATCATCATTATGCCATCGATGCACATTTGTGTAAGGGACATTTAGTCGCTTGCTTGTAGCTCGCAAAGAAAACCCTAGTTCTAGAAAGGCTGACACTTTGCCTTTTGTGAATGCGATCTCGTTATTGTTCATTTGTGCTTTGTATTGTTTTCAACCGGTAAGAGATAGATTTCTAGCTGAAAGCAATCAGGAGTGCTGCCAACACCACCGCAACGAAGTCAGGAAGCTATGGAATATGAAGTCCAGTTAATCACATGTAGCAGTTACATTATTGTAGATGAATAATGGTGCTATACTGGCTCTGATTGACCGATTTTCTTTATTTTTGTTTTGCTTGGTAGCTTTTGGCTTGTAGAACAACATATTACATAACAAAGGAAACAAATGTCATTTTATAAGAGTGAGGTATGATTTTGTGTAACATTGCTAAATGAAGATCAAATTATCTGCTACTTTTTTATCTATAACAGGAAAACAACTCAATATTCATGCTTGAAATTTCCAACAATGATATTAGTAAGCACAACTGACATATCTTCCAAATTTCAGAGACATTCGTTCAAGTTTGGCGGAGTTAGACAAAGTTGAAGTTAAGGCGATGTTTAAGGGTGATCCATTTTTTATGAAACAATCTGTATTTAAATCAAGAACGATTGACTTTTAATGCAATATTCAAATCATAGGTATCAAGCCATGGATGATGCTCTAACCCAACTTGAAAGAATCATGATTGCCATGTACAGCTTTCAGACGAGTTATTGACGAGTGTCATGCTTATTGAGAAACAATGAACTGTTGGTACTATCAAGCGGAGGAAATGCGCAAAGTACGCGCATCGGAATGGGAGACCCAACAGCCTGATGTTGGCGACGATCGAAGGCGAAGTGGAAGGACGAGCGAAGAGTGGAAGACGGAGAAAGGCGTAGATTGACGATCTTCGAGGGACGCCAACAGCCCGGTAAACGGGCTACGGCATTGAACCTGAACCTGATGCTTCTTGAGCATTTTCTTGCGAATAGATTTTGCGTTACATTTGCGTTACATATACCTTAAATATCATTTACTATTATTACATAAGATAATGATATACAAATGCTTCAATAGATGAAGAATAGATGAATGCCTTCTTCTTCAATAATTGATTCTCCAATATTGCCTGATTCCGCCAAATTTCAGGCGATTTCTTCTTTAAATTCATCTTTCCTTGCATTTCTAGCTATACTTATATTTGCTGGAGAAGGATGTGTAATGCATGATATACTAGAGTAGCAACTGAAACTACGACTTGGGGAGATTCCATATTCTCCCTCTTCTTCTTCACCAGCTTTGAGACGTGATATTAATTGCGAAAAAGCGGTCAACCAGTGGCTGGTGTGGCAACCATTTTAAATTATATACATTTACCAATGGTTACTTATCTATAATTAGAAGATATGTCTCTAAACTTCCTTGCACATCATTCTTCCCGGAACTTTCTTGACCACTATCGACCGTTCCGATGACCTTCTTTAATCCTTTAAATTATGCTTTTCAGCTACTGCAGGTGTTTCATAAGGTGCATGCTCATATTTTGCCTTAGAGTCGTTAGGTGATATTTCTGTTTTCCACGTCGTCTTGTCTTTGATCCAGCTACATTTGTCAGAGCTCTGGAGTATCGGAAGAAAAAATTATCTTCCTCTTTTGAACACTTAAATTATCTGAATCAATTCATGTGATGGCTTGTCAACATGACCAATACGTTTAACAAAAAGAATGATCTTCCTCCATTGATAGATCATTAATGCCGCCATATCCTATGTACATGTAAGGAGTTTCATGACTTTATCTAAGTTATTACGGCATCTCTTGAATAGATTAGGTAATTAAAGGATAGTCTGGTTGTCTTTTAACTCTATATGCTGCAGATAGATGCTCTTTAAATTGAAAAGTGTAAAATACATCACGTGTAGATCATGTTAATCTACCATTTCTTGGTTTGCCAAGACTTTTTACATGTGTGAGAAATACAGATAGAAAATAATCAGGCATTTGTTTGGAATACGGTTGTAGGAAAACGAATATCATGAAACGATCCCTAAAAGAGAGATATATTGACATAGATATGAGATCTGAGTTCGTCCTATATATAGGACAACCTGTATATATAGGCAGCTTACTATGATTTATGATTTTGACATTGAGTAGCCGTTTGTTGAAATTTTGGTAGTTTAGCAATCTATTATTCGCGAGTTCCTAAAAATAAGCCTTAAAGCTATCCAAATAACGCCGAATAATGACCAAATATGACAAAATACTTTTGATTTTAGTTTGTCCTTATGTTTATATGACCAAACATAGAGTAAATATACAGTAGGTAGAGTGCCGACTCAAAAAAGTATCTGTATACAGTGAAACTTTTTCTATGAAAAGATTCAGTTGTTTACGGAGATTACGTTCCTGTGGTCCAAAAAATTATTTGAGCAGTTTTTTTAATGATAAATTTTTGCAAATCTGTATACTACCGACATGAAGCCCAATATAAGTAGTATGAAACAAGTTGGATATCAAAAGGAATGAATATTTGGTAACAAGCATCTTAATTAGGCGGAAATTAAGCTGATGATCAAGAGAATCCCATGAACCGCATTGTAATACAAGTCCCCGCAAGTCTCTAAGGAAAAGTTGAGATACCATTGAAAGCTTCTTGGCTGAGATGTCATGTTTTAAATTCATTTTCCAACGGCATGATTTTATGATTCACAGAACCAAGTAAACCAGAAGTTGATGTGGAAGTAACCATGAAGCCGAGGACTACCCTCCGTTCCCTTCTTGTTAGGAAGAGACCAGAGCCCGCCACTTTACTTGGTTCTGTTTATGAAATTACATGTGAGGAGGCTGATTGTGACTGGGTCTATGTGGGTGACACTGCTCGCCCCATTGAGCAGCGTCAGAAAGAACATTGTCGTGCTCTTCGAGACAAAGATGCTTCTCGCTCTGAATTGGCCCAACACTCAGTTTTTTGCAACTATAATATAGACACTCATAGTATCACTGTCATTGATAGAGAACCAAGATGGAAGAAACGGATTGTGAAAGAGTTCTTATGGTCACGTCGTCTCAATTCATCTAATCGAGTGAAGCATTCTTTGAGTGCGGTCTGGGATTTTTGACTTAATTTGTGCCCCCTTTCTTCTGTTTTGCATCTTCACAGCTAGTTACTTTGATTTTCTTCCGTCCTTTTATTTCGATTTCGCATCATCCTACTGTTTTAATTTTGTCAAGAAGTCTGGTCTTATCATGTTTTCATAGCATTCTACTGTGATAAACTTCATCCCTGTGAACTCTTTTCATCTATGCCAATTTTGTCATTTCATTCGCCTGATGATGGACTCCGGTGGTGTCCGAAAGTACTCGCAATAAACTGCGTATAAAAACATAGATCTGTTTTGACGGGACTCCTCTGATAAATAGCAATGGATTCAAACCCGTTATTCGAAACTATACGAAAATTCTTGTAAAGCACCATAAACTACTATAAAACATAACTACTCAGTATTACACAGGAGAAGTCGACATTAGCAACTAAATGATGGCTTAAATACGAGTATACATGTGAAGTTCAATTTTTCACTGACATTGATATTTTGCAACCAGACTAATGTGCATGAGTACCGACACTATATGACAAACCTTACAGCATGTGCCGATCTCAGAGCTTTTGCAGGAATATTGATTTTGCAGTCAGTCCGCTCTTCTAATGTTGTGTCTTTTACATCCAAAACAGGTCACTGTATATGATTTTGAGCTGAAGTCAAAAATATTGAAATGGGCAAGCTCGAATGTGAAAAGCATTTTCAGCAAATATTTACACTGAAAGAAAAGCCACATACAACTTACTATAGTACATCGAAGTTCTGTAGAGAACAATACTTCTTACTTACTTTATGAAAGAATTCCAGCATGTGGTGACGCCCTGAAGCCGTGTGCTGGCCTACATCTGCAATGTTCTGCGGCTTGATCCTAACGCTGTCGTGGTTTGCTTTGTCTATGCACATTTGTTCTCACTTCGCACATGAGTACTAAAAGTAATATGTACAAAGTCACTTCTTATCTATTAGGCATGTGGCACACATCTTCAATAGTGGATTATCCATCGCTGTTTTCAGGACAGAATCATGCGTAGCCAAGTACAGATAACAGACTTTCGACCTTTTTTTTTACTTTTTTTGACACTTTCGCTGTCAAAATGTCCCATCTATCAATGAGATTCGGTTAAATCTTGATATCTAAATCTAATATAATGAGATCTTTCTGCTTTTCCTATAGTAGGCCTACTCGACCCTTAATCCATGTAGGCATATAAGAATGATTTTTCTGCAGCTTGTACAGAAATTTGGACCAAACCTTTTTACTTTTAGCTGGGGCAATTTGTAGTCATCAGCACATATTTTGAGTTGAGAAATTTCATGTTTTGAATCTTTAAGAGCGATGGCAGTGCTTGATATTTTGACTGAAAGTATTCTATAAGTGCTATTATCATAATTTTTCATTATTTTCCACCATTATTTGACTCGCATTTGCTACTTAGAATTCCCTCTCTATCCCTTAGAATTGATTCTTTCAGCATTCAAATACCAAATTGGATGATAAGGAGAAATAGTCTGGTTGTTTTGAAATCGCAATACTTCTTCATTTCGATACGCAACATGGTTTTTGTCTATCTAATATAGGCCTATAACCTGCCTCCAATCACCACACTAACACCGCATAAAATGCTCGTAGATGCTTGATTTCATAGTGATTATTATAACAGATTGTTTATTCAAGAGAATCATATCAAAATAAGTTACAAAACGTCTATTCAAGAATTTTCACGTCAAAACGTATTCTCATGAAGGTGCCAAGTGTCCTATATATAGGATAAACTCTTATCAGTAAATTTCTTCCAAACTTGTAACTATAATGACTTGACAGGATGATAATGAGTTGATGTCGTGAATGATAAAGCACACAGGAGTTTTTTCATGCGAGTTTACACAGTTCCTGTTCATTTACAATAAGTCAATATTGCTTTGGACATGGTTGGAAAATTGATTCTTTCTCTGTCCTCATACAAATACACAGAGTTGATCATAAAAAGCAGACCACCTAAATTATGTCAAGCTTCAATCGAATCTCCTGTCTGTCAATTTTGTTTTACATTGACAGACCAGCTCATGCTGTCAGCTTTTCAGTGAGGCTATTATCAGGGTTGTCGTGGGTATGGGGTGGGTATGGTTATTGAGGCCATCCCCACATCCCACAGCGCTTCTATGGGGATTCTGAAGATTTTTAACATTCACTAGAAGCAATCAGAACTGACATCATGTCACACAATCAACTTCGATGTTGAATAACAAAGTATCATCCAGTCTACCTAATTTACCACTTAAAATGCATAAAATATCAATGCTGTTCATTTTCACATTAGTAACACACGTTCAATAATTTTGAATGACTTATAATGATAGTTCCAGGTGTGTCAAGGACGTCTGAAGTGGAAGAATTCTGCAAGTCTCCTTTACTGGAGAGCCGAATGGAGACTTACAAATATTACCTCTAATAGCATAAATAGCTCAGACAAAATTACTGGTGATATGATTAAGCTTGCGTGATAAATGTGATTAATCATTATTAACCTAGATTTTAAACTAATTGCGATATAGAAGACCTGTTGAGTCCAGTCCATAAAGCAAGACACATGAAAATGTTGAATGATTTTCGTCGGATACATGAACAGAGTGATAAAGATTTCTTACACCAAATCATTCAACTGTAAGCCATCTACTCGCATTGCAGTCATTGTTATGATGAAAGCTCAGATTTTTCACTTGTCCACGGCTAGTCAGAACTTTTATTGTCATCTGATAAGCATCCTCAAACTGCACACTTAAATGTCCCCCCTCAATAAATGGTTCATTGTACTGCACTTCATCACCATACACAAAAAGGTCAACATCCTCCAAATTCTTGTGCAATAATTCGGTGACATGAGTGGTCGAGAAAATCAGGATGATATTTATAATAGTAGATTAGATTGATTCAAAGCTTTTTCATTCGCTACGTGTATATAGTCGATTTCTAATGCGAAACAATTCTAGACTTGAGATGCATAGAGGCCAAACTCTGGAGATAGAAGATGGAGATAGAATTATCAATGATTGCTACATTAATTCAATTAGCGATAAACGGGAATATTCACACATGTGAACATGGCATGATCCACTGAGCAATAAACGATAGCTATAACACACATTGGTAGACCGCAAAATTATAGTGAAGGCCTACATAAGAATTTTTGACAGGTGACTTTTTTGTGACAGAGTGACCATTTTGAAGTACTGGCAGTGTAGCCGCATATGAATATCATTTATTTATGTTCAACCCTGTCTTTGTATGTTGATGGACTTCCTATTATTTGACATTAGTACCGCTTAAGCAACCAAACGAATGAAAAATCCTCACGTCAAGAACCCCAAATACCAACTTACAGGACAGCCCAGGATTATATTCTCACAAATGGAACACGTGAAACTCGTTTTATAATCTATCAAAACAACCAAAGACATGCACCTAGAATTATTTGCAGTAACAATCGAGTCTTCACGAAAAGCAGCTGACCGAAAATATTGTGGGAACATTAAGGTCCTTCAAGACTTAAAATAAACTTAACATTTCAATAAGTATATTGATAAATATTTATGCTTGCTTTTGTGAAACATACTATACTTAATCACGATTGTCTACAGCGAGAAATCTAAGCATAGTACTTTTGAAATGAATGTGTGTATATTTCCTGAGCCCTGTGAAAAAAACGTTGCCGGGCCAGCCGCGTCGCGTCGACATTGGGTCGACACAGTTATGGTTCCTGATTCGTCGATGTCGGGCCAATGATGTTGCATCGACATAGCGCCATCAAACTGTCGCCCTAAATCCCATTAATATGCCAACGACAAATCCTCCATGAAAACCTGCCTCTGCAGCATCGAGACAACTCAATAATATCCATGTTATAAAAATTGTATTTTATTATATATAATAGTTATGATAAAGAAAAACAAATTGTCTTTTCTCAACCGGACATGTTTCAGTGTTCATTACACCATCATCAGCGGACAAATCAGACAGGTTACCCTGTCTTGACAGAAATTTCTATGCATGAACACAGTCCTGAGAAAACGAACTTTAAGGTCATAGGTCGGTACAAGTTGCCCTTTATTCTGGAATCTATTTTAATCAAGCAAGATGTGAAATGCCTGTCCAACGAACGGAACGGATCTCACCCTCTCTACCTCGGATTGTCTGACTAGCAATTGTTAATTTTATTCAATTTCCATGCTTTAGTGATTTCATATACGTGTATAAGGCGAATTTTACTTTATTTTAACGATTTGTCCGCTGATGATGGTGTAATGAACACTGAAACATGTCCGGTTGAGAAAAGACAATTTGTTTTTCTTTATCATGAAATCAACACTGGGTTCACTATGCGTCAATATAATAGTTAATAAATACATAATATATAAATAGTTGCATCAGGTATAATACTTATTACGGATGCATTCAAGTAGCGTTCTTTTAAATTCCACCAGAGGAAGAGAGAGTGATGGTCTCGAACTTTCAATGCACTCAGACGAGCACTAATTTTCATGATACTTTACAACCAATGAGAAATAATGGAAATGCCGATCGAACCTCAAGCAAGTGTAATTTTGAGTCCGGTGGATGTATCAAAGCATCCATCAGGATTCAAAGCTACCGAATTTAAGGTTTTGAACAGTACTTAAAAATGAAAGAATCAATGAAACTCATATTATACATGTAAAGTGAATTGCTTTCATTAAAAAATACTGTACTTAAGGGTCTGTTCACTGTTCAATTGCGTCATGCTACAATTGTATGCATATCATTTTAACAATCAAACAATAACAATTTATGATATTTACTTCTCATACATGTAACGTGTAATTCGTGTATTCTACTGTAATTTTTATTAAAAGATTTTTAGAAACACTGATTTTCCGCTATATCCTAATGCTCTATTCAATGTAGGTAATTTTCATATATTTTGATAGCTTCAATGATTCTAATAGAATTCTGAGTTATTTCTACCTTGATATTCAACTTCAAAGCAGTTGTGTATTCTATTGCTGCATGCAGTACATCTACTTAAGTGAGTGCTTACTGCCGTGTTACCTTTTATGTATTCACTTATTCGTTGGTGAAATCGTCTTTTTGCCTATTGGGCATCAGGATCAACCTGACACGTGAATTGATACAAAAGACATGATTTCAACAACTTCGGTGCTATATCTTTTTTGGAGTTTGAAAGACGACATTTACGTTCAAATTCGAAAAAGTTTTTTATATTTTACGTCTGTATTTTATCGATATAGTTTGCAAATGCAGAAATCGGAAAAAACATTTCTGTCCATCTATCATAGGTATGTATAGATGGACAGAAATGTTTTTTCCGATTACCACATTTGCGAGCTATAGCGAATACACGAATTACACGTTACATGTATGAAAAGTGAATATCATAAATTGTAGTTGTCTGATTTCTAAAATTACGCAGATCTAATTGTAGTATGACGCAATTGACTAGTGAACAGGTCCTTAAAAAACTCACATTATAATTTCCATGTTTTCCAATCCTCCTTTGGAGATTCACCTTGCTTTATTCGATTATTCGACTACAGCCGTATGTAGTTCTAATATTTGATTACATTTTGAAATCACTTCAAATGACTTTTCGGCAATAATATCAATCACATCAACTTAATGGTTTCAGCGAAGATGGAGAGACTATAGGTCGACGAGTCGGAAAGATGTGAATCAAAATGTGCAGCGATTAAGATGGAGAACTATTTCCAAAATAAAAAAATGCGCCGGTATAATACGAAAATTGGTTGTGAACGTCGAAATACGACAGAATCCTCTAAATCTCCAAAACACGAATGAATAACTGGAGGTGTCGTTAAAAGCTTTGAAAATTCATGCTTAAGACCGCAGAACGATGTAGCTACATGTATTAACGCTGGTGCTGAGCTGACTGATGAAAGTGAAAACACGCACGATAGACCGGGAGCAAATGAATGACGCCTGGATGCAGTATACACGTAGTTGACCATGCGGCGAGAGAGATTAGTCATTATCGTTTGTCCAAAAATGGTAGCAAAAATAGCAGTTCTCTCGAGATACTTTTTATGGTCAGAGTTAGAAAGTTATGTTAAAATGGCTTTGACAGGGCCTTCGGCGTCCAGCGCCTTCTCTCGGTCGATGTAATTGGTAAAGTCGGCAGCCTGTGTGAAGGTTTCTAAAGAGTTGAGTGATATTAAGAAGTGTGTTGTGCGTCAAGTGTGAGGTGATTGAAGTGTGAAGACAGACTGTACTGCGGTAGTTCATGTTTTCTATTGATTTTCGGCTGAAGCTGTGTGGAAACCCAGCTAATTTCTTTTCCTTTATTAAAGATCACAAAAATGATAATAAAAATGATTATCCGGTTCGCCCAATCGCCTCTGTCCGGAACACTCCGATAGAAAAAGTTGATTGGATAGTGGCTAGTATTCTAACTAATGTTCTTCCACGAATTAAATCTCATTTAGGCTACCAAATAGCGAATTTTTAATAAAATCAATTAATGAATTAGAAATTCCTAACAAAAATAACCTTGTCTTTCTGTCATTAGATGTCGTGAAACTTTATCCTAACATTCCTCTCGATTTAGGAATACAGTACTGCATGGAGAGTCTAGCAGAATGTTAGAGTGATATTGACTGCTTTGGCATCACAATTGATAATATAGAAAAAATGCTGAAATTCATTTGCTACAACTACGAAATTAAATACGAAGATAAAGTTTATAAGCAAATGCGTGGAGTTCCTATGGGTGCTCATTTTGCACCAGCGTTCGCGGTTATTTTTATGAGCCATATAGAGACCGATGCTTTAAATAAACTAAACTTTTCACCATTAATATTTCAGCGATACATAGATGATATCATCTTTGATCCAGTAGAATTCAACGAAACTTTATTTGAATACGTGTTGGATACCTTTAATTCCATTAATCAAAACATAAAAATTTCTATAGAAGTTCATCAGCCTGAGGAATGGCTACCGTTCCTAGATCTAAAAATAAAAATTGTAGACCAACGAGTCAAATACTCTTGGTACCACAAGTCTGGTCATTCCAATATCACTCTTAGAAAGGATTCCTTCGTTCCGACGCATGTTAAGACTAACTTCATTACAAATAGAATATCTAGCATAGAAAAACGCTGCAGCGATGACTCTACAACTCAAGAGAGTTTAACAACTTTTTCTAAGATACTAAAAGAAAATGGCTACAAAGAGGATGATTGTAAGAGAAAAAGGAAAAACAAGAAAAATAAAAACAAAAACAAAAATAGTAATAGTGATGAGAGTACACTTAAAGTACCATACATTAGCGACAAATGCAATAACTTAATAAAGAAAGCCATTAAGAAGTATGATTTGCCAATTAAAATTGCTAACGACTATGGAAAACAGTCCGCTAAGTATCTTAATAACAAAAAATATAGAAACAATTGTAACTGTGACATTTGTTTGCAATTAATTAAATACTCCTGCAATGATAAGTTTGTAGTTTACAAGTACACTTGTCAACGCTGCAATGAATTTTATATTGGTAAAACCGCTCGTAAGTTTATAACTAGGCACAACGAACACAAAAGAGCCATTAAGAATAAATCAATTAGCAGTGCCTTGTATGAGCATATTAGAAATAAGCACAGCGACATAGGCGACATCGGGGATTTTCAGGTCGGTTTCATTGCTAAGCTCGATAACACTCGCGACACAACATTTACCGAATCAAAAGCAATCACACAGCTTCAGCCGAAAATCAATAGAAAACATGAACTACCGCAGTACAGTCTGTCTTCACACTTCAATCACCTCACACTTGACGCACAACAATTTTCTTAATATCACTCAACTCTTTAGAAACCTTCACACAGGCTGCCGACTTTACCAATTACATCGACCGAGAGAAGGCGCTGGACGCCGAAGGCCCTGTCAAAGCCATTTTAACATAACTTTCTAACTCTGACCATAAAAAGTATCTCGAGAGAACTGCTATTTTTGATACCATTTTTGGACAAACGATAATGCAGTATACAGTTTCTCTCCGCTCCCATCCTCTGTTATGTGACTCATTGAATGAAGGCCGGTTGTATCATTAGTTGTATCTAGTGGAGGGGTGTGTGAACACAGATTCTTGCGGAATTGTGACTGATGTACAGACCTTAGTCTTTCAATTAGGAGAGGGAGAAAGAGAGAAAATTTTACCATCACCTTGCCATCTGTCAGCCGGCAGTGACGTCCACCATCGACACTCACCCAATGCGACGGCAATCGGCCATTAATGGACCGATGCATTTTGTTACACAGGGAGAATGCTTCGCATAACATGTATGCATGATGTACGGTAATGTAAGCTTAGGTTTGATTTTACCTGTTGAAAACTTGGTTGTTTAGTGTTACAACATCGAATCTCAAAACAGCAAACGGTAAAAGGCGAATATAAGAAACATCGAAATTTCAAAATAGCGAAATATATAAATAGCCTACTATGCAATGCTCGAGTGTTGTGCAGAACTAGGTACATACTCGTATTAATATTTCATCTCAAAATAAGGCCATGTTTCCTTTAGTTTACATGTGGTTGTTGAATTTTTATGCAAACGTGTTTCCTTTAACGGTTCGTTTAAGGCAACTCAAATACTAGTTAGTTTACGTTTGGGGTGTTTACGTATGTATTTTACGTATGACCCCAGAAATGACAATGTAAATCTGATCCAAAAACTCCACAGGAATCTGATTTTTTATCCTTGCAATTACACGACATATAATCCAGACTCGTAAATTAGATCTTTGTATTCAAGTTGAAAACATAAGGTCGTACGTCGGTGTGAATATGCAAAAACGAGTTGTTCCACGACGTTAAATGGGTTTATTAGCCATAAACCCATTTAACGTCGTGGAACAACTCGTTTTTGTATTCAAGTTATGTTGCATAGTAGATGAAGTAATTGATTGTGGGCCTATCATTTGGTTATTTTATAAATAGGAATTGATAAGCAATGTATACATGTACAAACAATAAGCACAAAACGTTTCATCTACTTGTCTTATTTGTCAGACACGGTTTAAAACTTTAATTGAAAAAAAGATCATGATTTCTCTGCATGAAAATTTGAAATTGGTGCACAGTGAAGACATACAACTTTTGAATGAGTTTTACAAATAAACCGTTGGCAATCATTACAACGAGCTTGACTTCTGATCTTTCGATCGGTCACACATGATGCATCGACCTCGCTTCTGGAGACTTTGATTTTCTCGAGTGATGACTTCAATGGGAAATTACCCACGGAGATACATGGCCTGTTTTACAGATGAATTCACAGCTTGCTGTATCGCACATGATTATCATACATCGAATAACCAAGATTTAGAAGAAAATTATGCCAATCCGTAGATCTCCAGTTGTTGTTCTGAAAATGTAGCATGCATGTAGGCGCTTGCGGTAGCCGGTCGCAACATCAAAAAATTGACAGTCAGTTCAAATGGCTATGTTTAACATTTTCTTTTGTAGACATAGGCCTATAGACGCAACATGTGGTCCAAATTATCAACGCCTGACTTCGTTGAGTTTGCCTGTATCATGTCAGACTTTCCATAATGTGACTCTCCTTACAAATGCTCGGTGAGAGAAATAGTAATCAACTTGTTCCTTTGTTCCTAAGAAAGAAGCGCCATTATTGCTGCAACGATAAAAATAAACGGAAGAACCGCTCTCTGCCACGACCAACTTTCGCAACGACTGGAATTCCTCTACGATTCATACCGGGTCTCATACGGCTGATCTACGTACATAACGGCTTCATCAAAAATATTATCAACATAAATGAGGAAAGCTTCTTTTTCATCGACGAGTAAATTCCACGTTTAGGTCCAGCTTCCTCGCGCATTATATTTTGAGATCTACGACGTCCTGAAGTAATAGGAGGCCGGTTCAGCCATTCCATATTAACTGCGACATATACTCGTACAGTATCAGCTTCTTCCACCTCACTGTCAGTAGATGAAATGGTACCAATCTAGCAGCATCGATTCGTCGTCGTCGTCCCAGTCATTATCACTCCCGCTTTCTTCGTCGTCGTCATTCACACCATCTGAATTGTCATTATAGTCATCCAAAATGACACTCAAGTCGCATTCCTAGTCTGTTTCTTCAGAAATATCGCCAAAAATGAGACATTGCTTCTAACTTTGCTTTTCGCGACATGCAGCAGACAATTTAATAGACAGCACGAGAACAATGAACATTTGAACCTTAGTGGAAGCCTGTCACATCGTTGGATCAATGAGCATACGCGATCTCAGTTTGTGCATCGATTGTCCTCACACGTCACGTACGTGTGCTTTTTGTGAAAAGAAAATTCAACTCAATCTACGCTAGCATCATCACGATGAAAGCAAATTTACTGAACGTATGAAATTTGAAACAGAAACTCTCACATGAAAAGCTTTCTTCAATTCGATCAACTTAAGGTTTCTAGAATGATTTTGATCTATGGAGTCTATCAAATTCAAAAGTTCCATGGAATTGTAATGCGTTACAATGATTCGTTGCAATCGTAGAATCAGTTATAAATTCGAAAAAAGTTGGCAATTTAAGCAACAGCTTAATTTTTGTTGAGCTTGTCATTTCATATTGATAAATTTTGCTTTCAGGAGGCTACATAGCTGCCGGCACGTGTAAGAATAGTATTATTTTATTTCTACTGGGGTAGGCCCATTGGCCTACTTTCACTTGATCTTATGCAGGCCTAAATAGTGTCATTTTGTGTTCATAATGAATAATCAAAATAATCAATGTCAATAGGACTAGAAGCCGTTTTGAAGGACTACCTTGATACAGCTTGAATAACTTTCATGATCATAACTTACATGCGGTAGGCCTGTAAACATATTTCTGAATAAGCATCATAGGCCTACTGTAACTATCATATAATATTAAGTGATGAATGCATTTTTTACCCAGACGTGAATGCATTTAGATTAATAATAGTATATTTCATTTAAATTCGATCTGACGGATACAAATAATGCAAATTTTATATAAAAAAACAATCTCTCCATATTTGGGGTCATATATGAACCCAAACATAAACCAACTGGTTCTTAAGATTACTTTCGCTTTCAGAAACGCTTTTCAAATGAAATCATAAAGACTTTGTAATTGGTCTAAAGAGTGACAAAGTCACAGTTCCCGAACTTTGAAATGTGATCCAGCTAGATTTTACATGCTTTTAAAAACGCCTGGGGTCATATATGACTCCAAACGTAAACCAACCGTTAAGGGATCAGCAATGCAAAAATTGTACCCTCAAAATAGTCCTGTAGCAAAATGAAGTAGGATCGACATGGTCAATAACTAGGTTAAGTAAGCCAAAACTCCAAAGTAAATAAAAGAGGAAGTTTGAAAAGCACAAACTAATCAATAATCGATCTGTTATAAAAGCAAGGAAATAAAGGCAATGTCGTCATCCTATTAAAAAGAAACATTTCGAAGTAGAATTGCGTTTACGGTAAACTACAAAATGGTAGTTTTATGGAAAAAGGTTGTCATGTCTAATGAATCATTAATGAATTAAGAGCGGAATGAGAAGAAACATTTTGAAGTAAGTAAGTAAGTAAGTAAGCGTTTATTTCTCGTAAATGAAAATCTATACAGAGTGTTACAACTACATTCCAGTGAACTTCAAGTAATATGAAACAGTAAAAATAAAAAAAAAATGCTGCAAAATCACACAATATGCGTACATGTACATTGAAAGATATGCTAACTATGTTTAAAAGAGCACTTTATATTATGCTGAATCATAAAAGGGAAAAAGGAACGAGCGAATTTTTCTGTTCGAACAATAGGATAGGAATAGTTATTTGAAAGAGCTAATTTACACGGCAAAAGATCGCTCAACAAATGCTCTGAGTCACTTTCAATTACACTGAACAAGTTTTGTGACAATTTAATTCGCCTACGTTCTAAAACAACATCACATTTGTCACATTTTGATAGACCATTGTACATAATGCGATGGGCTCTCTTTTCAACTTTTACAAGCACATTGTTATCTTTTTTATTGAGGCCAACGAAGACTGGAGAAGCATAGTCAAAAACTGATCGAATGATTGCCAAATATATGTCATGTAACTTTATAGTGGAAACAAGGGGCTTTAATCGGCGAAGAAGATGTAAGCGACGACTGGCCTTTACACGCAAGTAATTCACATGATTGTCCCATGTTAATGTGTCATTCAAAATAACACCTAGACATTTTGCCATAGAAACTCGATTTACAGAAAGTGGCTGATCAAAAAATATGGGATTTCGGGAAACAAGCATGACATTAGACTTACTGGTATTCAACGTTAATATATTTAATGAACACCATCGTGCAACGTTCAAAGTTTCATCTTCAATAGCGCTACGAATACAAAATGCATTACCGTTGGAAAATGGAACAACAATGCTGAAATCATCGGCATATTTGACCATAGTACTCTCGTCAGATATACAACACAGATCTTTTATATACAGACAAAAAATGAAAGGTCCCAACACTGAACCTTGTGGGACACCACGAGAAATATTGACTGAACGAGAAAAGTGCCCATCTATTTTTACAACAGCTTTTCTGTGCTCAAAATAGGATCTAAGCCAAACAACAAGTTCGATCGGAAAGTGCATATTCAACATCTTTTCAAATACAATATTGTGATCAACACAGTCAAATGCTCTTGTCAAGTCAAAATTCAGAATTGCACAACCAAATTTTTGCCGATCATCAAAAGCACGCAGTGAAGCATCAACTAGCTTAATTAGAGCGGTGGTGGTGGAAGATCCTTTTCGGAAACCATGTTGCTCTCTTCCAAAATTTATGAAAAACATTTCGGCATAGCGGTTAAGAATATTTAGTTCCAGTAGTTTGGAGAGAACTCAAAAAGTTGAAATATATCGTAGTTTTTCTACATCAGGAGGCTTAGTTTTGGGAAGCGGGACAATAACTGCAGTCTTCCATCTGGACGGGAATATCATCTCCTTCAAGGAAGAATTACAAATGGCAGCCAACGGCTTTGAAATGACATCTGCGAGAAGTTTATATAACCGAGTAGGAATAGTGTCAATGCCAGATGATTGATTGAGAGGCAGCTTTTTCAACATGTTGTATACCTCTTGACTTGTCACTTCATTGAACCAATTTTCATTGAAATTGCCACATGCATTTATCTTCATCATATCATCAATAGAAGAGAAGCATTGAGCAACTTTATCAGCAATAAGATCAAGAAGATTGTCAACACTGCCTTTCTCTGAAATCAAATGAGAAAAGTTATTTATATTTTTCGGCTTAGTTTGACAAGCAAACAATTCCCAGAGTCCATTCGGAGAAGACATTATTTTACTTGCCCAAATCTCTTTAGCAAGAAGAATTTCTTTTTTCACCTTTTCTTTCAGCTCGTTATATCGTACCCAGTTCTTTGCACGAAAAGTAGCCCACCGCTCGTGAATAAGATTTTTTGTGAGTGGTGTCATCCATTCTTTATCATTCTGAGTTATTGAAATGTATTTGAATGGAACAAACTTTTCGATCAAAAAGTTCAAACAGTTGATGAAGGCATCCAACTTTTGTTCAACACCATCTACACCTTGAGTAACACCACTCCAATCGATTTTACAAGCGTGGTAATACAAAGCATCAATATTCGATTGTTTAAATCATAAAGTCTATGATATCGTACACAGTTGGATTGTACATGACTTTGATTCTTAGGAGTGCAGGTTAGCATCAAGTGATCGGACGTACCAAGCGGAGCATCATATTTTACACCAGTTTCATCATAAATCATGCACAAATCTTTAGATACAAGAATGTGATCAAGGATGGCATTTTTTCTTGTCGACTGAACAATGAGATCAATTAAATCTAAATCAAAACACAATGCTTCAATATTGAAAGAATTCAAATCACCAACTACAATTTGATGAAAATGTGGCTTTCTTATTAGAAAATCGTCGAAAATTTCCAATATACTGGTATGGATGCTAGAGAGTTCTTCGGAGCTTAAATTAGGAGGTATATACAAGCACAACAGTAGAATATTTAGAGAATTGAACTCTACAATCAAATATTCTATGTCGCACCGGAGATGGTACATAGATGTAATATTCAAAAATGGCAAAATTGAATTTACATACACAGCGACTCCTCCACCTCTACGATGGCAGCGATCATTTCGAATACTCAAATATCCTGGGATATCAATAAGAGTTGAGTCAACCATATCACTTAACCATGTTTCTGTCACACAAATTAAATCAGAAGATTTCAGTGAAGCAGCAATTTTAAGCTCATCAATTTTCGGTAGCAATGAACGAGCATTTAAAAGAGTAATAGAGGGATAGCCGACACTCGGTAAAAACCTCAATGAAAATTTGAATTTATATTTCCATTTGTCTGCACTTGTACAATCTTTCCTCTCTTAATCACAACGTTTTCACCACGATCTCGTCTGCTTTTCAAATCAAGACGGAGAGCCTTGCATTTCTCTCTTTCCATCTTTGTTTGGTCAGGATTAATGTAAATATTTGAAAATGATGTTGTATTTCGAAGCTTTTGAGCATTTCGAAGAATGTTTCCACGTATCCAAACGTCATCAGCACATTTGAATCTGAGAAGACGAGGCTGAACAGAAGCCGATGCTCGTCCAATACGATGACAAGCTGTAACGTCAACTGAAAAAATTCCAATAGCCTCACAGATTTTAGCGACGGACTCTTTATCACTTTCAATTCTTGATTCGGCAGAGCCTGATGTTATTTCAGCAAGACCTGATATAATCAGGAAGCTACGTCTCTTCAAGCGTTCTTGGAACTCATTGCACATATCCTCAATGGTGACAGGATTTGTATTTGCAATTTTTTTGTACTCATTTTGCAGAATATCATATTTCTTCTGCAAATTTGTGTGTTTCTCAATCAGCAAGTTCAATTGATCTGATACTGGCTTCAGATGTTTCTGAAGATGAGTCTCGAATAGTGATGATAAAGCATTGCTGTCAAGTGATTCTCTTGTTCTCGTTGGAGAAACCGATAGAGATCTATTGTTTGCTTGACTTTTCAAATGCATTATAGCTTTGACCATATCTTTCTTAGTTATTTGTGTCTTCTTTAGAAGGTCAGACTCAGACATAGATATCATTTCATCCAAGGTCACCATTTTTAAATAAGTCAAAAATGGTGCACGACGGATTCGAACTCAGTGTACAAAGCCTTACAGTCACACACGATACCGCCAAACCACTAGATCAGTTGAACACTTGAGAAATCAAAGATGATGTAATTCCAGCATATCGTAAAAGGTGTCGCGTGACGCAGCGAAGTTTTCGATTGAAAATTCCAAGTTGTGACAGTGCCAGAGGCAAGAATGAAGACAACTCACTGCTGAATTACACGCTGCCGACGAAATAATCCAGAATTACGAATGATGTGAGCACTTTGGACGAAAACCAGTAGGACAGCGATAGACACGAGGACATGCAGATTCCGATGATATAATATTTGGAGAGATTTCGACGAATAACACCAAAATAAAGGCAAGAATCACTATGTTCGCTGAAAGTAACGAGAGCAACCGACCACCGCGCACGACCTTAGCTTAGTAGCTTTTTTTTAGTAGAATTGCGTTTACGGTAAACTACAAAATGGTAGTTTTATGGAAAAAGGTTGTCATGTCTAATGAATCATTAATGAATTAAGAGCGGAATGAGAAGAACCTGTGTAGACTGTACGTGTAAGCTGGCAGCAGAAGACAAAAGCTTACGAGTCAGTTGATATAGACAAAGAATACCTATCTGCTAATGCATCCAAATGATTCAGGCAAATGTAAATGTGTTAGTCAAATGCGTGTGCATAGCGGGCTCCTTTCCTCACTTGAATTAGTATTTAGTTAAATTTTCGGTACAATAATTTCTAGGTGGCAAGTCAGAATCAAGGCTCAATAATGAATAGAAAACATGCTACTGCAATTTTAAAGAGAAACAGACCTATACCGAAGATAGCAAAGAAAATTTATAAAAGTTACAACACGCAGTCGGTGACTTTCTTCAAGGACTCCAATTCCGTATCTGTGGACTCAAATACGGCATTCGGATCGTTGAATGCTGTGCAGAAGTTTCACTGAGATGGAGATATTGGACATCAATCATTCTATACGAACAAGAGCAACATATTAATCAAGGGCTTATCCTGTGAGGGCTGTGTGGATTCTGTGGGGATACCCACAGGTCTTTCTGTGCGTATGGGGTGCGGTGGAGATTCAAATATCAATCCCCACGGCAAACCTGGCTATTATATATTTGCATCCGTCAATGTTTACGATGGACAAAATTAAAAATGTGAAAATCTCCACTTTCAAAAATCTCAAATTTTCGATATGGTTACATGTGGGCATGATAATGAATCAAACACAAGGTGAAAGGGTTTTCTCTAAGCATTCTTTTGATGCATTACTCGTCGAAATTGGTGCACTTTTAGAGAAGTAATGATGTTCCAACTTTATTGCATAATTTGCTGTTTCCGAATGTTGTTGAAAAGTTGTTTACATCTTTTGGCGCTAACGAGGTCATTTTCACGCTTTCAATATCTATGCTGTCTAGACGTCTGCTCTCCACATTCAAATGAAATTGTTGGATGACCCAGATAAGTTGTAAACAAAGTTTCTTTTCGGCTCAGAATTTATCTTTTGTCAGAAGACCAGTCCGAACGGCTAATTTGCCGAAAAGTGGTTTTCCCCAAAGACCACCGTCAAAGGTAGAAAATTAATTTTTTCTCCCGTCCTAGAAAAGTTGAATCCAGTCGGATAGGAAAGAAATTCAGCTGTCAAGCAGCTCGGATCATTATGCGCTTGGTAAGAAACGATCCCATTTTGTCTTCGCGGCCAATTGAGGAGTTCATATCTGAAACCGTCGGTATCTTCCATATCAGTGACACGTCGTCTGAAAAGTGAGCACTTCATCAGCCGTAAGAGATCATCACGGATCGAATTGACCTCCAGCCAAAAGAGCATGAGGCTGAGGTGGCCGATATAGCATTGCCACTGGCTTTCTTTATTAAATCGAGTTGTTTGGAATGATGAAGGGTCTGTATGTCTCCGAGGTCGCGATGGCCGTTTGAGAATTTGGATGACGTTAGGTAATGCAGTTCCTCATCATTTGACATTGCCTGAACCAAGGAGGTAGAAGATTGCTAATTTGTGCTGCGATGTGGATTAATGGCCGAGCTGAACTCCATGTCGAAAGGAATAAATGAATTCCGAAGGATATGTAAAAAATTTGCAAAAGCACATTACTGAAGCTCGGTGTGAGTGGATTAATTCTTCTTGGAGATAGTCAATATCGACTTGAAGTTTTGTTGACGCAAGAGAGGGAGAGTTTAGATCAAGTAGTGATCAATCGCCTGATCGAAAACATGTCTTTCTGGATTTGATAATTGATTGAACTTTCTGTTGAGGTTGCGAAACATTAGTGACCACCTGTGAACCTACCACTGGCCCTTTTAAGGGCCATATGGCTCTACAGAGCCACTGAAAAACAAGGGAAATTTTATTTCAACCTTCATTTTATTAGTCTGCCGAATTTGTACATGTAATTGACAAAACTTCATTAAAGTCAGACAAAATTTAGATGGTCCACTTTTTATGATCATCACTGGATGGAGGAATAGTATCCACTTTTAGGGGACATAAAGGCATGGATAGACACGTCATACATTTGCATGTAGAGTCCGATAGAAGTGGATATTATTGGTATTCTGACCCAATGAAGACGAAATCTATGACGATGTCTACATACAATGATTCGTAAGTGGCAATCTATGTTTTTAGTTTGGATATCTGAGAAGCTTTGCACTAGAATTCTGACTGTTGCATAATTTCCATGTACATAAAGTGCTTCTTCGGGACAATAATGTAGCATTATATCGTGGATTTTTAGGGCAGTAATTATAGTAATATATTACAGTAATATCAGACCATAGAAGTAGAAGTAGACCATAGAACACTTTCTATGGTATTGTTAATTTCTATGTATCAGACATGGACGAGGCTACGTTAGCAGCCGAGACTTTCTGATATTTCGGCCCGCAAAATCCATGATATAATGCTATTGCAATAGTATGTAACTCTTGAGAAATCTATAAATATTGCAATTATTGATCAGTAGATCACTGTTAATCACAGACAATGGAGAAATCTTTGATTGACTTTTATTGAAGTCTATGAATGTTTGCAAATGTGAATACACTGTAAATCGCTGGATACGAAAATTGAATACAAATATATACCAAAATCACATACAATTTGAAACCAACATCTGATGTGTGATTAGCTTATGCCTACAGAGATCTGGTATGCTTTTCATACGAAATCTCACATACTTTCGTGTATGATTGGCATGCAGCGATACGAATTATTCTGTCTGTGATTGGCTGTTTTACATTGAAATACGAGTTGGTATGTTTTATATACGAGACCCGATGCAAATTCATACTCATTAGTATGCCTCTGGTATGTAGAGCTTTAAGTCACATAGCAAAAATTAATATATATTGCATACTACTGTCAAGTAACTTTTTCAGCCATACCAGTTGTGAATATTTCTTTTTGATAGTGTGATATTTAACTAGATTGGATTTATTGTGAATTTCATTCTCCACGAGTATGTCGTCGTTGCTACATATCTAGCAACATTAACAGGACGCTTAGTTAACTCTACTTTAAGAACCAAGCTGATTAACATCAATTCACTCAAACGATAGTTTTCGTGTAATCATGTTGACTTATATATGGTAGACATAGCCATTTTTGCGTTCATGAATTATAATGTGTTTTTATTTCAGATTGATAATATGCTTCATTTCAAAATTATATGATGCATCTTTGTTGATAGTTGAGTATTTATTGATTATTCATGAAATGCCTTAGACTTCCATGTATTAAAATCGAATTCAGTATGACTCTTGAATGTCATTATCTCACTACTTGCAAAACAGTAGTAGCATAAGTGTTATCTTTATTGACAAAAGGCCTTAAATCACCATACTTTAGACATAATTGATGCTTTCTTTTATCATTTTTGTGGTATAGCGTTAGCATGTAAAGCATACCACATTTGAAATAACGTACGAAAAGCATACAAATATACACAGAAATATACGAAAAAGATATTTTGGTATGCATCCTTCGTATGTGATTGGTATTGAGCGATTTACAGTGTATAGATTTGAAATTCAGATCTCTATCTAAAAATGATATGAAATCAGTTTACCAATTCATTCATTAACAGATTCTCAAGTTGGAGTGACGGACGACGGTTCATGGCTATCTAGCACGGTGAGAATTCTATGTGAAATTGGCGGGCATATAATGGTGCATTATATACCCTCCAATGCCGGGCAATAATGCATTTCAAACTCATTTCAATCATTTCTATGACTTCCATAAAGTATACCAGATTATTACATAGTTGTAGAATATGTAATAACTCGGGCTAAAGTCCTCGGTATTCATCAGATAATTTCCCTCTCTATATCCCAGAGAATCGCATAGCCATCCTCCATCCATTACAAAGCCATCGAGAGTGAAATACAATGCAGTTTTCAAACCAATGCAATTTCAATGTATTTTAGCGGACAATAATGACAACTGCGGCATTAGTGTCTGCTGATTGCTGTAGAAATCGACATGATTTTCATCTTCTTTGGCTTAGAATACTGGTTTATTAGAATCACAAATCATGAACCAAATGTATTTCATGATCAATGATTTTCATATTTGAGGCATCACGAATGCACGCAGAGACTTGAACAAATCAGTTAATCACTGAATCGTCATGAAATGTGCGCAATCTAGTTTGTCATGTCCTATAGGACAGTCGCAGGTTAAGGTTAATTTTTGATATTCCGATTGTGGAACAGTAGTCATTTCACTAAGATCCATTTTTTTCTCGAATGACAATAATATGACTTTAAATACAAGTGTAAATACATGATCTTAAGCGATCATGGAAATGGCTATCGAGTTAGGCCTAAAAAAAGGATCGGCTCGTCCATGTAAATACAGCATCCGGCACTTAGCGCCAATCGTGACACACAAGCGTCTTTCATTTGCCCCTTCATTTAACGAACAGATTTCTAATAATCATTTAGCGAACAGCAATCAATAAAGCACGTCATTTTCCAACGCGCGCATCGACAGATAGATTGTGTGAGGAGCAGGTCACCTGATATTCGAAGGAACTGAGCCAATGTTGAACAGTGTCAATATTATATTTTCAGCAGCAGAAAATGGACATCTTATTGAATTCAGCGCATTCGATGCACAGCAAGTAGTAATCCCGTAGCAAAATCAAGTCCAAAATGAGGAGCAATGAGTCATCATGCTGACTCAGCCCCGTGACCTTGCGTGATCTTATGTGATGACCTCTCGTGACCTCAGGTTACCGTTCCGCGTCATCAAATACGTGATGTGACTACTGCTGGTTTTATAAGTAGTGCTAAAAATGGAAAAATGTGAAGGCGTGATGTATTACTGAGTGGATTGTGATGAGACTACAAGCAGAGGCAGAAGTGACCTTGACCTGACTTCTCCGGGGTTGAGACTACAAGCAGAGGCAGGAGGAGTGAGTGACCTTGACCTGACCTCTCCGGGAGAGAGGGTGAGACTACAAGCAGTGAAGGGATTTTGTCCAGGATGGAGCATGTTTTGTGTCATGTCGTGCAGAAGTGGATGTTTTTTGTCCACCGTTACCACTGATCTCTGACTGTAGGATGTGATGGGACACTATGTCATTAGGTGCATTGGGTGAGAAGAGAAAGGTCATTTGCCTCTCTCATCAGATGACTCCAAAAACCGGGTTTCCGTAGGAAACCGAGGCAGATTTTTCGATTGCCGCACTCACCTAAGGTGTCAGAGTGAGTGGAGAGCCAGGAAATGGCCTGGAGATCAGACCATCGTAGTAGGCCTAAACTTTAAAGGCATGGTTCTCTGCTTGTAGGAATCGGATGGACTTCGTTCAACGTATGTTCGAGAGGTCATGATTTGGGTCAAGTTATAGACTACTTATAAACGTTTTATAAGTAGTGAAAAACTACCGAAAAATTTAAATTCGTTATTTTTCGAGGTTTCTGTGGTTTTTGAGCCTGCTGAAGTCAACCAAGGCATTTGTAAGTGTGTATATGTGGAGAGTTCTGATTGGATGAGCGAGGATTCCTACCTCATCAAACATCCACTATAAAGAAGAGAGTTTACTTTCATGGTCACATTTGCCTTTAGCAAGTGTCGGTGGCTCTGCTATCAGGCCAATTCCAAACCACTCAAAAGGTGCATGGCAAGGAGAACTTCGGTATAACAATGTCCTGTCGATGGGCGATCTTTCGAGACCGCGGTGAGACCCGCAGTGATAAGTGCCACATGAGCTTGAAACTTCCTTACTCCGACTTTCCAAAGGTCGTTGTGGCTTCTATTCTTCTACGTAGCGCTTTGAACGTCAGGGCGACACTTAGGTATCTGTCACAGGTTTCCTTATAAATTCTCCATTGCACCGAGTGAGTCAAGCATCTGACTTGTTATCGAGTCAAGGTATGACGTGTTCCAAAAGAAGGGACTGACTAAGTCGAAGGTTTCT
The DNA here is from genome assembly GCA_907163375.1 of Prostheceraeus crozeri. Taxonomy (NCBI): domain Eukaryota; kingdom Metazoa; phylum Platyhelminthes; order Polycladida; family Euryleptidae; genus Prostheceraeus; species Prostheceraeus crozeri. The sequence continues at coordinate 418,449 of CAJQUW010008053.1, read as the reverse complement.
CAAGTCAAAGGTTTCTAATTCTTATGTCTCAATGTGACCGTCAGGGTTACCATCTGTCGAAGGTAATCTATCTCTATTGCACTGAGTGGAGAATCCGTTCTTTTAAGTTTTGTCTCACGGAGGGATGATCAAACGGGGGACCACCACATGCAACACATGCTTTTCTCTTCTGTAGCAAGCAATCTCTTATCATGAAACGTTGTTGATAGGAATCGCTATGTCATCCACACTTCAACAGGGTAGGAATGTTTTATAAAATCAAATAAAGGATGGAGAAAACTAACAAGCACGATGGAATCAACATGAAAGACTCATTCAGTGTATAGAATAAAAGTTCAGTATTGAAAAGTAAAAATCAGTTGTGTAGTGCAAGAACATCCAGTGACAGATGATGTTTGTGAAACGCAACGTTGACTTTCACAAATTCTAAACGTATAGTTATCCGTTTAAATAATTTTTGGTAGAGCAGAAAGGTTAAAGTGCTGTCATGAGTTTCAATGCGTTTTATAAAAGTTTAAAGTGTTGTCATCAGTTTAAATGATTTTTGTAAAAGTAGAGACTTAACACTGTAGTGAGAATGTTGTCATCAGTCTAAATGATTTTTATAAGAGTAGATGTCAAGTGAAATTATTTTTATAAAAGTCTAAACGCAAACGTTGAAATAAGTTTTGTAAGAAGTTGAAAACATTGACATGATTGTGTGAAAGTAGAGAGTTAGCGAACGTTGAAAACAGTTTTATGAGAGCAGTATGAGCAAAATGTTTATGCAGTAAATGTTGTCAATGTACATCCATCTGGACAGCACTAGAAAGTTTTAGAAGGTTTTACTGCACTGTGTAGATTGTTTTGTTTCACAGTGTCAAAAGGTTTTGCATGTATAGTGAGTACTACAGTGTTGAATGTTTTATAAAACCAGCTAAAGTCTTGTCACAAACGTTGAGTGTGTGAGAGAATCTAGGGCTAGCAATAAGTTCCATGACATTCCTAAGTCCATCACATTAGTCATACAACACATCACAAGTCCTAAAGTTCATCATCTGAAGGATAAGGTTCTCTACGATCGGATTTAGGGATTTAGGGTTTTATATAACACAAGTGAATGTTAACCGTTAGATGAAACATGATGTCTATCACGTTGGTCATAATGCACATATGAGACAAATTATCAAGTCTTACCAGTCATTGAACTGAAAGATAAAGTACATTTCGCTACTGACAAAATATATGAATGAACAAGAGTTATAAAACCGAAGTTAGATTTCACTGAGTTATCAACACTTGTAAAGGTGTACAAGTCATATCAAGCATATTCGCTGAGTGTCCATTCTTGACACCCATCATCATTTGAAATTATTTGAAGATGAAAAGTTTCAGTCGCTTCCCAACTTCATGGTTTGTAGCAAGAGATCTTGGCTATTCGTTGAAAGCTATAGAAAGTGTTACAAATGTAAATGAAAATATTAAAGCTGGGGCTTTAGTTGAAAGACTAATGGGTCTAGATGAGTATGCTATGAATCATCATTTGGATCGAAGTTGGATAGAGGATTTTTCCATGCTGCAGTGTAATGATAGTGAAAATAAGAGGATGAAATTGATGCTTTCTCTCGCCAGGTCAGAGTACTTTAGCCATCTGCCACAGGTTACTTTATAAAATCTCCATTGCACTGAAGGTTGGTGTCTCAGGACATTTCCTATCAAACCCCTCTACAACCTGTGGGTCCTGCTATCAGGCCTCTTATTACTTCTGCTATCAGGGGTGGTGTTGCTTTATCCATCCTCTGCTAAGAGATACTTTGCTATCAAATCACTCTAAGTTTTGTCTCTGCTAATAGATGAAATCTTGGCTGAGCACCGTCTGAATCAGAGGGTCTGCTATCAAATCACTTTATCCATTCTCTGATATCAGAAGTGGCTTGCTAAGATGTTCGGTGTAATACTTCCTATCGACGGGCGTCTCTTTTGGGTGGCGATGGAATTCGAAACGAAGAGTACCGCATGGGATATTCGGCAATCGTGATCCTTGTTAAACCTCTCTGCGTCATGTTTCCAAGTGGTTGCCTTTCGTCTCAACGCTGTACTCTGACCGCCAGGGAGACATTTAGCTATCTGCCGCAGGTTACATCATAAAATCTCCATTGAACTTGTCTCCCTATAGTTGGCCATACATCCGAGAATGAACCATACGTTCTGCTTGTCTCTATCACTGAGACGAAGTGATGAATGGAATGAAATGGAAGGGTATACCATGCGCCACACGCAACCACACGCTCATTGCTCACTTCGAAAGTGAACAAACTCTTGTGAATGTAGTTAGAAAGTGTATCATGTTGTACAAAAGTTTTCCTGCAACACAGGTTGATGTATAGTTAGAAAGTTTGATCATGACGTTTCATGAAACACAAATGTCATAAAATGTAAGCGTCAGTGTAGTCAAATAGTTTTACCACAACACACGTTTGTGAAAGTAAAGTTTGATCAATGAAGTTTTATGACTGACCGAACTCATCACAGCACGAGACAGTTTTATTGAAAAGGTTTTACTGCACAGTGTAGATTGTCTTGTAACTTACTTTCACAGTGTTAGAAAGTTTTATTGGAGACAGTTCCCAAATGTTCCCCTATTGGAAAATTCAAACTTCATGACTGTTAGATTGATGAAGACTTCATCAGGTTTACTAAAAGCAGTCTTCTACTGCAGTGAGATTGAGAGTTTGGAATGTTATATGAAAACAGTGTTCACCACAGCGCTAGAAAGTTTTACTGCACTGTGTAGATTGTTTCACAGTGTTAAAAGGTCTTATAGTAACCGTTGAATGCTTTATAAAACTAGGTTAAGTCTTGTCACAAACGTTGAGTTTGTGTGAGAGCTAGTTCCATGACATTGAATCGCGTGGGTCGTAAAAGTTCATGATCCAAGGGTAGGGTCCTCTACGGTTGGATTTAGGGAATTAGGGATTTAGGGTTTTATATCACATGCGTTAACCGTTTGTGTAGAATACGTGAAGCACATGTTCGCTTAAAAGTCTAAACGCAAACGTTGAAAAAGTTTTGTAAAATGTTTCTGTAGTCACACTCGTTAGTGTACCAGCCTTACTAAATGTGTTGTTTGCCTTTATCAAATTGAATGCGTGTGTAGAATGTTTTGTAAATAAAGACAGTGCTAAACGTTTTTGCATTCTGCATCGACAGCATACAAGTATACACATAACAACCTGTAACGTTGTAATTCGAATGCATATGAGTTAGGAAACACTCAAAACATGTGTGAGATAAAAATCAGCCAGCTAGATTAAATGAAACACAAAAGTGTCACAACTATTTTATGGGAAACTTGTAAAGGAGAACTGTGTAGCGTGAACGTTTACACTCATCATAGACAGATGAACATATATTCTAACTTCAACTTTCTGACATTCAAATGAAATTCGTCAACATGAACCGTGGTGTAAAAAACTTTGTGACAACAACTTTATGTTGGTAAAACTTTCATAGATTGCAGTCGCGTTTAAAGTTGATATAAAAACCTGTAGAAACGCATAAGTCATAGATGCAGTTCAACGACTCCACCATTGAACTAACAAAATGAACAAGTCTGTGTAGAGAACCATAACACGCTCATCAGTAGGAAACAGCAAAGCATGCAATGTTATTGAATGATCAAGACTGAGTGACACGTCAGTGGAATTATTTCATGAGTATGAAACAGCGAACATTACATTAGGACTGTCCATGAGCATTACGAATTTACATTTAACATTGCTTGAAATATTCAACACTCTGCCATTCAAAAGCAGCTAAAACGTTTATCATAAAACCTATCATTGAAACAGATGTTCCCCTCCTGTGCACACAAAGAATCACGAGTGCACTCTGTCGCCTGTTTGTCGCGCTAGCCCCTCATCAGATAGAGTAGAACACAAAGATGAATGACAGTGCAGCCGGTTGGCGACCGTCTGTCGCGCTAGCCCCTCAGCAGATAGAGTAGAACACAAAGTTGAATGATAACGCTCTCTCTCTCTCTTTCTCTCTGGCACCCGTCTGTCACATTAAACACATTGAATGCTCTATCGCATCTGTCCAACGAGCAAGGATGCAGGAACGTATCGTCATCTCAGACCTCCCACCTAGCTGATTCCCACACAGCTCATTGCTATCGCGCCGGAAGGGAGATTCACGCGATAAATGCATTTAAGCTTGTTGAGTGGTTGAGGATGGCAGTAAATGAAAATATGTCTTCCCTTATCTTCCTCCAACCATAAGTTTAGAGCGATTTGATTGCGCGAACCAGACATTTGAAAGGCTGTATCATTCTCATATAAAGCAGAGTCTCTTGCATTTCACTATCATAGTCATGTCCGAGAAGCCGAGAGCGTGTGTGATGCCATTTCGCATCGTACACCGTGGAGAAGAATTCCACAGTGATATCTACGGTGAGGATATCACTGTGGAATTGGTGAAGTATTATTCATACCTCACCTTGAATGAGGACATGAGCCGTCGACTACGGCAAGAGATGGAGACGGCGGAAAGTGAGACCGAGACGGTGGAAAGAGAGGAGATGATGTGGAGTGAGGACTCGGAAAGTGAGGAAGTGGAAGCGAGTGAAGATGTCATTGTGATATCAGATGATGAAGCAAGAGTTTTACACATGCATACGAATGGCTGTCATCTCAACTCGTTCATGTCTTCTTTCAGTGATGGAGTCAGTGATGGGCGTTCTTTAGTTCATAAAATCATCATGCACACATACAGCACACTGTTTCACCACATTTCCTCGTGAATGCATCATGAGTTCTTATAAAAACTTCCTTCTAATGCAGCTAAAGCGGTCCCAAGCCCGCCACATATCTTCGGATATGGAATGCACAGGGGAAGGATAAATGATGAAATGGAATGAAGGGAAGCCAAGCTTGCACCACATGCAGCCACAAACTCATTTCTATCTTCATTAAGATGACATTCAATTACTTGAATTCTAATGTGACCATTACATCCTTAGATCTCAGTACAGTTAACTCTCTAACGTGCTTGTTAAACCTATTGTCTCTAACTTTACAAACACTGAAAGGATCTAACATGATTTCAAACTTTACAAACATCAACTTTATTTCTAACATTGCAAACAGTGAAATGCTTGTGACTATATTTTATACTTTAACTGGCTGCATGTGGTGTAAGCTTGGCTTCCCTTCATTCCATTTCATCTTTTATCCTTCCCCTGTGCATTCCATATCCGAAGATATGTGGCGGGCTTGGGACCGCTTTAGCTGCATTAGAAGGAAGTTTTTATAAGAACTCATGATGCATTCACGAGGAAATGTGGTGAAACAGTGTGCTGTATGTGTGCATGATGATTTTATGAACTAAAGAACGCCCATCACTGACTCCATCACTGAAAGAAGACATGAACGAGTTGAGATGACAGCCATTCGTATGCATGTGTAAAACTCTTGCTTCATCATCTGATATCACAATGACATCTTCACTCGCTTCCACTTCCTCACTTTCCGAGTCCTCACTCCACATCATCTCCTCTCTTTCCACCGTCTCGGTCTCACTTTCCGCCGTCTCCATCTCTTGCCGTAGTCGACGGCACATGTCCTCATTCAAGGTGAGGTATGAATAATACTTCACAAATTCCACAGTGATATCCTCACCGTAGATATCATTGTGGAATTCTTCTCCACGGTGTACGATGCGAAATGGCATCACACACGCTCTCGGCTTCTCGGACATGACTATGATAGTGAAATGCAAGAGACTCTGCTTTATATGAGAATGATACAGCCTTTCAAATGTCTGGTTCGCGCAATCAAATCGCTCTAAACTTATGGTTGGAGGAAGATAAGGGAGGACATATTTTCATTTACTGCCATCCTCAACCACTCAACAAGCTTAAATGCATTTATCGCGTGAATCTCCCTTCCGGCGCGATAGCAATGAGCTGTGTGGGAATCAGCTAGGTGGGAGGTCTGAGATGACGATACGTTCCTGCATCCTTGCTCGTTGGACAGATGCGATAGAGCATTCAATGTGTTTAATGTGACAGACGGGTGCCAGAGAGAAAGAGAGAGAGAGAGCGTTATCATTCAACTTTGTGTTCTACTCTATCTGCTGAGGGGCTAGCGCGACAGACGGTCGCCAACCGGCTGCACTGTCATTCATCTTTGTGTTCTACTCTATCTGATGAGGGGCTAGCGCGACAAACAGGCGACAGAGTGCACTCGTGATTCTTTGTGTGCACAGGAGGGGAACATCTGTTTCAATGATAGGTTTTATGATAAACGTTTTAGCTGCTTTTGAATGGCAGAGTGTTGAATATTTCAAGCAATGTTAAATGTAAATTCTTAATGCTCATGGACAGTCCTAATGTAATGTTCGCTGTTTCATACTCATGAAATAATTCCACTGACGTGTCACTCAGTCTTGATCATTCAATAACATTGCATGCTTTGCTGTTTCCTACTGATGAGCGTGTTATGGTTCTCTACACAGACTTGTTCATTTTGTTAGTTCAATGGTGGAGTCGTTGAACTGCATCTATGACTTATGCGTTTCTACAGGTTTTTATATCAACTTTAAACGCGACTGCAATCTATGAAAGTTTTACCAACATAAAGTTGTTGTCACAAAGTTTTTTACACCACGGTTCATGTTTACGAATTTCATTTGAATGTCAGAAAGTTGAAGTTAGAATATATGTTCATCTGTCTATGATGAGTGTAAACGTTCACGCTACACAGTTCTCCTTTACAAGTTTCCCATAAAATAGTTGTGACACTTTTGTGTTTCATTTAATCTAGCTGGCTGATTTTTATCTCACACATGTTTTGAGTGTTTCCTAACTCATATGCATTCGAATTACAACGTTACAGGTTGTTATGTGTATACTTGTATGCTGTCGATGCAGAATGCAAAAACGTTTAGCACTGTCTTTATTTACAAAACATTCTACACACGCATTCAATTTGATAAAGGCAAACAACACATTTAGTAAGGCTGGTACACTAACGAGTGTGACTGCAGAAACATTTTACAAAACTTTTTCAACGTTTGCGTTTAGACTTTTAAGCGAACATGTGCTTCACGTATTCTACACAAACGGTTAACGCATGTGATATAAAACCCTAAATCCCTAATTCCCTAAATCCAACCGTAGAGGACCCTACCCTTGGATCATGAACTTTTACGACCCACGCGATTCAATGTCATGGAACTAGCTCTCACACAAACTCAACGTTTGTGACAAGACTTAACCTAGTTTTATAAAGCATTCAACGGTTACTATAAGACCTTTTAACACTGTGAAACAATCTACACAGTGCAGTAAAACTTTCTAGCGCTGTGGTGAACACTGTTTTCATATAACATTCCAAACTCTCAATCTCACTGCAGTAGAAGACTGCTTTTAGTAAACCTGATGAAGTCTTCATCAATCTAACAGTCATGAAGTTTGAATTTTCCAATAGGGGAACATTTGGGAACTGTCTCCAATAAAACTTTCTAACACTGTGAAAGTAAGTTACAAGACAATCTACACTGTGCAGTAAAACCTTTTCGATAAAACTGTCTCGTGCTGTGATGAGTTCGGTCAGTCATAAAACTTCAATGATCAAACTTTACTTTCACAAACGTGTGTTGTGGTAAAACTATTTGACTACACTGACGCTTACATTTTGTGACATTTGTGTTTCATGAAACGTCATGATCAAACTTTCTAACTATACATCAACCTGTGTTGCAGTAAAACTTTTGTACAACATGATATACTTTCTGACTACACTCACGAATAAAACGTCGATGATCAAACTTTACTTTCACAAACGTGCGTCACGGTAAAACAATTTGACTACACTAATCGTTGCTTTTGCAAACCATGATACACTTTCTGGTGACACTCACGAATAAAACTTCGATGATCAAACTTTACTTTCACAAACGTGTGTTGTGGTAAAACTATTTGACTACACTGACGCTTACATTTTATGACATTTGTGTTTCATGAAACGTCATGATCAAACTTTCTGACTATACATCACCCTGTGTTGCAGTAAAACTTTTGTACAACATGATATACTTTCTGACTACACTCACGAATAAAACGTCGATGATCAAACTTTACTTTCACAAACGTGCGTCACGGTAAAACAATTTGACTACACTAAACGTTGCTTTTGCAAACCATGATACACTTTCTGATGACACTCACGAATAAAACTTCGATGATCAAACTTTACTTTCACAAACGTGTGTTGTGGTAAAACTATTTGACTACACTGACGCTTACATTTTATGACATTTGTGTTTCATGAGACGTCATGATCAAACTTTCTGACTATACATCAACCTGTGTTGCAGTAAAACTTTTGTACAACATGATATACTTTCTGACTACACTCACGAATAAAACGTCGATGATCAAACTTTACTTTCACAAACGTGCGTCACGGTAAAACAATTCGACTACACTAATCGTTGCTTTTGCAAACCATGATACACTTTCTGATGACACTCACGAATAAAACTTCGATGATCAAACTTTACTTTCACAAACGTGTGTTGTGGTAAAACTATTTGACTACACTGACGCTTACATTTTATGACATTTGTGTTTCATGAAACGTCATGATCAAACTTTCTAACTATACATCAACCTGTGTTGCAGGAAAACTTTTGTACAACATGATACACTTTCTGACTACATTCACAAGAGCTTGTTCACTAGCGAAGAGAGAAATGAGCGTGTCGTTGCGTGCGGCGCATAAATTACCCTTCCATTTCATTCCATTCATCATTTCGTCTCAGTGATAGAGACAAGCAGAACGCATGGTTCATTCTCGCATGTATGTCCAACTATCTGGAGACAAGTTCAATGGAGATTTTATGATGTAACCTGCGGCAGATAGCTAAATGTCTCCCTGGCGGTCAGAGTACAGCGTTGAGACGAAAGGCAACCACTTGGAAACATGACGCAGAGAGGTTTAACAAGGATCACGATTGCCGAATATCCCATGCGGTACTCTTCGTTCCGAATTCCATCGCCACCCAAAAGAGACGCCCGTCGATAGGAAGTATTACACCGAACATCTTAGCAAGCCACTTCTGATAGCAGAGAATGGTATAAAGTGATTTGATAGCAGACCCTCTGATTCAGACGGTGCTCAGCCAAGATTTCATCTATTAGCAGAGACAAAACTTAGAGTGATTTGATAGCAAAGTATCTCTTAGCAGAGGATGGATAAAGCAACACCACCCCTGATAGCAGAAGTAATAAGAGGCCTGATAGCAGGACCCACAGGTTGTAGAGGGGTTTGATAGGAAATGTCCTGAGACACCAACCTTCAGTGCAATGGAGATTTTATAAAGTAACCTGTGGCAGATGGCTAAAGTACTCTGACCTGGCGAGAGAAAGCATCAATTTCATCCTCTTATTTTCACTATCATTACACTGCAGCATGGAAAAATCCTCTATCCAACTTCGATCCAAATGATGATTCATAGCATACTCATCTAGACCCATTAGTCTTTCAACTAAAGCCCCAGCTTTAATATTTTCATTTACATTTGTAACACTTTCTATAGCTTTCAACGAATAGCCAAGGTCTCTTGCTACAAACCATGAAGTTGGGAAGCGAATGAAACTTTTCATCTTCAAATAATTTCAAATGATGATGGGTGTCAAGAATGAACACTCAGCGAATATGCTTGATATGACTTGTACACCTTTACAAGTGTTGATAACTCAGTGAAATCTAACTTCGGTTTTATAACTCTTGTTCATTCATATATTTTGTCAGTAGCGAAATGTACTTTATCTTTCAGTTCAATGACTGGTAAGACTTGATAATTTGTCTCATATGTGCATTATGACCAACGTGATAGACTTCATGTTTCATCTAACGGTTAACATTCACTTGTGTTATATAAAACCCTAAATCCCTAAATCCGATCGTAGAGAACCTTATCCTTCAGATGATGAACTTTAGGACTTGTGATGTGTTGTATGACCAATGTGATGGACTTAGGAATGTCATGGAACTTATTGCTAGCCCTAGATTCTCTCACACACTCAACGTTTGTGACAAGACTTTAGCTGGTTTTATAAAACATTCAACACTGTAGTACTCACTATACATGCAAAACCTTTTGACACTGTGAAACAAAACAATCTACACAGTGCAGTAAAACCTTCTAAAACTTTCTAGTGCTATCCAGATGGATGTACATTGACAACATTTACTGCATAAACATTTTGCTCATACTGCTCTCATAAAACTGTTTTCAACGTTCGCTAACTCTCTACTTTCACACAATCATGTCAATGTTTTCAACTTCTTACAAAACTTATTTCAACGTTTGCGTTTAGACTTTTATAAAAATAATTTCACTTGACATCTACTCTTATAAAAATCATTTAGACTGATGACAACACTCTCACTACAGTTTTAAGTCTCCACTTTTACAAAAATCATTTAAACTGATGACAACACTTTAAACTTTTATAAAACGCATTGAAACTCATGACAGCACTTTAACCTTTCTGCTCTACCAAAAATTATTTAAACGGATAACTATACGTTTAGAATTTGTGAAAGTCAACGTTGCGCTTCATAAACATCATCTGTCACTGGATGTTCTTGCACTACACAACTGATTTTTACTTTTCAATACTGAACTTTTATTCTATACACTGAATGAGTCTTTCATGTTGATTCCATCGTGCTTGTTAGTTTTCTCCATCCTTTATTTGATTTTATAAAACATTCCTACCCTGTTGAAGTGTGGATGACATAGCGATTCCTATCAACAACGTTTCATGATAAGAGATTGCTTGCTACAGAAGAGAAAAGCATGTGTTGCATGTGGTGGTCCCCCGTTTGATCATCCCTCCGTGAGACAAAACTTAAAAGAACGGATTCTCCACTCAGTGCAATAGAGATAGATTACCTTCGACAGATGGTAACCCTGACGGTCACATTGAGACATAAGAATTAGAAACCTTTGACTTGAGAAACCTTCGACTTAGTCAGTCCCTTCTTTTGGAACACGTCATACCTTGACTCGATAACAAGTCAGATGCTTGACTCACTCGGTGCAATGGAGAATTTATAAGGAAACCTGTGACAGATACCTAAGTGTCGCCCTGACGTTCAAAGCGCTACGTAGAAGAATAGAAGCCACAACGACCTTTGGAAAGTCGGATTAAGGAAGTTTCAACCCCATGCGGCACTTATCTCGAAAGATCGCCCATCGACAACACATTGTTATACCAAAGTTCTCCTTGCCATGCACCTTTTGAGTGGTTTGGAATTGGCCTGATAGCAGAGCCACCGACACTTGCTAAAGGCAAATGTGATCATGAAAGTTAACTCTCTTCTTTATAGTGGATGTTTGATGAGGTAGGAATCCTCGCTCATCCAATCAGAACTCTCCACATATACACACTTACAAATGCCTTGGTTGACTTCAGCAGGCTCAAAAACCCCAGAAACCTCGAAAAATAACGAATTTAAATTTTTCGGTAGTTTTTCACTACTTATAAAACGTTTATAAGTAGTCTATAACTTGACCCAAATCATGACCTCTCGAACATACGTTGAACGAAGTCCATCCGATTCCTACAAGCAGAGAACCATGCCTTTAAAGTTTAGGCCTACTACGATGGTCTGATCTCCAGGCCATTTCCTGGCTCTCCACTCACTCTGACACCTTAGGTGAGTGCGGCAATCGAAAAATCTGCCTCGGTTTCCTACGGAAACCCGGTTTTTGGAGTCATCTGATGAGAGAGGCAAATGACCTTTCTCTTCTCACCCAATGCACCTAATGACATAGTGTCCCATCACATCCTACAGTCAGAGATCAGTGGTAACGGTGGACAAAAAACATCCACTTCTGCACGACATGACACAAAACATGCTCCATCCTGGACAAAATCCCTTCACTGCTTGTAGTCTCACCCTCTCTCCCGGAGAGGTCAGGTCAAGGTCACTCACTCCTCCTGCCTCTGCTTGTAGTCTCAACCCCGGAGAAGTCAGGTCAAGGTCACTTCTGCCTCTGCTTGTAGTCTCATCACAATCAACTCAGTAATACATCACGCCTTCACATTTTTCCATTTTTAGCACTACTTATAAAACCAGCAGTAGTCACATCACGTATTTGATGACGCGGAACGGTAACCTGAGGTCACGAGAGGTCATCACATAAGGTCACGCAAGGTCACGGGGCTGAGTCAGCATGATGACTCATTGCTCCTCATTTTGGACTTGATTTTGCTACGGAATTACTACTATAGCATATTCTTATCGTGAAGAAGTCGTCTCATATTCGGATATAATTGATCCTTCAGTGATATTATATCTGTCTGACTGTAACAAATACAATGGCAATCTGTTCTTGATTTCATTGAATTATAAATGTCAACTTCGAACATTTCATTAGTAAATTACTAAATAATTATATTCCATAGCAATGAAAATGAATCTGAAGTAATCCAATCAAAATTGGGAAGCAGTTAGACTAAGTAAAAAGTACAACGCTGTCAAGAGATTGAATTGTTTTTATTTAACCCTTTCATGCATATTGCGGCTTACAGACAACATTTTGACCTACATCTTCAGCAAAAACTTTAATTTTGAAAAATAATTCATGCAGCAAAGGGTTAATGGGTAGGCCTAGAGCAACCAAATTAATTGAATAGCACAGACTCCTATAAATAGCGAGTTAATTAATTGTGTGTGTTGAATTAAAAGCAGTGCTCGTTGGAGATCTGTCGCAAAAAATTTGCCACCAAGATAGAATTAGTTTGAGCGCGACAGGCACTTTTAGTCATGGCCAAAGTAGATGTGACACCATTTTTTGGTGTAAGCGTTAGACACTTCAAACACTTTGGTCAGACACGTCCGCTTGGTAGTAGCCTCAAACCGGAAAAACGGGATAAATATATCAAATGACCGCACTAGGTGACATGCCACGCGTAATTACGGAACACCCCAAACATCCGTGGTTAAGGATATTCTATTCTTCTACGCGCGTACATCCGCGCTACACTAAGAGTCAGCAATCACGTGATATGATGTTGTTAAAACATGAGGAATGTTTATGAATACGCGCTGGCTACAGTTCTACCGTCGGTAGGAAAAAAACGTATTTCGAAATGCGTTGTTTTTGCTGCCAGTGCTCAAAATGACTAGTTGAACCTCAAGCTTTTATATATTAAAAGCTTATATTCAAATTATTAATATCAGGGGAGATAGAAAATTATGAAACAACGTATTTCAGAATAGTTAATGATGCTGTTAAAACATGGGGAATGTTTATGAATACGCGCTGGCGAGCGTTTATAGTTTGTGTGTCGTCCACGGTTGTCTACGTTGCCGCTTGAACCACGGATGAACCGCTTAGCATGTTCTGTCTTCCCTGAGCAGGAAATTGAGGTCCTATCACATTGTTTAGCCTCTGATACATGCAGACACATGAGACGTCAAGTCTGCATGGATGTTGACAGGACTGCCGACAGATGTTGCAGCAATGTCACGCATAGCCACGGATGTTTAGGGCCATGTGTAATTACGCGTAGTTAACGCGTGAATTACGCGTAATTGAGCATGGCATGTCACCTAGTGTTTCAATCAAATCTACAAAAGTGCAAGCATAATTCCCCAATTTTTGAGCTTATTCGTTCAACATGCGTTGAACAACGGATAGGTTGCCTGTAGGAAGTGCTTTTGCAGCATATGTCACCCATTTGCTGCAAGATGAAAACTTCGTACGTGCGCTGTTCTTCAGCACCATAAAGATATTGTTTTATTTCAATAGCAAAAGCATTTTATGACGTGGACTTACAATTTCTGGTTGCAATTCAATAATTGGTGCACCAAAAAGGGTGGTTTGACATGCCTTTTTGATGGAGTGTATGGGTTAGCTGCTGTTTTAGCCACCTTAATACTTCGCTTTTTCATACGCCAGAAGCGGAAGCGAGAGCGCTTGCAATTCCATTAACGGCTGGATTGTTGGTGTCGCTATTTTTCCTTTTTGGTTACTGATTATGATCGAGGGTTTTGAATAATTTTATTTTATGCTTAATCAAGTTCATTAAAAACGTTGATTTCCCTGATAGATCCAGTCAGAATCATAGATAAATCACTTTCCACCGAAGCATTATATGAGTAATAGCGGTGAAGCAATTAGCCCACTTGACAGATGTTTTGTATGTTACAGATGCCACGAAAAAAAGAGGGTACCTAAATTGGCTGTTTAAATCACGTCTTAAATGCTGAGGTGAAGAAGATGAAGAAGAAGGAGAATATGAAATCTCCCCAAGTCGTAGTTTCAGTTGCTACTTCAGTGGTGATATATCATTCATTATGCATCCCTCGCCAGCAAATATAAGTAGTGAGGAATCAAAGGAAAGAATTAAAAGAAGAAATCGCATGAAATTTAACGGAATCAAGCTATGTGGGAGAATCAATTATTTTGAAGAAGAGGGCATTCCTTCATCTGTTGAAGCATTTCATAGATCACCTATCTGCTGAAGAATTATCTACTGTGTTTTGAGCGGATGAGTGACCGAAAATATAATTCTTTGAGCGGAAATTGAGCGATCGAGCGGTGAATTTTTCTAGTTAGCGAGCGGTTGAGCGTGTAATTCTAAGAAATTACGAACTTAGCTTCAAAAATATTGCTTACACCGTTTCCTGATGAAAGTTAGAATAATCAGGACTTGTTTTCTTAAAATTTTAGTGCTCATCAGCATTTAATTTCGACAATATGCCATATCCAGGCCACTTCAAAATTATCCAGTGACATTCTATATTAAAGTATATGTACACCATTTGCATGCTGAATATATGCCTTTCAGGGCTGGGATCGGTTAACCAGTTACACGTTTTCTTAACCGTTTAAAATCGGTTACAGCGTTTGATTAGATCTATCTTGTATAATGAAATTTGGTTGAACTGGTTTCATGTCGTAGAGATAACTGGTCTCCGTTTCATCAAATTTCAATTTCACAATCCAATCAAATTCATTCATCGCATCGCAATCTTTTAGTCGTGCTATTTCCCTATACACGCAACGTTAGTATGGATTGATGTAAAGGCGTAAAATCCAATTCGTTGTATCCATTGGCTAGTATTATCGGGTTTTCTAGGTTATGTCTGCCAATCGAAATACAGCATTTCAGCAAACGTCATCTTACATCTAGGGAGCATGGAGAACTAAAGCATAGCTTTCAACTTTCATCATAGAAGCTGCGTCACCCCTTAGCACAGCATTGGTTCCGCAGTAAAGGCAAGTTATATCACGAACATCCTTTTGATACCGGTATCTCAATGTGCCGAGATCATGGATGTGGAAGCATTTTCAGATCAATACCAATGATAGAAAGGCGACTTGCAACAGCGTGAATTGAACTAAACGTGAAGTAATGTAGTCATGCAATGAAATCAAAAGAGGAATTCGGTTGAAACCCAAATTGACAAAGTCTGTAGTTGTTGATTAACCTTGAAAACCAAATAAGTACCGGGAATCCTGATTTAAACGATTTTAACCGGTTAACCGGTTACAAAAAATTAACCTGTCCCAGCCCTGATGCCTTTGAGAAGACTAGCAAATTTGGCAAGAAATAGAAATGAGGGTGCAACAGAGCAGGGACGAAATAGCAATCAATTGGAGTGACACGTCTTGGGTCATTTTTTCCGCTGTGCTCTTGTCACTGTTTCTTGCTACAATGACCATTCATCGCAAAGACATCTCTTCCAGTTTCTGAATCACAGAGCAAGCATATTTAACAGAGTTTCTGCTCAGCATTTACAAAATCTCCCATGTGATAGCAGCTTAGATATTAAATGAACTCTTTTTGGTGTCTTGCTGCTTATGAGTCGCGCATAGTCTTCAGTGATTTGGAGATATTAACATATGTCTTATGATTGATGGCATAGATCGAGATATTCAGGGATTTCTAGCTGTGGAATTTATAATTAGGGACATCTTGCGAAAATCGATTCAGTAATGTTTTTTTGGAGAAGTGTGAACTCTTTCGGGAAAATTTTTGATTATCTTTTCTTCTTTGATCAAAGGAGTCATGGACTAAATGATAACTGACCAGTGATGATTTTACTTGCTACTGCTATCATTGCAGCAATATGTCCCATGCCTTAGTTATTGCTATGCAAGTAAAAGACATGATTAAAATCTAAAGAAAATCTACCGATGATGCAAGAAAAGAACAATAACGACAATTTTTGAAACGTCAAAAATTGATAATCATTTGATTGCTATAAAGTTCTAATGAAAATGCTAAAAGTTAAGCAAGAATTGTTTGAATATTCATTCCTTCAGAAGATCATTTGTCAAGTTTTGGAAAAGTGCAACCAGAGTTGTCTTTCCAAGTGCACCTCCTCGTAATGAATGGCTACCGATGTCAAAATATGTTTATCTCTTAGACATCTCTTGATTATAGAGCATCACCTGCGAGGCCTTCAAATTACAATCAAAACTCCGACGAACAAATAAAATGTGATTATGATGTCAGTGGTTTATAAAATGCGAAGATCATATTGAATAAAAAGCAAACCAAGCGGTTGTAATTGGCGACTTTTCACGATTTTAAGGTCCTGCCATATTGGGCAATTCAGGAAGAGCATTGATATGGATTTCAGTTGATTGCGAAATCCATGTAAATTTCGTCGGTGAATGTGAAAACATTCGCGCATCACTGTGATAAAAATTACGATCAACAATTCAAGGCCAAAAATTCAGTTGAGTAATTTAATGCCGGAAATAAATCACACATATGTTATATCGCTCATTGCTCTTGAATTCTCGAATAAAGTCCAACAGTGGCACAAAATATTATACAGGAGGTTCTAGATAAGGCAATGGGAAGATCAATATTTTTTTTGAAAATGACCATCGATGATAATGCTTGTATAATACAATCTTGTGTGTATACAAAGATTCTTCCGACAATTTCTCTACAAGACTGGGCCGGGCGTATCAATTAGCATGTACAGCAATCAATTCAGCTGGATGCTGATGTATTTCACAATAATGAAGTGAATTGTTTACAATTTGTTCGCTTTATTCAGTTGCACAATAACTATCGTCAACCAGCAAGTCTACAAAAGTCACTGGCCTCCAGTCCAGTGCATGGTATGGGAGTTGAGCGTCCCTTAGATACCTTATATCAATCATCGACGTCCCTGCTACGGTGCACGCTATTGTGTAGCTTTCTATGCCCACAGGTTAATAATTCCCACAATCAGGTCGCTGTGGCACCATAATTACCTAGATATATTACTTAGATTATTTACCTATTTTGCAAAGATATAGGGGACAGTGACCAAATGTAATAGAATTAGAAAAATCATCTCTAGATTTCTGCCTTCAGGTCAGGTTTGAAAGTTCTCTATTGGAATTGCAATCGATCACTTTGCTTTCGCTGCGGTAATGAATGTCTGTAAGTGCGCTCATTGAGGCCAACCATTTTGTTAAATGATGTCTCGATCATTGTCTTTCTCTGTACCTACCAGGTGTAACTATCGTTCTACCGTGGATGATGCATGTAGAAAGAACTTTCAGTGCACAACACTTTACTTTTCTTCATCTTCCATGAGATAAATAAAATCTTCCAATGTTCACCTGACTATTGCTACTATGCTGCTTGCAAACTGATACATCCTTCTCAAGATGCTACTAGAAATTGGATGCTTTCTCGACGCGTTTCGTCTACACAGACTGTGTCAAGGGTGACAAACTGATGCTGTACAAGTGGGTTTATATACAAATTCGTCAGCGAAAGCAGCTCATCTGTTCAGCTCATGTTTTCTGTTTATTTTTGGCATGTTCGTCGCAATTAAGCGAGATTCAGCCACCCTAGTAGTAATCGGTGTTTGCTGTCTATCGATAATTTTGTAGTCAAAATTGTAAAAAGTAGTCAATCTCGCTTAATTGCGACGAACATGCCAAAAATAAACAGAAGACATGAGCTGAACAGATGAGCTGCTTTCGCTGACGAATTTGTATATAAACCCACTTGTACAGCATCAGTTTGTCACCCTTGACACAGTCTGTGTAGACGAAAAGCGTCGGGTAATTCATTTTAAAATATAAAGCTCGAAGTCGTAAAACTGGGAGAGAACTTTTTCTTTACAATCATTATGACTCACTATTATTATTATTATCTCTCACTATTTATTATCATGACTGACCTCCCGTAAGACAACTCTACCAGTGGATGCTTTCTATCTCTAGAAATTTGAATCTCAATAATCATGTAAAATTTACCATAGTATGGTGGCCTGTCGTGTTTCATAATGGAAAAATGTCAATCAAAAATTTGTGAAATATCAAGATACAGACTCCAAGCTATCCGGGTGCAGATGTAGTTATGAGAGATATCCGTGAGCAGAGGTAATTATGGAAATTATTAACCTCATCTGAAGTATATCTATTACGTAGCAAAGCCAATTCATTTATCAAATACCACATATCTGTGACAAAAATAGCATTGCCCGGAGGACAAGCCCGGAGAACCTGCCCGCTGATCAAGCAGACAAAACAAGAAAAAATTGGCAACAAAAAGGTGAAATGAGAGTCAGTTGAAAGTTATTGAGATTTTGTTTGTATTAACGTCAATGTCTACTTTCATCTTCTTTTTTTGAGGCGCACAAAGAGTGATTGACTTTGTTTCTTCGGTGACACTAACAAACGAAGTGAGCGCCTCTTGATCCCCATTAGAACACAGTGTGAAATTTTCTCCATATGGTGCTCTTGAGGTTTCCATAAAATCCTCATCATCTGGCTCTTCATAAACATTCTGCTCGTTCGATTGATTGCCAGTTTGAGCTCTTCTTTGTGTCTAATGATCCTAATGACAGAGAATGCTAATGTTAAATGAAATGAATGAGGAGAATTATTCGCAATTTAACGGTTCGACTACCGCACAAACGGACATCGACATTAGCATGTATGGGTACTGTGAGACCCATGACACCATTTACTTGTTTTATTACTCAGTTGTGTATATTCATTCTTTTATGAGTTGAAATTATAAGTTTAAAAGTATTTTCTTTACATAATGTTCAAAATCATTTTCGAAAAATGAAAATTATGTTTTTTAATTATCAATATATGTATATAATATATATAAGTCTATATAAGCTTATACGTCCACCATCATAATTACTACTGGTATCCTGAATTGTAATTGTCATATGAGGAAATAGTAAAAATTCGCTCTGTTTAAATGACTATTATTTATCGCAATTGCAACAAACACATTCTATCATTACTCATTTCAAAATTTACACTGTTCACATGTAAAGTGAGCATGACTTGAAAACAGTGCTTGACCACAAGCATGAGAGAGAGAGAATGACTTTATTGACTCACATCTAAAATCCGTGAGAGCATTACATACAATTATAATTCACACAAATTAGCTACATGAAACTTCACATGTTATGAGCAGCACAAAATTTGATGAAGGATTCACCAAATCGTTTGGTCTTTGAGCGAGGACATTTCAATGAACATCTATTGCGAGTCATTACATTGGGACAAGGGCGCTCTTCAAAAATAATTCGAAGAGGATGATTAACATCTTTTTCAATTTTTCTACATAGTTTTCTGCATGATGCATCGGCAACGGTAAACAAGCAAGACTGATTCATTTCACGCCCAATTATTCGTAAAATGCGCTTCTTAATGATGACAAGATATTTTTGTAGATATAATGTTAAATTACAAAAAGCGGGATATGCATATAGTATAAGAGAACGTATGAAAGCAACATATGCACGAAAAATAAGTTCGGGGGACAGTCACAGAGCTTCAAATTTCTTATTAAGTAAATACGACGTGAGGCAGTACTGATAATGTTACTTATGTGGGCATTCCATCTCATGGTAGATGAAAAGGTCAACCCTAGAACTTTCAATTCTTCTACCTGAGGTAAAAGTACACCTTGCTGTACAATCACAGGGTCAATTGTCACAGATTTCCTCGTCACAATTTCCATTGTTTTACATTTTGATATATTCAACGGTAGATGGTTTGCCTCAGACCAACTGAGACAATGATCCCATTCCTGTTGAAGTCTATCGTCAGAAGCGCTTCTTATGAAATGGAGAATCGTAACGTCATCTGCGTACTTCAAAATAAGTGAATTGGGCGATAAAGCTTCAAGATCGTCAACCACCATAGCAAGTAGCGTTGGTCCGATCACACTGCCCTGAGGAACTCCGCTTGTTGCTGATTTCCAATTAGAGTATTCTCCATTCCATCTAACTCGCTGTACACGATCGTTCAGAAAACTTGAGATCCACTTTAAGACAATGTAAGGCAATCCGAAATTAGTTGCAGCCGATAGGATAACGTTATGCATACATTTGTCGAATGCTTTGGCAAAATCCAAGGCAAGGATTCGCACATGGCATACATAATCAGTTTTTCTATTAAGCCTCTCAGATGTATAACATGTTCGGCATCTTCGCCTTCTTCCTTGGTGGGCACTTGTTTCAATAGTGGCCATTTTGAAGCCACACAGCATCCAAGCTGTCCTGATGCTGGGGCATTATGGTACTGTACCATCCTTTGTCGTATGAAGGCATCGACCATAGAATATCCAACTTCTTTGATTATTCTCAGATGATAACCATTTCTTTCCCTCCCAGTGACATTTCGGAGATTTGGCATCACGATATACGTGTTAGACAGACAAATATCAATTCGATTGAAAAATAAAGACACTGGCCATCTGGAGCATTTTCTTCTTGATGAATAATGACGCACCATTTTATCCATTACATAAACTCTAGACTTAACCTGAAGGACGGATATTGATCTTCCCGACTCTCGATCCATCTCACCTTGTTGGATAAATGCATCAAGAGGCAAGACCGGCTTGTGCTTCTTGTCCCAAAAGGAAATCAACATGCATTTGTCATTGTCATCATAATAAAATTTCGTGTCCCTGCGAATGCGGCCACTCACCGATTTCGCGATTGGAGGAACTTCTCTACAATTGAAACGAAGGGTTCCAATATGCGCAGTGTCTGTCTCACGTAATCGTCTGATGAGATTCAATGATGTAGACGAATTATCACCAACAAGATTGTAGCCTTTATCTAGATAGGGCTGCATTAGTTTCATCACGATAGCTTCTGGAACTGAGGTAGACGCACGTATATCTTCCTCAGAAAGTGTTTGGTTACCAATGTATACTAGTCCATTGAGACAATGACCACTAGAAGCCTCGCACTGCCAATCAATTTTAACACCGCATTTTCCGGGCTTACTTGCAATTAATTACTTGAAACGCACCCTGCCACGCTATTCCATGAGCTGCTCGTCAATGGTCAAATTCTCTTGTGGCTGAACATAACTCCCGAGTTTGTGGTTTATTTGCATGAAAGTGTCTCGAATAGGAGCGAAAGGATCATCATGGTTTCGACGCTGAGTCTCATCGAATCTGAGTGCTGCTTTGATTTGGCTAAATCTATTCCGTCCCATAATTGCCCGGAAGATGGGATATCCATGAAGCGTTGGCCATAAGTCTTCATTAGACTTGAACTGCGATTTATAGCTACCTGCGATGAGGTTTAGTCCGAGAAACGCACACATTTCATCTTTCGTGACTTTTGGCCATTGTTTGCATGACTGAGTAGATGCATGACGTAAATTGTACTTCTACCAGATAAATTTGTGAGACGTACAATGTCATCCAAAGAATCCTCGATAAACATCATAAAACAGTCGTAAGGAGTCGATGGATTTATATACCACGTTTGATTCCTGGTTGAACACGTAAGATATTCCTCGTCGGCTGACGACCACTGCAATGGTTAGTGGAGAAACGTGCCACGATTCGCCAGAGGCCGAAACAAAGTCACTAGAAAGAGGAAGATCATCATCACTAGAAGAGTCACTGTCATCAGTCTGAATATACTGACAATATCAGTCTGAATACCTCGTCGTCTAGTATATCAGATCCACCATCCTCAATCATGTCAACTTCCGTCGTCTCTTCATCAGACCCATCTACAATATGTTCTCTATCAATATCAGGAATGATATATATCAAATGATCAGTAACTTCTGATATTTCGTCTTCGAATAGAAACGCGATAGCAGCCAGAAATGCTGCACGACGCGCCGTTGGCCTGGCTATGACAGACCTGTTCGTCAGATCGATACAGCTATAAACGATAACACGGAAGCAGACTTGCTTTGGAGTAATTGGCTGCCTTGACTCAATGCCACAATTATCACTTTACTCGATGAATAAAGATACGACAGACATTGCCGTCGCACTTGTGTAAGACGAAATGTAGGCTGACTGAACCAAACCGACAATTTTCTGATTGTGTGTACCGTGGGTCTCAGAATACCCATGCATACCGAGGGTACATAAACTTTCTCCTTAACTGTTGTATCTAAAGAAATAATTCTAGCATGTACATGTAGTCGTTCAGTTTAGTGACTAAGTCAAGAAATAATAAGAGATAGCTATTATTAGTTACAAAACCACAGCTACTTTAAGTTAAGCATGGGTCTCAGAGACCAATGAAGAAGTCGAACGATTAGTCAATACACATGACGGAGATTGCGAAGTATTGCTGTTGCACGTCATGGAGCATTGCATACCACCAAGCAAATTTCGCACAAGGTATCAACACTAATGGACAGTGGCACATACAGTATGCGTTCAATCAAGATGGAATTCCTCAGAGATAAAAAAGCTTCCAATCCAAGCTGCCATTTTACAAAATTTTGAGACAATTCTGTTATATGCTTAGCAACACACTAACAGACCTCCGCTGAACCCCAGCTCTACAAATTATCTCGTATTTATGTATACGTGATATTTAGTCGTCTAAGAATTCATGAAAATTTCCGTGTGTTATTTTTTCATTTAATTAAACTGAGATCATTGGAAGACCAGAGATATCTGCACTAAACATATGCGCTATATTTTCTTTATCGGTGTAAGTATACGCATTTAACCAATCATTGGTTATCATATCAAACAAATCATTATCCAAGTCAAGATCAAGGTCTACATCTACGGTACTTATATCCCTATCCATGTCCCCTTCGGGAGTTATTTTTATTGTTCAGGGAGTTATTATAGAACGTAATTCCTATCAATTGATAGGGGATGTTTACATGGAAATGTAACATTTCAGTCATTGAACTTGGATTAGCCTCAATAAACATCGACTAAATAGATAACAAAACACAGAAATTATGAACAAAATACCAAACAAAAAAATGGCGGCTTTTCTGAGACCGTTATTATAAATTTATTCCCAAATTTTCGGTGTACACTTTCCTCTGGGGAAGCAAAATTGGAAAGGAGACAATTCATTTCAACGGATGCTAGCGAAAACATTTTTTTTAGTTTGCATTTTTTTGGGAATGAATTTATAATAACGGTCTCAGAAAAGTCGCCATTTTTTTAATACACTCAATCACCACGGACCGATGGCATACTTAAAATGTATAATTCAAAATACCAAACAATTGGAAACATACAAATATTCAGCTCTCATTGGAATCATGATTGATGTTGGTAAAATAATCAGGAATATTAACGTTAGAACTTAATATGCAATACCAAATTCTAATTTCTTGCCGAAAAATAATGCATATCCTTCACAGATTCTATTCTTCACTACTGATTTAACAACAAATTTGTTTGATCTCTACCTCGTAAGGGCAAAAGTAACCATGTTCAGATAAAATATGGCTCTTGTCAAATTCTCAGACTCATCATCGCAAAGCACACTTGTGTCAATGATTATTTGTTCATCAAATATAGAAGTTGACTTGTGATTTGTGCAATCCGGTGATGATAGTAATGTTAATGTTTCTCTTTCATTGAAGTCTCCAATGCATCCGCGAATCTTTTAGTTTTGAAAGAATCGCATGGATCAACTCGCTGCATTGTTGTATAGTGCTGGATTCCCGCGGCAATCGAGTTCAGACTATCTCGTCGTTGGTAATCTCCATCATGTTTTCAACTTTCTGAAATGAAAATGTTTACATTCGTTAATGTCACCTTCATTGAAGCATTCAAAGTGCGACAAAGGTGCTGCTAATTGCTTTGTTTTGATTTTCTCATTATGCCACGCATCAAAATCAGCCCTTGGGTTCTTTCTCTTCATTTACAATGATTCTGCACTGATAATCACGAGTGCCACATCCTTTGTAGAAAATCGCCCTTACTCGGTCGCTTCCTGATTGATAAACGCATTAGGCTTGATTTGGTATGAAATGCACTAATTGCTTGGTGATCTTGAAAATGCTCATCGATTTGGGGCACCTTCTTGAATCAAGGCTTCTAACAAAATGAACAGAATAGTATCAATTAAGGGACTGATTGAATGAAGTCAAAGCCGTCTACATCCATCGCCATCCGGCAGCCTGCTCACTGCGAAAATGTACAATGCATGTGGATCGTTTGAAGAACTTGAACTCTACATCATGGCCAGTTTCAGAAGTGTAAGTTCCCCGGGAGTTATCTAAATAGACCCCGGCAGACATATAGAATCAGGAGCGGCTCTTTCGTGTAACAAGATAGGGATATAAATCAAATAACGTACGATTTCTCGGGAGATATCAAGATATATCCCTCGAAAAAAGTACGTTATTTGATGCATCTGCCACTTACTCCAGAATTTGTTCGTGAATTGCAATGTATGTTTTGTTATTTCTATTGATTTTGTAAAGAAAAACTTTGATATCATTTGTTGCTGCTTATAAGTTGAAATTATTGAAATAATGTTATCTTTCAGTTTTTCTACGCACAAAAATTAATGTAATTTGTCAATATATATTTCGCCGATCTGGCCTTGTCAATTGTAAGATAAAGAAACCCTAAGTCAAAAATGTTTTCGAAATCAAATGCTACATCATTTGAAATCTTTACACTGAATTACAAATTATCACTGTCATTATTGATATCTAACAAATGTGCACATATACCACAGTTCATTGATATCGCAGCTCAATAGTTCATAGCTCACATTATTTTCATCATATTTCCGATCAGGAAAATAATTACCTACTTCGTAGAACTTTTTAACCTGTGGACATAGAAAGCCTTCAAAATCATGCATTATGCATAGACTTCTTTATTTCTCTGGACAGAAAGGTTGAAATTGGCATCATGCATGGTCAGGTCAGCAATCCTAAATTTGACTACCTTACAAATAGACTATCATCAAGCGTTTTCAAATTGTAGAGAACGTATTGCCAGCACAATGCGGGTGAAGTATATACAAGGCATGTATGTTATTTATGTACATTGGGAGTTAGGAAGCATGGGAATGCATGTTAATGTGTTAAACTCATGTGCTAGATCTCCTCGTTTTTTGCTAATTTTGCGATTTTTTTCTAGCAGCTCTCAGAAATGAGGCATCTGAGATGTCATGAACACATTTCTTGCACATGCTGTTGAAATATTTCATTGAAATTCGGTAATCTGATTCATGTCCGTGTGTACAGCGAAATTTTGCGAAGAAGTAAGCGGAAAAGTCACCAGGAGAAATGATAAATCGATATTCTGAGCATCTTTTTTCATTTTTAAAGTAAGAAGCTATTTTCTTAGACAACTTGATCTGGCTTGATCTCATAGAATACCTTCCAGCAAAGAATGCACGGTTGAAGCACAGATACGTTTGGAGGAAAGACAACATGGTAAATTTTATTCAACAGTTTTGCAGCTTCAAAGATGTCGAACATTGTCAATTTAATATGTCTGACAGTGCATTCACAACAGGAATCACACTTTTTTACATGTCACAAGTGAAAAGCAACATGCACCACTGGCATCATCTCCATTATGAGGATGTATGTTGAAATCAGTTGTTACATGGAAACATTTACATCCTGTGTATATTTCATCTTTTAGTTGACTGCATGATATTTTGTTATCAACATTTCTCAGACTGGGTCCGGAAAACTTCAATATTGATTTTATTGATAAGATAAAATAAAGATTCAATAAATTTTATTTTCTTGTTAATCTCTGTGCGGTGACGCATGGAGACAAACTAATTTGCTCCTATCCAGTCAAAATACTTCTCAAGATAATCCAACTGTACTTTCTTGAGTACTTGTCACTGTTCTCAGAAGAGTCTCCATCACAGGTCGGATCGCTGCATATCTGTTCCAACCTCCTCAGAAGTGGCTGATCAGGTTTGGAATGCTTATTGTGTCCATCATCATTGTTTTCATGAAATGTAAGAGGGATCTCCGTTTTCTGCAGCTATTCTTTTCCACTCGGAATTGTCCCTTGCCATGTTCAATTATATGGGTGGATCTACCGTTAGTCTTCCGACCATTATCTTCGGTTTCACCATCAACTCATCATCAGTATTGCATAATTGAATACAATTTCGAATTTCTATTAGTGGCTGGTCATCCAGATATTGCACAAACGTCATCAGATTGATAACTTTGGAGAACTTGTGATAGATGATATGTGTTTGTTGGAATGGATTTCTCTCTACGTGATAGATGAGAACATTCGCAGAATTTTCGACAGTCAATGATGCGACGACACTGAATGGAAGATTTAAACTCACGATCGCCATTTTTAGCCCATGATCGCTTTGAGATATCACAAACCCAGATGGAATGACTTCCTTGTAGATTTTAGACAAAATTGTCATACCAAAGAATCTTCCGAATGTGTTTCCATTGGCAGGACATTTACTTGAAAACGTGGCCATACCGGATAGCGGTTTGTAGTTGTTTGGAGAAGCATCTAGACAGATAAAGGAATATTGGTTGGTTGTACTGTCCTTTAGATAATGCTTTTTCACTTTTTTTAGTTTTTCTTCTTTGCATGCGATAATAATCTATGTCCTTCGTGGTGGCATTGAAGTCAGGTTCGTGGCAGTGAAGGTTACACAAGACGGAATGTTTAGTTGGGATTATAATACTTTCTACTAACTCGATGCAACTACTGATTCAAACTTCATTGTTATGCAGAGGAATGTATTGATGCTGCACTATCATTGCATTTCGGTTGACAACCAGCAGCGGTATATTTGCTTGGAATTTTGCATTCGATTGAATCGCGCAGGAGATCAATTTAAAATAGTCATTTATCACTTCGATTAGCTACAAAATTCGATCTTCTGTAACACAAATGTTGGTTGGCCTGAACATGTAGAAAATGATTTCAAGTTTTGCTCACCTATCTGTCCAGAGAAATAAAGAAGTCTATGCATTATAGGATGATAATGAAACGTGAGCTATGAGCTATGGAGCTGCGACTATCAATGAACTGTGGTATATGTGCATATTTGTTAGATATCAATAATGACAGTGATAATTTGTAATTCAGTGCAGAGATTTCAAATGATGTAGCATTTGATTTCGAAAACATTTTTGACTTAGGGTTTCTTTATCTTACAATTGACAAGGCCAGATCGGCGAAATATATATTGACAAATTACATTAATTTTTGTGCGTAGAAAAACTGAAAAATAACATTATTTCAATAATTTCAACTTATAAGCAGCAACAAATGATATCAAAGTTTTTCTTTACAAAATCAATAGAAATAACAAAACAACAGAATTGTCAATAGAATTGTCAAAAGCCCACTGAGGTCATGGAGGTAATGAAACGCACAGTTAGGCAAAGTTTAAAATTCATTCAAGCAAGATACCACAAATATCTTATGTTCGAACTCAGCAGAAGAAGTACAGCCACAGCAGAAGTCCAACACTTATCTGCAAGATTATGCAATAAGTTACATTCAAGTAGATCAAGGGCGTTAATTGACATAGTCATGAAATGGAATGTAAAAGATGCCAACAATGAGTTCAGAAAGGAGCAGTATATGAACACGAAAATATGGAAAGAATGCAAAACAAAATTAATTGAAGCAGGTTGTTTTGGTTGAATATGTGAATTTATGGAAACTTGAGACACACTCATTCTCAACGGATCTACGATTGAAAATGAAGAAAATGATTGAATTCCCAGAGAAGAAATGCACTAATGAAGAGGACATGCCAAATGTAAAAGATGGAATTTATTTCGGTGATCAGAATATTGAACATTATTCGTCAGATGCAGTTTGATATGGTGCATGCACCATTCAAGAAGAAGAAAACAAATTTCTACAACTTCCACCACGTTTCTCACTATATGAAAAGGTGGACATTACCAAATGCGAAGTTCAAGTTGAGGAAGCACTTGCAAAATCTAGATGGTCTATAATCAACAGAGATGAAACAACAAACATTCCTCAAACCGAAAATGATCAAACGAAAATGAATATTGAAGCAAATGCAATGGATTTCAGAAAAATGAAAGCCACAGAATTACCATTCAATAAAAGAATCTACTTGCCAAATCCACTGGATTATGAACATGAAATCAGTATTCAATACTTAAAAATTCAATTAATGAGGGAGATAAAAGACTATTCACTAGCAAATAGCGATTTGAATATGAAATTGCAAAACCTGACAAACAGAGATAAAAGTTGTCTCAAATTACTTATCAAAAGAGAAAAGAAAGAGAACATTGTCATCCATCAGACTGATAAAAGTGGACGATTTTCAGTCGACACAAAAAGTAATTACAAAGAAATGAGTAAACAACATATTGTAAATGATATTGACATTACAGGATGTGAAATCACAAAAATTGAACAGCAAATGAACGCACATGCAGTATTTTGGGCAAGAATACTACAGGCTGGACGTTTTACCAACGATCATTTGAGAATCAGAAATAACATGATCAACAATTGTAGCAATGCGCTTCAATTATACACGTTGAGAAAAAATCACAAACAATGCTTGGATACATCAAAAGGTCCTCCAGTTAGACCAGTTAGTGGATCGGTCACCTCTCCGAACAATCGATTATCTCACCTATTAAGCATTATTTTATCACAAATTTGGATCAACGACAAAAAGAATGTTTGCCTCAACACAGAAGAGCTAATTGCTGACTTCAACAAAGTTAATGATTTGAATTCAACACAAGATATCATAACAGGCTTAGCAGACGTTAAAGCACTATACCCCAGTATGAACATTGATTTACAATTGAAAAAGTTTGTGAACTGTTTGAAAAATCAGAAATCAAAATTTTTATGCAACTTTTTTA
The DNA here is from genome assembly GCA_907163375.1 of Prostheceraeus crozeri. Classification (NCBI taxonomy): domain Eukaryota; kingdom Metazoa; phylum Platyhelminthes; order Polycladida; family Euryleptidae; genus Prostheceraeus; species Prostheceraeus crozeri. The sequence continues at coordinate 389,304 of CAJQUW010008053.1, read as the reverse complement.
TTATATCAGAATCAAAGTTCATTCATGCAGGACCATCGTTGTCATGGAATACAAAAAGAACTATTCCAACGCAACAAATACTGGGAATTTTACTCAACTGTAGTCAAGACTTACCATGGAATCAAACAGCCAAACATTTAACAGAAATGAATAAGAGAATGCAATATTCTGGTTGCGGTCAGAAATTTAGAACAAAAATTAATAAGTCAGAATTAATTAAATGCTTACAACAAAATAAAAGAAGATGACAGAAACAACATCACACCAATGTACAGACCAAGAGAATGGCAACAAACTGAGAGAAGAAGAATGAAACAAATGAAAAAGAAAACATGGTACAAGAAAGATAATTACGAAAGTGTATTATTCATTCAATCAACCCCAAATTCAATATTGAAGAAAGAGTTGGAAAGAGAAGTAAAGAAAAGTGTATTCTAAATTAAAGTTAAAGACACTGCAAAGGATACCATAAGATTAAAATTATAAGGGTCAAAACCGTTTGAGAAAAAGAAATGCACAGACGACTGCCTAATATGCAAAAATTATGGAAAAGGAGAATGTGATGCGGAAATTTGAATAACCTACGAAATCTGTATCGGAGAAACATCAAGAAATGTAAAAACAGAGGAAAAGAACATGTGAAGCAATTGAAAGAAAAGAAGGATACTTCAAGTTAATGGAGACATTGCAAAGAACACCATAACAACATAGAACAAGATTTTTCAATGAACGCAACAAGCAGACATCATAACAATGCAATGGAACGTCAAATAACGGAATCAGTCAACATCAAAAACAGTTTACAACAGAAAAAGATCGTCATCAACAACAAAATAGAGTGGATTCAACCAAACATGCCAGCGGAAACAATACAGAAAAGGTAAGGAGATGTAAAATGATAATGAAAATAATGAAACGTGAGCTATGAACTATGGAGCTGCGACATCAATGAACTGTGGTATATGTGCATATTTGTTAGATATCAATAATGACAGTGATAATTTGTAATTCAGTGTAAAGATTTCAAATGATGTAGCATTTGATTTCGAAAACATTTTTACTTAGGGTTTCTTTATCTTACAATTGACAAGGCCAGATCGGCGAAATATATATTGACAAATTACATTAATTTTTGTGCGTAGAAAAACTGAAAGATAACATTATTTCAATAATTTCAACTTATAAATAACAACAAATGAAATGTAGTTTAGGTGATATGAATTTTACATTTTGGTCTTAGACCACAGACTTCTTTTGGAGCATTGCATTATGCAGCACCAAATATTGTCTCATTCCCAGGAAAACACCTAAGCCTATTAAAGTTAGAATCAATAGGCAAGGGGCAGGCCCAACTATGTATTATGTAATTGTTCGCCTTTTGTCACATCGTTTTAAAATGCAACATCCGAACACTTGTACCTTCTACGTTAAGTAAAAACAAAGCATTCCACTTCAACATTCATTTTTTCTTCAATTCATTTCTTCTTTCTGACATTGTAAAAATTTCGATCGATAACATCTGAATGCTACTTTTCAGGGTCACTTTTATCATACGGGCTATGAGTTCTTTTTCAATCGAAAGAAAAGATAAACTACGCCATCTCTCATCGGACATACTCGTCCTAGAAAATCTATTTATTCTTTTGAGACTAGAGAAGGATATTTCACAACCAAGTGTTTTGAGTAACTTTTCAATTGTGGGAAAGACATCAGAAAAAATCACATATCAGCAGGTTCAAAAACCCCGCTGCACTTGCTGTCTGACCAACAAACTCATCGGTTTTATACAAAGCGTGTAATTCAGCATGCAATTTGTTTGGTAAAAGCTTATCTTTATCGATAGAACAAAAGAAATAATTATGAGATAAGACAGTAGTTATAGCATTCCCGAAATACTGGTAATGTTTGAGAGAAGTCTTTATCGTGATGTCTGCCAACTCGAGACTTTACTGTGACGTCTATCAACAATCGATGTTTCCATGCCAATACATAATCACATCAGATGTGTGTTTATCTTCTTAATATTGAATCTTCATTCACCACTGTGTGATGTGCTATTAACCCTCAAGGGTTCAACGGTTTGGACTTAGCGTTAAAGTTTAACGTGGAACATTTTGTTCCCATGACTCTAATGCAAATAATGTGTTTATCAAATGCTTTCAAATTACACTAAATGTTAAGATATTCCTATCTGTACTATAGTAACAAGAAGTTTATGTCCCTAAGTATCTATTTCTACCTTTATACTCAATCATCTGGGTCATAAAGGTATATATTGCATCACTGAATTTGAAGCTTTTTTATGAATTAATTGTTTTTTAATTACATATATGCTATGGGATTTGTACTAATAAGAAGTGAAAAATCCATGTATAACATCAAATGTAATTCTCTCAGTATGTATATATTACAAAACATTGTGCAAAACATGTGAAATTGCATGTATCACTCGATTTCGTAAGTACATATGCATAGTCATCAATATGAGCCTCAATGCTCAAGGTCACAGATCACATGAGCTACAAGCAGTTTTCTTAACAACTCTTCGATGTGCAGGACACACCGGTTTGCAACATGAATCGTAGAATGACCTTGTCTTGCGCTTGCACGAGCAGCATCTTCCACTGTTCGGTCGTCGCGAGCTGATCGGTCTAGGAACCGGTTCTTGCACATGATATCCGACTTGAGACGCCTCCTGTCGAATATGTATACATACTCTAAATATATTTCGAGTGAATTTCGCAAACAATGCAAACGCTTTTCGGCAAAAGGTCTTGCGAGATCGAATGCCAAATCCTTCAAATAAGCTTTCCTGTCATAGGAAGGAAATGCACTTCGCATGAGGATGAATGAGTTGTAGCATCCTACATCGATACAGTTAAAAAACAGGAGCAGAGGCCATCTGTTTGTTTTTCTTCTTACTGTATACTCTTCGACTTGCTGATCAAGAAGTTCTACACCACTCTTTGTTTTATTGTATTTTTTTAGTTATCATAGTGGGTCGATGTCTTTCAGTGTCATCTGTCCCAGAATCATGATTTCCGGAAGACATGAGTGTCACTTTCTTTCTTTTCTTGGGACAGTAGGAGAGGATCATGATCTTGTTTTCATGATTGTATACCGATCGTACATCATATCTGTCACGGTTCTCAGTAGAACGAATGTAATCTGTTATCTCCCGTCTATGAGATCGAACAGTTCCGAGAATTGTGAGACTTTTCGACAATAGGAATACAGCTAAGTCATGCGAAGTGAAAAATTATCATAAACGATGCTACGTCCTGAGCTGTAGAAAGGACTTGTCAACTCCTTTACTATGTCAAATGTCAAATTTTGGTGGAAGACCTCTCTGTCTCGCTTACCGGTATATATTTATCCCTTCAAGGCATAACCGGAATCCTCTTCACATATCCAGAATATCTTGACGCCGCACTTATGCGGCTTTGACGGCATGTAAATCTTTCCTGGTATACGGCCTCGATATCCTAACAGTTGTTCGTCAACTGTTAGGTTCTCTCTCGGGACATAGAACTTGAGGAACTGTGAGTTCAAAAGATTCCATTGGTCAGAGAGAGCTTCCAGGACGTCACCGTCGGCTTTACGTGCCTCTCGTGTACGATAGTCATCAAAACGTATAGTTGTCAGAAAAAATTTGAACCTTGCTTTGCATATTGTAGCACGATAAAAGGGCTTACTGTCTCGCACATTCCACAAATCGTCGATGTCAGTGAAGCTGTCGCGATCCGCTCCAGCCCGCAGAAGTAAAGCTATACAAGCCTTCAATTCATCCATTGAAAAAACACCTTTGTTACGAGGATAATGAGAAGAATTCATTGACCTCACTTTGATGTTGGTACACCTCAATGTATGATACAAAACTTCTTCCGTGAAAATAAGTGAAAACGATTCAATTATCGACGAAGGATGTACGATGCTTCTTGATCACTGTCTAAGAATGTCACGGTCACGCAATCACTGCGGATAAAGCAACTTCGAGTATATGATTCCCTTTGAATTGCACAGATCAGAAGATGAATTATCATCGGCGATATCGTCATCTGAGTCACTGGAATCGTCACTATCATTGGCGAAAACAGGAATATCTCCCTCGTCGTCATGTCGGTAGTGGGACCAGGATTGCGCTCTGGTTTTCGATGTCCATAGTCAAAAGGTTTTCCGTATTGTCCTCGGGATCATCCTCATTGGCTGGGGAATCATCTGAACTATCTCTTGAGACCTCATCAACAATATTCAAAACATTACACGCTTGCAAAAATGTCATTCGACGCGGTCTACCGGCGGCCTTTTTCGTCGCAGATTGTAAAAGCTCTTGAATTTCGCGCCAGACAAAAATTTGAAAAATTGTGCATCTGCCATTATTTTGCAGCTGAGGAAGATACTACTGGAATCTTCCTCAGGTATAGTATCATGTTTGATAACAGTATAATCACTTGAAGATATGTATTCAGTTACTCAGACCCTGTCAAAGTATGACAAATTTGCATTTAAGTCATTGGAGCAAAATGTTCCACGTTGAACCTTGACGTGAAGTTTTGATCTAAAACCGACTAACTAATTTAGGTACGAACTCTATATTAGAGCATGTTTAGGGCATTGTACTCTAGTTTGAAGTTCTGGAGTATGAAATACCAGAATTAAATAGTTTTATCAGGATAAACATTTTATTGGCCGGTGGAACAAAATGTTCCACCTTGAATCTTTGAGGGTTAATAAGCGTCAAATATAGTAGTACAAATATTAATAATTACCTATAATAAGAATTATATTTCTAAAATTTACTTTCGGCATGAACTGCTCTATCATTAAAAATAAAACGGTAAAAGTTGGTTAAACATGATGATTTGACAGTAAACACTGTTTACCTTAATTATCCTGAGAAATCGCCACTGATATTATGTAGACTTCCATTATACAGATCACAGAATATCAAGGATATCGTGTAATAGATCAAAAGTCCACAAATCAGGAAGAATTCTGTTTATTCCTCGGGAATTTCAAGAATGATATCGGATACTTACTACGGAATGACTGGTTGTGATAGCAGTGCAGAAGAAAAGTAGTTTTTTGCAAATACTCGATGTCATTATTTCCTTGGAGAGGTAAAATGATCACTGAAACGGCTCACACTTGTTAGCATTTTCTTCCGCTTGAAATTGTTACAAATTATCACTGAAAGAGTAAAATTTCTTCATCAAGACAGTAACTACAATTAACCTCAAAAGATACAAGGAAGTGTGTGTACTACAATATTATTCAGATAAAAAGTAAAACGTAATATAGTGAATCATGAAATCACAACCAAAGAAAATTGAATTTTTTGAATCTACATACAAAAACCACATAGAGTGTAGTGGTTCTAGCTATTTATAACTCATATCTACACTGTAAATCGCTGGATACGAAAATTAAATACAAACATATACCAAAATCATATACAATTTGAAACCGACTCTCGTATGTCTCGTATGTCTCGTCTGTCGTATACCGAATTCTCGTATGCTTACAGAGATCTGGCATGTTTTTCATACGACATCTCACATACTTTCGTATGTGATTGGTACGTAGCGATACGAACTATTCTATCTGTGATTAGCTGTTTTACAATGAAATACGAGTTGTTGGTATGTTTTATATACAAGATCCGATGCAAATTCATCCTCCTTCGTATGCCTCTGGTATGCATCTGGTCACATTGCAAATATATATATATAAATATATTATATACTTCTGTCAAATAACTTTTTTAAGTAATGCCAGTCGTGAATATTTTGATTGATAGCGTGATATTTAACTACGTTAGATGTATTGTGAATTTCATGCTCCACGAGTATGTCGTTGTTGCTGCTTGTCTAACAGCATAAACAGGACGTTTAGTTAGCTTTACGTTATGAACCAAGTTGATAAACATCAATTCTTTCAAAAAATATTTTTCGTGCAATCATGTTGACTTATGTATCTCAAGCATAACTATTTTTGCGTTCATGAATTATCATGTTTTTATTTCGGATTGATAATATGCTTAATTTCAAAATTACGTGATGCATAATTGTTGATGGTCAAAAATTTATTGATTATTCATGAAATGCCTTAGAGTTACGTGTATCAAATTCGAATTCAGGGTTGAAAGTATGACTCTTGAATATTATTATCTCACTACGTGCAAAACAGTAGTAACATAAAAGTGATCTTTATTGACTAAAAGGCTTTAAATCAACATACACTGGACATGATTGATGCTTTCTTTTAACATTGTGCTGGTATCGCTTTAGTATGTAAGGCATACCACACCTGAAATAACATGCGAAAAGCATACAAATATGTCAAGAGAATACAGAAATATGCCAAACAATTTTGGTATTTTGGTATGCATCCTTCGTATGTGATTAGTATTGAGCGATTTACAGTGTACTCAATGAATCTTATTGACCTAAAGTGCATTCTGCTAGATAGTAATTTGGACAACTGTCTTAACTGTCTTAAATAAATCCTTATAGTCAGGAGATGACGCAAGTCAGACAAAATGACGCCAAGTTGGACATTTTGACGCAATCAGACTTTTTGACGCAAATGGACTTTGTTCCGCACGCTCGCATCTCACCAAATTTGGTGTACAGGTGAGTTTTGCTTAGATGTATTCAATGCATGCATTCAATACTTTCCGCCGGTTTCGGTTTCGGAGACTCCAGATTTTCGTTCTTGCTGACGCAAGTCATACTTTTTGACTCACGACGGTATTCTGCCACGATGGACTATTGTACTCAAGTCAGACGTTTTGACGCATATTGAATATTTGACTCACGATTGCATAATAAGTTGGAGGCGAGAATCATGCATTCATAATCGCGATCAACCATCACAGAGTAAGTTACAAAATGTCTACCTCTTCATAGCCTAGGCTTGCATGCAAATATGGCCTGGTAGAATCAGAGGGACTGGTTGACGAGGTCCCTTTAGAATTTATTATTCAAGATAGTCAATAACATCAATCAACAGTGGTCGTGTGAGGTTGTCTGTCAAGCGCTCTCTTGTGTGTTCGAGAGAATTGTGTCCGTTTTTCAACTTCTGGTGGACTGTTTTTGGTGGTTTTTGGCTCTCCTTGGTCGCCGTGCTGCTTGCTTCATCTCCTTGGCATCGGAATTTATCGTCAATTGCTTGATTCGTCGCCTTTCGTGGATTTATCCTGTGCATAGTGCCTTCTGTGACTACTCGTCACTTCATTATTAATTCGTCGGTTCTTCGTTGTCTGTTGTACACAAAGTGCGTGATTACGTCACCTTGTCATAGCGACTCCAACAATCCCGAAGGGTAGCCTGTATTTACCAAGTCTCAAATGAACAGAAGGTTATAGAATACCTGCAGTCATCTGTTGCCACGGTGTGTTGGTAGCGTTCTGGACTTCCACGCTATATGCTGATTTGTGGACTGGTTTCGAGACCTCAGCATTCTATAATACTTTTGCAATGGATACAGTTCAAGATCAATCTAAGCGTATTACGAGAAGTGCACGTTCTAACTCGAATGGTGATCTCAGTGTTGAACTTATCAAATCTCTTCTTTGTGATCAAAAGCGTGAAATAATCGAGTCGATCACACTCACTCTTGAATCGAAAATCGATACTTTATCATCGAAAGTCGAAACTCTTGGCGACAGTGTGTAGCCTTCTTTCAAAAATTGCAACTTTAGAGGCTTCATTTGTCGAATTGCGCGACAAGCAGGTTCAGCAACAACGGGAAATGGATGGATTAAATCAACTGCTGATTACAAAGTCAGAGGCTGATATGGAGAATGTTTTCGCTGAAATGCAACAGCGTTTGAACAGGATGAATAATGTCGTTATTTCTGCTCTACCTGAAAAGAAAGTTGGTTCTGTTGCTGAGAAGCATCAGCATGATATCTCTGAAGTTCACCGTCTTGTTGATCACCTCAATATACCAAACTTCGGAATTGCTCATTGTAGTCGTGTCGGTAAGGCTGGGCGAAATGCCAACCGACTTCTCAAAATTACTTGCAAAGACTCCTGGATGAAGAGGCAGATATTGCACAAGTCACGTCAACTGAAACATTCAGAATTCAGTGATATCTTTGTGAAATCTGACCTCACTCCTTTTCAACAAATGAAAGATTGGCAATTGAGGAACGAAATGCGAACTCTTCGTTCTGCAGGTGAAGATGTTGTGTTGTACCAAGGAAAAATTCGCAATAGAAATGACATGTTGAATTTTCATCACTGATTTTATCTGACAGTTACAGGAATCTCCCACTTTTCATGACTGCAAATGTAAATCATGCTTTCATGAATTACTGATAACTTGCTTCAGTAGTTTGGCTTGACGGTTAATGCTATGTTGTCTTGGAGGATGAAGCTATCGGATTCTCCTACGCGGGTTCTTCAATTGAGGACTTATGTCGTTCTGTCGCTCGTCGATAGCTCAGTTGGTAGAGCGTTGGCCTAGAATGCCAGAGGTCGGTGGTTCAAATCCACCAAGACGCGCAGCTATTTTCCGTCTGTTAAAAAAAAATTCCCAAAGATGGACGATATTCGAGCTACAATTTCTTCTAAGTGTTTAGACATCTTTGCCGCTACTGAATCGTGGTTTACCGAAAATCATTCTGGCGACTTGTTATCAGTAAATAACTGTATTTTGCACCGTGATGACCGCTCTGATGGTACCGTTGGTGGTGGTGTGGCTATTTGGGTGAGATCCAACCTCAAGTCTGTGCGCTTTACAATTACTGGTCCGACTCACGCCACGAATAATGTTTGGCTGATTTTTCATCAACTGAAATTGTGTTTCATCTGCATCTACATCCCGCCGTCTTCAGTGATTCATTCATCAAATGATGCAATTTCCTTCATCTCCCGAAATCTTGACGATTTATTGATCCTGTATCCTGATTATGACCTACTGCTCACTGGTGACTTTAACAGACTCGATGTCTTTCATCTGAATGCTGCCTTTGATTTGACAAATGTGGTCACAACTCCAACACGTAATGATGCCATCCTTGATCTTATACTTCTCTCTCAGCCGCTTATTCCTCAATACTGTATTGATGTTGGCCCGCCTATTTCATCCTCAGATCATCGCTCAATCCTATGCAGACCAAGCAACGTTCCAACTTCTCCAGCAAGCAAAACTTGTATAGTGCATGACTTACGTCAATCAAATATTGACCATTTCTTGTTTCTCCTTGTACAAGTGAACTTCGTTCCTTTTTACGACATGAGTTTGACACTCGATGAAAAGTGCATTTTCTTTACTGAGGCAATTCAGGCATCATTTAAGCAATCTATACCATCAGCAAGTGTCGTCATGAGTTCATCTGATAAGCCTTATATTACCCCTATTATCAAGCATCTAATAAATTTGAGATGGGAGGCATATCGATGTAGAAATTATGCGTTGTACCATCACCTACGTCAAAAGGTGAAACAAATGCTGGTTTCCCAGAAACTGAAGTGGGCAAGAAAATGTCAACACAAATCAGGTCAGTGGTTAATGAGCTAATTGGTACTAAATCCTCCAGAGACTCTGCCTTGGATTCAATTATTCATCAATTTGACAATCCAGCAAAAGCTGCTGAGACCATCAACTCAATGTTTGCTGCTACTCAAACACATCGGCCTGCTCCTGTGTTTACTGATGGCCATGCTGAAGTTTCCTGGGCTCCGGTTATAACTGAGGAAAGTGTCTATTCCCAACTACTGAAAGTTAAACCTAACAAGGCTGCCGGTAATGATGGCATTCCTTCGTTGATTTACAAGATATCAGCTTTTATCACAGCCGCTCCTCTTGCTCACTTGATCAATTTGTCTATTCAGCAACTTCAGTTTCCTTCGTTATGGAAAGAAAGCATAATTTGTCCAATCCCAAAAAGCAATCCTCCATCAAAAGAAAATCTGCGACCTATTTCTTTGCTGCCGATACCTTCAAAAATATGCGAAAATCGCATCCTGCACTCTGATGACTTGATCGGTCGGTTTCGAAAAGCATTTGGACCTCTTCAGTTTGGTGGCCTTAAATTTTCATCGACAAGTGCGGCGCTTATATGTCTACATGACTCGATCACATCAGCTTTAGACCAGAGTCAAACGTTGTGTGTTGCAGTAATGTCATATGATTTCAGTAAAGCATTCGATCAACTGGAACACGACACGATCATTGCAGCTCTACAGGGCAACGATTTTCCTTCTGGGTTTGTTGATTGGGTTTGCAGCTACCTTCAAAACCGTAATCAGAGGGTAAAAATTTACAATAACTACAGCAACCTTCTCCCAGTCATGTCAGGCATTCCCCAAGGCTCAGTTCTTGGAGTATACCTCTTCAATCTAGTGCTAGGACTGCTGAAGCCTGTTTGTCCCTCCACCACAGTCGTCAAATTTGTTGATGATTGCACATTTGTGGTTCCAGTCGTCCGACGAACACCTAATTCGGTTTTTGACGAGCACAGCAATATGACGCAATGGTCAAATTCGGTCGGTCTTTCGCTCAATTTCAGAAAGTGTAGGATGATGTGGATATCAAGAGCTCAGCAATGTCCCGCCCCAGTAATTCCGGATCTAGCTTCTGTCAGCCAAATAAGAATTCTAGGTGTCATTTTTACTCAAGATCTGAAATGGGAGGAACACTTCAATTACATCATCAAGTGTGCATCTCGACGTTTGTATGCTTTGAGAGTATTGAGACCTGTACTGAATAGATCACAATTGGTGTCTGTCTATCAATGCTTGATCCGCTCCACAATTGAGTACTGCTCACCAATTTTCGTCGGCATGCTTTCTGTGGACTCACTGAGACTTCAAAAATTGCAGCGCAGAGCCCACCGAATTATTTACATTGAAGAATGTGATTGCAGTAACTTTCCTTGTTTGGATAAGCGTCGAACAGCCGCTGCCATCCGCTTACTAAACAACATCTCCGTCAATCCTCAGCATCCTCTGCACTCTATCTGCCCTCAAAAGTCTGCTCTTTCTGGAAGATTTCTTTTGCCAACCGTAAAAACCTCAAGAAGAAGAAATTCGTTCTTTCCAGCAACAATCATCAAGCTCAACAACATTACAACGGATTGAACGAGGTTGTAGGCCAACATTCCTCTTTTTACTGCAAGTGAAAGAATTGACTCTTTCTCATCTCACTTTTTCCTCCACGATGATTCGACTCACTTGGTACATTTCCTTTTTTTTCAAGTCACTTGTGTTATCCAACTGTTCTTATGATTATCAATTATTCCAAAATATAAAATACAATACTTTAAAAAAAATAGGCTACCATAATCTAATTGAAGTGGGGAAATTTCAAGGTGCCGGATTCCATGACTAGGGTGACCGCCTGTCTTGCATAAATGCATCATATTAAATCGAGAAACTTATTTTTCCAGTATGTTGGACTCTTATGATAAAGCACTAGACATGCAGATTTGGCAAATAACTCTCAGCAATTTTTAGTCGTCACTTGCGGCATGCAGAAATTTTGCACAAGTGCAGTAAAAACAGAAAATGAAAACTGCGTCAACATGCTCAGAGCAAGTTGCCATAAAAATCCTAGAATTATTCATCTTGATCAGATGATAACCATTTACACAATAATATAACCATAATTTGGCAGAAGTTCGCAAAATATCAGTATTCAATGGTCTACAAAATATAAAAATGTTGGTATAGTTTCTGGGTACAGAAAATAAAGAAACGGGTAGTAAAACTGCCAAGTCTCATACGATTTCTTAAATGTTCTGTAATCACAAGCGTGAAATTCTCAGTGTCTCGATCGTGCGCGAATCCAATCACCACGTATTTATCACCTTGAAAAAAAAACGCTTCCTCAGGGAAAAAATTTTTGCCGCGTCACGCTTGCGAATTTTTCACAATATTTGCATTCCCATAGCAAAATTCTCAACAGCTAAAATCAATAGAAATCAAGAAATATTGACAAGCCTGCAATCTTAAGAGCACACACGAATCTCAAGCAGAAAACAGTGAAAATGACCCTTTAGTTTGAGATGATGAATTGATACGCATACAGTAACACCGTGGGCAAAAAAGTAAAAGAATGCCGAACTACTCACTACGAAAAACATAGATTCTATCTGCAGTTTACAAATAGTGCTGAATTGAATATTAAGGCCCATACTTTAACAAAGCTAGGGAACATCTTTGTCAATTAAGCTGCTTTTATTCGACATTCTTCTCTACAAGGTCACTTTGTTAACAACTTTCCCCGGTCCACCTTATCATTATAATGCCCATGAAACAAAATTTCAACAATATCTAAATTGAAAGTCCATTTCCAGCCCCCTAAAGCAAAGTAGCTGCATGCTAGGCGTTCACCACATTTCACGTTTTTGCAGCTGCTTCAATTACATATAACTTTTGGAAAGCGCGTATGGGCATGCTTCGCCTGTTTGTTTATTGGAATTTAAATTCAACATAAAATTAGCAACATCCTATTACTGCTACGAATATAAGCCTTGTGCACAGTGTTAAATAGGTAGTCGCATTTGTAGGAATGGACAAGAAAAGAATTTCATATAAAGTTCTACCATAATTTTATATTTTGCTTCAAATGAAAAGCGGTCATAGCAGTGTGCTTACAAAGTACAGTACACATTAAAGTCATCGTTAACATCAGTAAATAATCTATAAGTTAATTACTCGAGTTAAGTAACATAATTAGCCCAATGCGCATGTACACAAACTTGGTTGTAGAGAAATATGGACCGAAAGGAAGGATGCTTGTCAAGAAGCAGTTAACTAGATAGCGGCATAGGAACGAGGCAGCACTTTAGGTATAGGAGTTCTTGAAAAGGATCTTCTCCATTTCACACAGGCCTGCCGTGAAACAGATTTTGAAGTTGCATTTTGTTGTCGAAAGCATAGCGCAAATTAGTCTATACGCCTATCTCTCAGAGTAGCACATAATTTGATAACAAATCCAAAAGCAGACAGCAGGAGAATAATATAGAAGAGACTATCGCAAAATTTAATTATGGGTAGGCCTAGTTAATATTGTGTGAACAGTGAACACATTGATTTTATCGGGATGTCAATTTTAATATCGTCTCTTTTTTGAAATTGATCGGCATATCATCAATCAGGTTTCTGTTTTATTAAAAGTCTAATTAAGTCTTATGAAAATTATATAGGTTGCTCTTACACAGGTCCATAAATTATCTTTCTACAACACTCGTGCTATTTCCCATTATTGCACGTACCGGGTATGCTGCAATGTCGTACGTGCTGCGGCTATAAGCATAGCATTTATACGTGTATTTTTTGATGTCTGAATGTTCCAGTGACCGTTCACTCTTTTTGGCAGGCTCTTTGGAACTTATCTAGGATAACAATTATGCAAATTCCCGTATAGAGATGTGCATCAGGGATCAGAGATTGACAAGAAATACAAATTATAGTTTATGAGCTTATTAATTGATTGAGACTCCTTATTGCGATTCGTTGACTGCTATATCAGAAAGATCAATTTATTTTTTTCAATCAATCAATTTTTATTTTCAAAGGCTGTGTAATTGCGATTATAACGACACGTAGGCTTAATTTTGTTACACAAAAGGCATAGCTGCATTAAATTCATCAGACTGACAATATAGGCCCTTAGGGCTATGACTGACAATGTACATGTAATAAGAGCTGCTCTTCTTGAGAAAAAACGATTACACAGTTCAGCATTCCTGCTTGATTAACTCGACGGCGCTCGTCTTAGAATGATCAGAAGATATCGCTTATATACAGTCGAACCTGTCTTAATGCAACCTCTCTTATTGTAAAACCTGTCATATTGCGACAAAATGTTTCGGTCCCAAATTTTTTCCTATCTTTACCATAGCCAGCAGCTTCTGTTATTGCAGCTTCTCTTATTGCAAAACCTGTCTTATTTCAAGGAAATTTCGCGGTCCCTTGAAAGACTTACCTTTCGTATTGCCAAAACACTCAGTCTGCGATTGGCGTTAAAAAGATAAAATAGCAGTTGAATCTTGTCAGATAATGTAGGAAATGAGATCCATGTATTATGTAGGCCTTCTTTGCATAGGCTATAATTCCGAAGTCTAATTAAAAGCAGCCTACACATAAACGTGCAGGTTTTACATGTCGCATCAGCATGAGTAAGATAAGTATTTTTACAAACACGCATTTTGAAAGTATCCTATGTCATAACTTGTGCTTGATTACGTCTTTCTACATGTACTTGAAAGTAAACCTTAAATCAACCTCAATTGACCTCAATAATGACGTCATTGCAGAGATCATGAATTCACCTACGATTAATAACAGCAAGACTATACCGCACCGGTACTGAACAAAGTGGACCGGCAATGCTTTGTACATGTGAGCCTAAATTGCAGGCATGCATGAGTTCTGCACACAGTTCTATCCATTAACATCATATGCATGTACTGCAAGCAGTGTAGGCTCACATATCTACTACAATCTATTTTTGAACTTGAGGCAGCTGTCATACGTGACTTAGGTCGCAGATTTTCACTGGCCAAGACTACTGATTTCTTTTCTAATCAATTAATTGTTCATGAAAGTTTTCCTTGATATAACGTATGGATGTAATAATAAATAAATCGCAATAATAATTTTCGTCTGTAACCTCTATTATTGCAAAACCTGTGTTAATGCAAATTTTTATACCGGTCCCTTAAATTGGCAATATGACAGGTTTGACTGCAGCAAGAAATAATTTCTTGCAATTGTTTGCTTGCTAGTGTTTCACATAATTGCAACGAGTCAATTGATCGCTTTATTAAACTAAAGTGCATTTAATTTTGTCAATTTCTGCTCGGGTTTGAGTTTAATATCAAAAAAAGGTAGCTATTTTTTAATAATACACTTTATGCTTATCATTTATCGGCAACTTCATAGCTTTTGTCTTGACATTTAAGGTACATTACACAATGAAAACTAAAAATGCATGACTTATACGTAGGCTATATTTACACATTATTACACACGTAGGCCTATACGTTTCTTCACATGTGCCACATTTATGAGCGTCTTAACATACAATAATAATACGAATTTTGATAATATAGGCTTGTGTTGAGCAACAAAATTTGTTTCGACGGATCGGGTATTCAATTGAGTTCGATTTCATCTAGGAATTTTGAATCGGTTTAATGCAATGAAAGTGACGAAGTCTGCTCAAGTGCTCACAAGTGCTGGTAGGTCTGCACATATGCTAAATACCACACACGGGGAACATAATTTATAATTTTGTTGCTTTCTCTTCTCCCATCTCTTGCCTCCCTAAAGCTCGTGAAAGTGAATAAATCATGACTTAAAATGTAAGTTCTCCAATATTTCGAGAATTAGAAAACTTTGTATAGTCCCTATACATGAATGAACCTAAAATTTCAAAGCACAAATTCACGTGCTTGCCTTAGATTAGCAAAGATCAAATGCAAAAACCATACTTTGGCAAAAACTTATTCAAATTGAGAGTTGGGATTTTAATCCCTGGGGTGGGTGCCCAATAAGCGTATGGTTGCATGTCGCTCATATAAAATGTGCGACCATGTTATCACTGAAATTAATTCAAATACTTGTAATGGCCTATTATTGAATACTGATAGCAGTTCTACAAAATAATCGTTTTTTATTGTGGATGTCTGTGCTGCAGGGAAGATGACAATTATATTTCACCGATAGATATGTAAAAAATATAATGTAAAATATGTAAAAAATATAGTAGTATCGTACATGTAATTGTGAATTTTAAGTAGCATCTTCTATTTTGTAGGCATAATTAATATATACAACAAGTAACAAACATCAAATATGCTGCTACTCATACTAGGCCTACCCATAATAATTCACAATTAGAAAGTAACATTCATCCTCTAAGACATTATGAATCGACCTGTTTCGTAATCTCGAGATTGCATTTTTTCGGGGTTCAAAATCTCTATATTAATTCCTATCCCGGGATTTGGAAAAGTACTCAGGACTGCAGTCCTTTCTCAATACTCAATCCCAACCGGGACTCGTTCAATCCTGGCATTCCGTATTGATCCGGGACTGAAATTTTCCATGACTTTGGAATTCCTAATTTGTAGTTATTAACACATGCACATTTTACATTCTCAACATCAAGAATGATTGAGCTATTCAATAAGAGATAGCATTTCTACGCTTCTTTAAGCTGAGTGGATGGATGGTAACAATTGTGATCACGGGTTGAAGATAAACCTTAAGTTCGGGATTCTTAAGCGACCGATTAGTCAGCTCATCATCTGTTAGTCAATCATCTTCTTCTGCCACACGCCGTGTAATTGTCGACCTAGATCAGATACTGTTTGAAAATCGCTCGCCTTTCTTTACTGTGTAGTCTATGCATCATTACAACTCGCTGCAGCGTCATCGTCGATTTTAGGCTTATAAAAGTGATTTATTTGTACTATATGAAGTAAACCTCAATTACCTTTGCTTGCACTCTTAATCATTCGGCAATCTCATACGTGTTTTGAAAGTTCATGTAAGTACAATTTAGGGAATCCAAGTTCAAACTATTTCCTATTAATAAGATGGGTTTATAATGTGTCATGATGGTAATCACTAAGTTGCAATGGTGTGTGACGATTTAAGTCGTCAAGCACACATTTACAAGTCTAGCTACATTTTGATCAGAGTTTTTCAATTTCAAGAATTTTTAAGCTACTAATAAGCGCATTTATGCCACAAAAAACTGGTATAATAAAATGATAAGAGAATTTTGCATGAGGCATGACATGACAGGCTTTTGTATATAAGGAAAATGTGATGCAATCCCCATGACCTTCCAAATCCTGGGATTCCGACATATCTCTAGACAGATAAAGTATCTAAATTGATCAGCATTGTGCCAAAAAGGAAAGAGAAGATGTGTTTCACAACTGCGTAATTCCAAGTTGAAATGATATACCGGTAGGCCTATACAAATAATATGAGTCAAAGAATGCTTCATTCCCATTATCAGACTTCATTTTTCAAAATATTGCTTTATTTCCGACCAAAACTATTTAATTCATAACAGAAATGATCTTGCTTGAAATATATCTAGGACTGTGAAATTAGAGTTGCCGCAAATCACAGATGTACATCATTTACCTAGGATAACTTGAGACAAATGTGGATCTAGGATAACTGAACTTTATTTTCCTCACCGGTGTTATATTTTCTAAGAGAAAATATTGCACAGCTTTCAAATGGTAAACATGCTTTAAATCAGATGGAATGCTTTATTATCATACTCTAAGACAATAAAGCACTCAGACTTTCGGTCTTCGTGCTTTATTGAAAGATACATCATTTTGAGTAATGACTTGTCTCATATCATTGTTATAATAATGGATATGGCTTGTGGTTTGAATTTTAGTCTGAATGAGGGTATAGCCTATGCATGTACTTTTTTATGTACTACGGTATCATCAGTCCGTCTCTATTCCTTCTTTCATCTCCTAGAAAAGATTCGTTATTACACCAAAATATAATTTGTTAGAAGAATTTTTCCCATTGCTTCACAGTTATCAAAATTCATCTCGAAGGACAAAATCGACACTGCAGCGACTGACTCATCAATTTTTCTGAGCATCAAAGTCGAAAGTCCTGATTAATAGACTGTGCTTGGGGGCATATCGGTGAGGGCCAGGGTTTTAGCGGCCGGGGCCGGGCCGGCGGCCGGTGCATTCAAAATCGGCCGGTCCGAGGCCGGCGAATTCAAAATCGGCCGGTCCGAGGCCGGCGAATTCAAAATCGGCCGGTCCGAGGCCGGCGTATCTAAAACTGGCTGGTCGGACGCCGGCCTATTTAAAATTCTGATGCCTTCATGGTCATTGAAGATCATGAGCGTGTAGATGAGTATTACTACGTGTACGTTCCAAAGTAACCGCATGACATTTTTGATGAAATGAATGTAACTCCGATATGTGAGACTTGATAAAGGACTAGCATAATAATTTAGGCTATCACAGGACTTGATGTTTCTTAATAGCACCAAGGATTTAATTGTCTTGTGTCATGTTGACCCTGCTCGCAATTATTCACTGTTAGGAAAGTTTAGAGGATGCCATTTCTTGTTGTTTACTTGGTCACAAACTCTAGTTCCGAGGCGACCGACATTTGTTGCTACGATATTGGGCAACATGAGGACGCGGGGAGATCTGCATACAGCCTCAGCAGCAACGAAGGAAGGATAAGCAAGCGAGGGGCAATCATCAAATGTGAACTGAGGTGTCACAATGAATGCTTTCGAAAGAAATTGCGCAACGGTGGGGTAAATCTGAGTCGAAGGATGCCGTGATAAATTCAACAAATATCTACCTAATTCAACATCTGTTTTTTGTGATAATGCACCAGTATATAATATTTTTGGATATGCACCAAATTTGCAGGCTCCTACAATGCTGTAGCAGTGATGCAGTTGGTGATGTCGGCAGTTGACAAAATTAAGGCCTGAAAAAGCACCGGCCGGTTTTCAAAATTTGCGGCCGGGGCCGGGCCGGCGGCCGGTTCAAACCCTGGTGAGGGCATCTGAAGAATCCTGCTTCGGGATAGAGTGGTGTATCAAGTAGATTCCAAGTAGTTCCTTATCTTGTCAGACACGATCAAAGAAAAAACACATTTTAATGCAATAGGACAAAGATTTCAGTTTTTGGAAGCAATTTTTCCATGTTTCCAGCTTTTTAGTTAAAAATACTGTCTAGAGCCATGATTTTTATATGCAGTTTCTTCAGGTCATTTTCTATGCATGCAAATCTGTCTGTGAGGCTAACTACATTCAGATTTGGCAAGCCTCCTAATGTTGAAAAATACAAGCATTTTCAGTAATTTTTCATGTATACCTCAAATTCGGTAGTTTTGAATCCTTATGGATACGTTGCTGTATCCGCTGGATTAAAAATTACGTTGCTTGAGGCTTGTCGGCATATCTGTCATTTTTGTCTGCTTTTTCTGTTATTACATGAATTGCATGAATGTTTTTAGTTGTGTGTACCTGTAAGTAGGTAAGATGAGAATCGTTATTCGGTTTTCAGCCAATAATTGTGCCAGAAGCCAGTGGATCCCCGGATTGTACAGATTACAATTATGTGTCCGACCTGAGGATTAGTTGGGTTTTGGATTGTTCATCATTGGCGGATAGCTTCACGCATCGAATGTACAACCAACGAATATCGAAATCAAATACTAGATGACAGCGTAGGGATAGCAAACTGACATCGAAGTCGCGACTGTTACATATCCATTGTAAGCAGGCGGATAACCAGAATGCACAGTCGATAGCACGGATATCCGTCAAAAAGCAACGAACCAGGTATCAGTTGCGTATAAAGCATATCCGCTTATAAGATACGGATCTCCTTGGGATAAAAATTTGTTATCCGCGGAGATAGACTGGATATCCAAACGGCTCCTGACGTATGGTGTGCATCCGTTCAACGATGAAGATTCGTTGATATCCGGAGAAGCTATAAGATGCTGATCCGATCCGCTTGTTCGGAGGGGTGCGATTTAAAGGAGGCGACAATGATAATGCTGTAGCGCTTCAGCATCATCATTGTGTGTAACTTAGCTATGGCACAATGTAGACGAAAGTAGGCAGCAATGTTTTCTCGTAATGATGATATCTGCACATGCATGTGAAAGATATTTCGGAAGTCTAATTATCGTATATCTACAGGTGTATTCATACCATTGATGCCCACTGCGATTTCTTGTTTTTTAGATTTTCTCATTTTATAATCCCAGCATTATAAAAATATCTCTAAGAACCTCAGAGCCCTATCGAATGCTTAGAGTGAATTTTGGTAGCCTATTTTGGCTTCAATTCATAAATAACAATATCAAGAAAATAACAAAAATCATTGAAAACCATGGCCTGAAAGGGAAGTGACATCTGCTGATATCCTTCTATTCTTGTTCTTTGTCCTATTTATATTTATTATTGTTGTCAAGTTTTTCCTCTAATTTTTGCTCACTTGGTGTGAGGCCTATAAATGCTCTTCTGTTTTATCCCTTTACAAAGATCTTAATGACAATAGGTCCATTGCTTTCGGATATTGTAACTTCCATACTGTGCTCCCCTCCACTTCCATGCTAAATTCACGTTCCAAAATTTAGACCTAAACAATTTCTTAGTTTCAATTCCATTCTGCAAATTATATTTAGATTACGATGAATGCTCCAGATGACAGAAAATTACTCCTGCGATTAGCTCATTTATAGTGTGATGTTCATTGGAACTTAAAGCAAATTATCCTGACAAATAATTCTATGGATAACATTGAATTGAAGGAAAGCTGATCATCTGATCAGGTCATTTGATCGCCTTATTTCTGTTGTGCAAAATTTACCATGAACCGCTGTCTGAACTATAGATAGTAAATCTTGAGCATCATTTGATATAGGCATATTTGATTCCATGTTAACTTGTTCTTTTGAGATAAGCGCTTTATTCGATACATAAAATTGTTGAGAGAACTTCTGACCGTATATTTAGATATTAATATACCAAATTGATGGCAGTGTACGGGTGGACGTTTTTCATTTTGTTATGTTTACTAAAACACATTTTTCTTCACCCACTTGTATATTTCCCAGAGACGATTTAGTAAAAAATAAAAGTTTTTACAAGCCCGACGTTTCGAGTGACCACACTCTTCATCTGGGGAACGGCCGGGCAATAAAAGCATATACCGCATTGCATTATCGATCGTTTTGAGTCGTTTGAGTCAAATATACCAAATGCGTCAAATTGTTCGGACGCGTCAGGAAGTTTTCAGAATTCATTTCATGATTTTGAGTCAAATATACGAACTGCGTCAAAAAGTCTGACTTCAATTTTCATTTACTTCAGCTTGAGTCAAATATACTTCTTGCGTCACTTCTTGCGTCTAATATACCATTTGCGTCATAAAGACCGACTTGCGTCACATATCTGAAGTGACGAATTCAGTTGGTAAAAATGGTTTTCTGCGTCAAATTGTCCGACTTGTGTCATTGAAAATCTCCATTCTGCCTGTTGGAAATAAGCTCAACTATATTCGTTCAGTTAACAAACTGTTTTGTAGAAACAGTTTTGTAGAAGAGTTACATTATAATGCAGTCAATCAAATGTCCTCTATCATCTGTTTAATTTCTGCTTAATAAAATTTCTTATTCAGCGAATTTTCATTCCATTCATATCTTCTGTAATAAGTTTCATGCTACTTAAATATTAAAATCAATTGTTCCGAATCGCTAGTGTACAAGCCAGGAATAATTTGCAGAATTGGTCAATTTTTGGACATCTGGAACATAAGCACCGTAGGAAAATGAATCTTTTCATATAAAAATGTTCACTGCATCAAGTCAAGTAAAAATGAACACCCATTTGATGTGTGTATCTTTCTTCAAAGTGAAAGTTACAAGACGTACAGATCATAAAGATACAGAAGCGGCTGCATCGACGTAAACAAAACATTCGAGTTATGCAAAATAGCTAAAGCCAAGGAGTATGGATAAGAAGATGAAATGTCCTTTAAAAAGTGCGTACGCCGTACGTTGCAAAAGCCATTTATGTCTTCCCTGTTTTACTAAACGGAATGCTAAATTTAACACAAAAATACCAAAATAGACAAAAATTATCAAAGCATTACCTTAGATGTTGCGTCCAGCTGCTTCCATGCTTTGAAGACAGATATCACGGAACAGAGGAATATTTCTTTGAGATGACTAGCTCCTTCCGTGACTGCGTGGCTGATTGCACTAATTTCTCTCTCGTTTGTGATGTAAACATGCAGCCAGGCATGCAGTGAAAGTCATTAATTAAATTAGAATCAACAATGCGCCGTGCATCGTCTTTTTGATGACTTCTTGTGAAATTTCTATGCAGAGTGATCTAACATTTCACTCTATTATTCTGATCGATGAGTTTTAGCTGAGAAATGTCTGTGGTAGCACCTCAGTCGGCGTCATCAGATTCTAAACTTCTTAAATGAACTGAAAGAGGACAATGCTGAGTTAAATGTTTATTGCAAGACATCAACTTTCATAAAGGTATGCCATTTATCATGAACATAACCTTTTATCTAAGTTAGCTAAATTCAAGTTTGCAGAGAACGGATCATTCTCCAGTATTGTCTCAGGCAATTTTCTACCTCTTTTTCTTGAGAGAATAATGACGGATGCTTTACATGAATTGCAATTTTGAGGGCAGAACTGAGCACAATTAATGAAAGTGAAAAAGATACGGCAGGAAATGTGAGAACTGCAAATACACAGTTCAATTATGAGACCGAAATCATGGCACCTGAACTTGAATCTATTATCATGAAAACGAAGATCGAAGTTAATGGACAAGCACAGGTGAAAAGCTCAGAATGCCTCGGCGCCATGATATCAGACGATCCGACCTCAACAAAAAAATCAGCACAAGATTTGTGATAGCATCAGATTCCAAGGCCATGCATAGTCCGGCTTTGCAGATGTACAATGTACATGTATGCATGTTTTTCTAATTTTGTGGATAAATGAAATCTACCAGGAGATTAAGAATCTAATGCATACTAATGACATTTCTCCATGAGAAGATTGGAATATTATGGCCAAGAAAATTTAGACTGAAAGATGTCAACTTTCAAAAGGGCATCCTATTCGTAGAGGAACATAACCGATAATGTAAATTAGCTAAATTCAAGTTTGCAGAGAAGGAATCAATCTCAAGTATTGTCTCAGGCAATTTTCAACCTTTTTTTCTTGAGAGAATAATGATGGATGCTTTACATGAATTAGGATGAATCACATGGAGCTGAGTAGCAATAAACAATTTGAGATTTGCAGATGACCTCCCTGTTGTTGCAATTTCGAGGGCAGAACTAAATTTGTTCACAAACACAATAAGTGAAGGTGCAAAAGAGTGCAAAAATGTGCAGCGGAAATGTAATGACCTATTTAATCATGACAACATTAAGAGCATGTATATGCAACATAATTTGAGAGTATCTACACGTACAAAATGTATTTTTTCTTACATAAATGCTACGAACTGTTATGTAAACAGTTAAAAAATGATTATTGGCAACTTATACATGTACGTGTGTAGTTCAGATCCTACTTTATCAGTGATGCAGTTTCCAGAATCATTTATTCTAGCCTGCATGAATATTGGAAGCATTGTGCATTCCACAGCCTATCTATTGTAAAATTATGTCAGATCTTGAATGATTTCAATACAACGGATAGTTTATATAACACGTGGACCTTAGAGCTGCGATGAATATCAGATTTCAATGCAACCTGAGGCCTACTACCAAAACATTTGACACAGGACCGTAGAAAATTGCTTGATAAGTAGACGGCACACGATAAATTTTGATTGACATTGTACAAGGACACTCACTTAAATGAAAAATTGATGACACGTTTGGCGAGCTTATTGTTCCAGACTGTTGCATCCGTTAGCTGGCCGTCATCAATGTAAACTCAAAAGATGTGAATTTTAACTGTAGTCGAGAGAGAGCTCGCAATTGACGTTGCAATTCACTGAAATTCCTTCACAAGTGAAGAAGTAAATCTCTTCAGTGAATCACTTAAAATCAAGTTTGCACATCGCAGACAAAACATCGCAACATTCGCACTCAGTCAGTGATCAATTTGTTCAACACAGAACTATTATCGCTAGAAAAACTTTTACAATATTGGAACCTAGAATTTTATGACCGCTGATGGAGGCGAGATTTAGATATAAGTATACATTGTTATTGCATCAATGTTATTATTATATCATTGCCCTTTTGGGTCATTATTTTTATTATCTGTTTTCAACTTGCTTGTGCTTGATTGACTTTGAAAATGAAGTTAACATTATCATAAATCATAAAGTAGACCTACACCTCAATAGACTATGAACAGTAAGTACGTCACTAAGCGCATTACTGCTCATCGCACAAAACATGTTATCAAAGTGCGTATAGTTGCATTGTAATTGTATTGTAATAGGTATAACTCTCGCTAATACTGAGTACCAGTAGGTCTACGATTCATGCATTTCATGTATGCAATGTAGAAATAGAATAATGTAAATGGCAAAAAAACTGACCAAATAATGTCTGACGATCAAAGCCTTAACCAACCGGTACAGAGACGCCAGTCACTGTCCCATTCCCGACCGGCCGGTTTTGAATACAGCGGTCCGGCCGAGGCCGGTTCCAACATTGAAATACACAATTCTATTATGAGACCGAAATCATGGCACCTCAGCCGGAATCTATTTCTGTGAAAACGAAGATCGAAGTTGATATTTATCTATTTATTTTGGAATTCGATCAATAAGGGCGTTTCATCACCAAAGTGACTTCAAGGCCGATGCACAAATAATAAAAATCTAAATAAATACTTGTTCAGCAAGCAGGTCATTAAAAGTCTCTTAAAATGCAGCAGGCAGCCAGAACGTGGTATATCGGGTGGCACGGTATTCCACCAATTGAGAAGCCATAACCGCGAATGATCGCCCTCCTAGCGTGTGTCTGCAAGAGATAGGGACTGGTACCATCCTTGATTCTGCGGAGCGATGTCTTCTGAGGCCTTCAAAGGATGACACTTACGTTAATTCGGCAGACAAGCATGTGTAGCACTTCCTTGAAGGCAGAGGAAAGTTATGATGTTGAGCTTTATCTCTATCCTTCCTTGGAACGGCAGCCAGTCAAGCTTGCAAAGCAGTGGAAAAACGCCAGCAAAGCAGCCAGTTAGAATGCCTCGGCGCCATATTATCAGACGATCCGACCTCAACAAAAAAAATCAGCACAAGAATTGTGATAGCATCGGATTCCTTGGTCATGCATAGTCCGATTTTGTAGATGTATGCATGTTTTCCTAATTCAATGTATAAATGAAATCTACCAGTAGATTAAACGCTCAGAATCTACATGTACAACAGATTAGTGACGAGACCCCTACGGAGACGAGTACATTGAATATGTGACGAGGACTTTGTACGTAGTAAAATATGTATATGCTTAATTCTGATTCTGTAGTATTGAAATCCGAGAATGAAATATAATTGGACGAGGCGCATCCGAGTTCAATTATATTTTGTTGGATGGCTTTCTATGTTTGCTGAATCAGAATTAAACATAGATTACTGTATTTAATTATTCTAACCAGCAATCTATGCTCATGCTATATATTGGCCTCGTTTTTAACATTCTAGGCAAATCATACAAATAATTGTGCTGGTTTGCATGACAGCAAGTCAATTCGCCATCTATGAAGATACCAATTATGCCACAGTTATACGGGCTAGAGTGAATTAACTGTGCTGATTGTTCAATAAGCGACCTTCTGGGTTAAACGATGCTTGAACTGAATCGCGCTTAAATTGATATAAATTCATGCAGAGATATCTTCTAAATCAAACATTTCTCGAGGCCTCCGTTCAGCCATAACAACAGTTGATGAAGAAGTTGGCGCCCGTATTGAGAACACACATAATTCATAGTTTCTTGCTTTCAAGTTATTCCGTATATTCCGCATATTCAAGTATATAAGTAGTGAACCTGTGAACTTAAGGTACTACATCATATGCCGAATTGTTCACTAAGGTTCACTTTCCGTTGATGTATGTGCAGTACCGAATAATAATGCAGTGCAAAATAATTTAATAATTTTCCAGATGAAATATGTTTTCACCATATGAGTAAAAACGCTAAAATTAAGTCAAAACATGAAATTTACCGGTACTCATTATAGGCTGTCAACTCATTGTATACTCATTATATACTGAATCATGTGACTCACTTCAACTTTTATATTGAAGTTTGTGATCTGACTTCAATCATGTTTCAAATTCCATGGCAATCTTATAAATAGTTTCTTTCCTACAAAAGAAAATGTACGAAAATTGCCATGTGTTTCAAAGGCCATAGATATTTCTTTAATTTTACCATTGGATTCCAATGGGAATCCTTTAACCTTGACAGGCTGTGACACTAAAGAATTTGATTTTTGTGCTCAGCGTTTCAAAATCCACACATCCATGCTATTAAGCCCTTTGTGCGCGAATTTAGGAAGAAAGTGTCATTATCTCCCGGACCAATAGCCAAACGGAAGAAGTCATTTTGAGGGTTTTTCGTTCCGGGCTATAACATTCTATTGGAAAAGAAAATATAACTTGAAATGATGGTAACCATTATATTAGCTTCCTAATTTCTTTTTCTTTGACTCGAGATTCAATGTTTATTTTTCTATCTACAATGTGCAATTATTATGGAATGTATAGGCCTAACTATAATAATCGACGTATGTCTCACGGCTCGCTTTCTATCCGCTTTTATATAGAAGTGGAAGCATAAGTACTAAAAGTGAAGGTATTTAATCACTGTCAGTGTCTCAGTATATTTTTATCCTATGGGATCACGGCCTTGACTCCTTACTACAGCTTTGGGCCATTTAAATTCTACAGATCCTCACATACGATATGACATCTATCCGGTTTCTTGACCTTTTAATTTATCGTGATTTACCTGATTCGTCCACTTTAGATTATCGTGTACACTGTAAACCAAACTGTGCCCAATATGTGACCGATTATGATCCCAACACATGTGACGTTTGCCACTGCCTTTATGTGACCAAATGTGCCCAAATCGGTCACATTCAACACGGCTGATATGTGACTTAATGTGACTAATATGTGACTAACATGTGCCCGACCGATCATTATTATCGCTTCTTCCAATTACTGTGATAATTAAAACCCAGTACCTGTTTAGGTTTTGGAGAGTAGAAGTACTGCCTCTAAATTAAATTGAGCTATAAATTATGGTTTAAATGATTCCACTTCCTGGTGGGAAGAAAAGACCATACTATCAATTGAGGAACTTATGGAAAGATCAACAAATATTTGCAAATCATTAGATATATATTCTACTTTCCATTTACTTTTGAATTAACCATCGATTCTTAATTCAGAATGTCTTAATCGGTGTGTTGGTCAACGCCAACCGCCACCTGATGTTCAAAAACAAATAGATAAGCTGATGTAGTAAACACCTTATCTATACGCCAATGAAACAATCGATGGCTGTGGCAGCATCTATCGCTGGTTTTACCGATAAAATTGTTTGATTTAACCATCTATACATTGATTCAATTTCGCACAGACTCACTTCTCAGGACATTGCGATTGAAGATTCTATTTGGGAATAGGACGTCATTATGTAATTTCTCCCAGTTTGTCATTCTCAATGTAATAAACAAGCAGACCATTGACATGAAGCTCATTTGTTTCACGCTGTCTAGGCAAGATTTACAACTTCACTTACAACACGATGATACAACTTCCCGGCGAGATCAAGCAGATTAAACGAAGACATGTGTCACATTTTTCAATCACGCAATCATTATCCTGATTAAAACAGTTTTCAATATGATAACATCTTCTTGCCAATGATATTCTTGAACAAAACATACCGAAAAGTATTCGTAAAATCAATATGAATTATTCTCATCAAGTACTCGCCGTATGTGCATGATTTATGATTCATCATCATCGGTCACATAGAAGTCACATATGTGACCAAATGTGACCGATGTGACGAAAATGCGTCGGGCACATAATCGGTCACATATTGGGCACAGTTTGGTTTACAGTGTAGCCTTTAAAGTCAATGCTTGTTATCACCTCCTGAATAAATTTTCCCATCAGGTCTGCCATGTCCACAAAAGTGTCGTTTATTCACAGATTCCGCGTTTTATCACTTACTCATCAAATATTATGAATTTTAAGTCAATTTGTCAAGAGGTCTTCTCTCCGTCTTGGAGACCTAAAGGGATCACACGATCTTTACTCAGACGTTCACTCAAGCGTGTCTCCGTTTTATCCGGCCGCTTACCACAGTGGTCTCCTGGTTTTTCTCGCTGTGACGGTCGCGGATGTGGTGCTTGCAGTTTTGGACTTGATGTTAAGGTCTTTCGAAGTTAACGCAATCGTATGTACAACATTTCTTTTAATTTATCTTGTGATAGCACACATTGTGTTTATGTCGTAAAATGCTCGTCTTCGTCTATTTTATATATCGGTCAGTCTTCACAGCCTCTCCGACAGCGCATTGGAGAGCTGTACGAACTATCTCGTCCATTGAGTGTATATATTAGGTAGAGTGGTAACTCCGCATTTATTAAATCCCCAATGTGTATAAATTTTCTATTTTAGTAAATGTACTCGAGGGGAGATATAGTTAGTAATTGTTACCAAATGTGAGATATGAAAATTTTTGCAGTTTTGTAAAAATTGACACGGAATTGAGTGATCACGATAGTAATGCAGAAAGAATGATGGTATTTTACAGATTCTCAGTGACATGACAGCCTTGGAGATTTAATGCTTGTTAAAATTAGCAATTCGATATGTTCCTGCTTTCATGCTGAACTTCAGAAGTATTTTCTTAAGAGTGATCATATCACAGGCTTCCTGCCACTTTCTGAATCAAAGACAATGCTTTCAATTAACTTTGAACGATGTAAATGGGTCCACATCACTATTCAAATTCAAGAAAGAAGATCTTTCGTTTACCAATTTAACTTTATTACATCGACGACCGTAAACTTTAGGAGTTTTTGTTACGCCTTTTTTGTGGAAAATCATCATGATCTCCCGTCGGCTGATTAATTACGTGCAAGAACTTTGTAAAGGAGTTTGAAATGTCCACACCAAGCTTACAGCTACTGATGGAATCGCTTGTCGCACAGAAGTATGTTGTCCCTGCTTGCTTACAAAACAGGCTTACAGCTGCTGATGGAATCGCTTGTTACACAGATGTTTTTCGCCAGCGCTTCCTGAGGTCTGGAACAAACAAACGACACATTACCAACATGCACGCCCCAAACCAAAATTTGCCCCACCCCCTCTTCCACTTCCGCACACCTCCTACACATCCGCGACCCTTCCAACCCGATCATCTTCCGGAAGTCCCACCAGCGCCAAGGAGTGCCCCGCCCTCAACCGAGCCGCAGTTGTTGTTGTTGTTGAAAATGAATCCATTTGAATTTTGAGCGATCTGATTGTTTTGCTGTTTCTTTTTGGCTGTCTCTTATTGAACTTGTTGAATCTTGTGGTTGAAGTTGTCAATCTTGTGGGCGGAGTTGTGAATCTTGTGGGTGAATGAAGCTGTGGATCTTATGGTTGACGATAAACATCGGAGTTAAATTTTGAGATTTGATATTTTTGACTTTTTGGCAACTACTAATTATACGAGAAAGGTGATGCATCGAAATTTCCTTAATCAGTTATTTTTATCATAAAAATTGCTGACAGCCCATCGGTTCTAATACATAGATATACATGTGTCATACAAACGCTATCAGACAATACTCAGCAGCGATAAACGCTAAATGTACTACACAATTCTTCAATTACTGTTGCAGCATAACGGTAGGCCTTGATTAGCCTAGGCAACTATCGAATTGTATCATTGTCTTAATGTCTGTCGATATTTTTGAGAATGAGTGCAAAAAATTGAACAAGGCAACGAATGATATAGCCATAAGGGATTCCAGCAAAAATCGTATAGGCCTAAGCTTGATGAGAAGAAAACCCCTAAAAAATGCTTGACTTAAACGAGTTTTGCTTAAAGTGGCACAAACAAAATGTTTGGTTAAAACGCTTTAATTGGCACCATGAAAATGGCTGAACATTACTGTAATCCTAGACGAATGCGAATATCAGCATGCGGTTGAATTTCAAATCGAAGATTGTCCCTGCTGTCATAAAATCCCGCGAGAATTCAAAGTTTAAATTCGTAATTTTGTAAACCAACTATGGCATCAAATGTCAATCAACATCAAGGGACCAGTGTTCCACTTTGCTATCATCAATTCTATGCGTTTGTTTTGATAGACTGCAATACTGAATTGGCCCGTCGGCAGCTTCAACTAAAATCAATGAATCAATCACATTTTTGATATTTGGTCAAGTCACTGTTGTGACATCTGATAATGGCCCACAATTCATCTCTCACGACTTCGACGGAAGGGAATTGTACATTCCAAGTCTTCGATCTTCAGCCAACAAAGTTTTGTTTTCTCTTTTGGAATCACAATGATGCTCCCGCCTAAATTCATTATTTTATTTAGGTAGAATTATTATGTTGTTTAAAGTCCGACAGAATGAAGAAATCCAGTTGCTACATTAACCCTCATCAGCCCGGCAAATGAGCCATCGCATTCCGCCCACCAGACTACATATGTAGTTCCTGCAGTCTATAAAGTTGTTTTTAATTCTGTAACTTTGTAGATCACTTGGGGGTTTAAATTCTGGTCCTGCAAGTCTTTTACTACAACTATTTATGCAAACTTCAATCGCAAAAGTCTTCAGAAATGAATGGCTGTTGAATCTATGCTAGCCCAATAGACCAAGAGATGGGCATCATCCACATTTCATCTGATATGTCGACATTTGATTCGTGAAGATGCATGTAATTATGAACTGCCCGCATTTTACAAAGCAAACTGTGTTATGCAGTAAATACTATACTTACTAACTCATGAAATAACGCAAATTACAAAGACTGTAGGCCTACCATGATGACAGAATGACATAACAAATGTAGCGCTAACTGCAGGCTACTGTATTTATACGAGTTAGTATATACCAAATGCAGTTCATTCATTCAAAAATTCAGAACACGCTATACGGCTGGTTTTGTGGATGGAGCACACTGGTCTTGCGCAGTGAGAGCATCTATGTCTTGTTGATTTTCCACAACTCGAGACAGCTAAGCATTTCCGAGGTCCGGAGCCTGCACTCACCGCATGAACTGATGTGCATGGCTTCAGGCCGAACTGATGAAATGCGATTTTGCTTTGTGCATGCTAAACTACTCGTAGTTTAGCATCTCTGTAGCGAAGATGAATATTTGGTGCGGCCAACTGTTCGGCAACTTTCTTGATAAATAACTTTCGAGGCAGTGTATATCCATTCATTTCCATAATGAGAGATGAATTGAGCAGAGTCACATCAGGATATTGAACAAAAACACCAATGGGTAGCGGCGGGTCTTCCGTTTGCAACTAAAGTCTTCAATCCTGCTATCCATCAAGTCTGTGCCACCCTTGTTGGCATTGTAATCCAGGATTATGCTTGGTTTTCTGTCAACTCTCGAAGAAATTTCTAGTTTGCTATGGAAAGATGACATCAGCAAGACGTTCTTGTTCTTCTTTGGAAGTCAACATAATGCGATTGTCAACATCGAACACAGCTGTTGTGTTTTTCACTTCTCGCTCTTTGACAGTGCGAAGCTCATGTGGTACATCTCGACGATTGGCAGGTATAGTTCCCGTCACTATAAGACCCTTGGACAAAAGATCATACAATATCATACAATATCAATGTATCATACAATCATACAATAGATTCACATGACTAGCAGAATTCATCAACAATTTGAAATCAGGACATAGAAAGCTGCTTGTTCGGATGCAATTGTTTGGAATGACATAGAAAGTTCTCTCTGGTGAACAGCCTGAATGCTGCTTGGATCAATAGGTTTCTTGAATCTTTGAATTGACATTGTCATCTAATTTGTGCGAAAACTACATGTAGTCTGCCAGGCGGAATCATATGATTCCTCAATAATTCTTTTCCTAATCAACGCATCAAGATGCACTTGTTGACAGCTGCAGAAGGAGCCTCAACATTGTTGGAAATGAAATTTGGTTGTATTTGCTGTTGTATTTTAGTTGTGATGATTGTTTGAACATCGCAAAACTACAAATGTAGTCTGGTAGGCCATGAGGGTTAAGTGTCAGCATACAGTCCGTTTCCTAAATCGTTGCAAACCACGAAAAGTTATTTTATCTTTTGCTTATTCTTATAAAATGTAATCAAGAGCTCATAATTGATTGATTACTAAATGCATTCACTTGACCAGTAGAGACACTAGGTTTAGGAAACAGTATGGGTTGCCTAATTAAATGAAGTGGAAGTTTGTCACCTCATAATCATAGCTAATCATTCATGTCGGCACTCGGCTGTCCTCCTGTCATAATTGATAGAGTTGTAAAAATCTTGTCGATCCCCTTTGTCGGACGCCAGCGTCAGCAATTACGGCGTGAAAAATTGCTATTGTTTGTGAACAGGTGTAAAGCAGACTGGCTGCATATACAAGGTCCGTGTTCAACTTGATGCATAAGCCAGGCATAACGTGCACCTAGTCCACTGAATAAGTTTATACATACGTATATACATGTAGGTCTGATCCGCAGCTATATTCTCGCTTCTCGGTCATTGTGCAGAAAGGTGCCCCATATAGGCCCAACCATGAGGAGAAGGAAGTCTCGCCAGTCATTCGACCGGTACCGCAGTTTTAGGGCTGCGGATCAATTCGATGACGATTTCACGTGTGTTCAAAAAAATAAACACAAAGGGCTGTCATTGCATATCAAAGCACGCTTGAAAATTTTGATCGGCCCGATTGGCCAAATTTCCATTGTAGCTTCATATAGCAGTCATTCATTTCATCACTCCTGCTTTTCTTTCTCTTTATTGTTCAGTTTCTCAATTCAATGTGATCACATTGGCCTGTTCATCAGATTTAATGGGAATGTCAAATAATCATCGCATCTTCCTGTTATTGGCTATTTCATCCTTTCAATTCACATTTTAAAATTGCTTCAGTTATATAAGTCACACTTCAGCGAGAGGATTTCAAGCGCATCTGTTCCAGTTTCCTGCAATTTCAAGTACCTTTCGCTTCTTCAATGGATGAAGCAAATCTTTGTACAAAGGAGGATGAAGCTTATTACCGTTCAATTCTCGCGAGCGTTTATAAATATCCAACTCCATTCCTCCTAATTGCAGGAACTATAAATTGGATACTCATCATGCTGGTGACCGGTCCTGGATTTTGGAGATATGTTTCTCGAGATTCGCACAGAACTTCGCGATCTGATAGGGTACCGGCTTTGCTGTTTTTCCTTGCTGTTCTGGATGGTATAACAATATACTTGCGGTCTTTGATTTTTGGATGGCCCAACTGGTTCGGAAAAAGTATCTACCGACAATCTTCACTCCTCTGTATATTTTATGTTCAATTCAGTATGTTTCCACGAAACTTCTCAAATTGGTTAATTACTTTCATAACCTTTGAGCGCCTTCTCCTCCTCTATCTGCCAATGAAGGCTAAGCTCATATTCACTAGAAGAACAACATACATTGTTTTCCTTATATACATGATGTTTGACATTGTGAGAACGATACCTGTTTCATATGAACGTCATTGGGTACTAGATAATAGCACTGGAACATATGACTGTTTCCCGAATGAAGAATTGCCTAGACCCCTTCTATTTTACATTTACCTGATCTACCAGTATTCAAGTAGTATTTTGATGAATCTGTTACCGGTAATCTTGGTTGGCATCTTTGATGTTCTCATTGTAATTAAATGGTTTAGACAAATTCGATGGAAAAGATCAATGGCTGGCCGTGGAAAGGAGCAGCATCCAGAGACAAAAGAGGAGATGAAACAACTACCTCTGATAATTGTTACATCGGTGGTATTCTTTGTTCTTGTCACGCCAGCGTCAATTATCAACCTTATTCCATGGCCATACTTTTTAAGTGGTTGTGAATTGAGGGCCCAAATTGTAGAGGAGACACTTTTAACAATCCAATTGATTAATCACTGCACAAATTTTATTTACTACATTCTCTTTTCCCGTTTTTATCGCCGACAATTCATTGATCTGGTTCATCATGTCTTTCGATGTTTTTCAAGGGCAGCAGTTGCACCGGCCGACTCCTCTCAAGGAACAGCGAACACAACTGAATGATCTTGTCAAATCATCGATTTTAGTCCAAGTTGTGGCCATCAGATTATGGCAAGAATGAATTTCGTTTCTGAACCTCATTATCAAAACAAGAAAGTAATTTGTATATTAGATAAGGGCTAGCCCCTATTTGATAAAGTAATTATGACAAATCCGATGATAATTATGTTCCACAACTCAATGGCATTAGATTTCGATGCGGTCAATATATTCGATTTCAGGTTCTTGTGCACATATTGTCAGCATGCAAATTGCTGTATGTGCTTGACTTTTGAAGTCCTACCAAAGGAAGAGATTTCATCATTATCAGTCTAGTGTATCATAGATGGTCTCACATGAAGACGAACTTCTCACCAAGAAAACATTAGGCCCTACATTAAGTAATCCAAATCAATTGTGAAGCACCCGACATCTGACCGTAAGAGCTTCTGAAATCATGCGATATCATAAAGCTGAGCTGTAAATACAAAAATTGTCATGGTTTTGAAAATACTGTTGACCAGTGAAGATGAATTTTCATAATTAATTGGTTTCATCTCCTTACCCGATAGTAGACCGATAGAGTATCGGACACAAATATACACTTACTTCGTGCACCAAATCAATAGATGAATTGAATTCAGCTAATTCTAGCAAAACAAATGCAACAAAGCATCAGCATATAGTTGAATCTTAATAGAATCATCGTCTTCGGAAAATCTTGTACACGACACATGCAACTTGACTCTCTTATTTGCTATGACTTCATTTTTGATATCTAGTCCATAGAAATGAATAATCAAAACATTCACAAATTCATTCCTGCCCCTTATCCAACGGCCACGACTGACATAGAGAAAAAAGGACAATTGCACTTACTTAAGGCCTATGGACATCATTACTTGTAGTTGCTGTGGTCAGAGCGCAAATGTTTGAAATATTTTCCTCTTTCTTTGTGGATATGTTTAGCAGGAACACATTCACATATATGTTGCTGTAGCTGCTTAAGACAATAGAAATCAGAAGCATCATATCACCACATTGATGTTGTTTTTCTTTAGTTATCATGAAAATTCAATACATTTGTGCATGTTGTAGAGAGAAATGATTACTGTTATGGTGACATCATTCTCTTTTCGTTGATGAAAAGACAACCTATTTGACAAAATAGAGATTTTAATATGCCGAGGACAAATCAAAATTTCGCTGAGTTTATCAATTTTGATCTAAATAAAGTATTGCTCCTGAAGTGGCATGCCTTACCGGTGTTGAATGCAATCAACCAAATTTATGCTGCTCAGTTTGTACCGGGTTAAATTCATGTATGGATCTGTACTTCATCCTTGTTTTTTTTTGATGATTCGTCTCTGAAGCTTGGGCATTATACAGGCGAATGATGTATAAATGAAAATCCCGACAAAAATCTTCTGCAATGTAACATCAACATGGATTTTTGGGGTAACAATGTAGGACATTTAAGGGCGTTTAGCATTGCCCGAAAAACCTATGCTAATGTGCATAATTTAGCTATGGTGTAATCCGGATATAAGGGAAGTAACAATTATCACGAAGTATATCATGTTATGGAGAATTTGCAAAATTCTGTTCTTTCATCTGTATTCCATCATTTCGTCAGTCAGTTGGTACCAGTAAATTGATCAAAAGTATCAGATAGTCATCAACCGATTTATTCAAATAAAATGCGGCAAATTGACAATAAGTAGGCCTACAATAAAATAAAATGTACCGCAGACACTTCGCCTTCGGCTTGTTCACTGCGAATGCTTACCTACATGCACAGTAGGATAAAATCGGGTATTTTCGACAGTAAATTGGTTTTCGGTCTCTCACGGCTATATTTCTTGGCTTTGATATGAACCGTGATATCCAAGCGATCTCCTCTTACTCGAATTTGTTGGTTTGTCTGTTTAATTTTTGATTCTAGGTGAAAAGCAAGGTATGTAAACTATAATCATGTTCGTATAATATCGACACTTTGTCGGGTAATAGCGACAGTCCTAGAAAGAAGTGTCAGAATTTGCCAGGTATAGTAGACTAAAGAAATTTTACACATTTTGTGTTTCTTTAATTGTCGGATTAATTGAAATTTCATGAACCGAAAGCAGTCTAGATAGGCGAACCCGTCTTCGTCTAAGACGAAGAAGAACTCCACACATTTTTCATGCATGCAGCACAAGTGTGCAACGCAGCAGAGTTTCGCATTTTCAGTCAATCAAAGAGACAACAGATGCATGAAATTTCGTTTCATATGATATACAATGTCTTCAGTTTACTTAGAATAGAATAGAATAGAATTAGTTTATTGAAGAAGATAAACTTCTACAAATGGCAACACTGGTTGATGAACAACACTTATGTGAAGCCAGGAGAAAAACATGTACAATTATCAAAAACTTTACAATAATGTGATAGGTTGAGCTGTCGTAGTCTGAATTTGAAACAAGATAATGTGGGACTGGAAATTACATCAACAGGCAAAGAATTCCAAATTTGAACAACACGATTACTAAAGAAGTATTTACGACAATCCGAATGTACACGACCAAGAGACCTTAATTTATAACAATGACCACGTGTACAGATGGTAGCTGTGTTATGAAAACTAAAAAACTTTTCAAAAGGTAAGTCAACAAGTTCATGAACAATTTTGTAAGTCAATGTCAAATCAAGTAGAATTCTACGGTATTCTAAGGACTGTATTTTTAGTTTTATCAAACGGTCATTATAACAATCAAATTCAATTGACGCTCGCAGACAAACCTGCTTAGTGAAATATTTTTGTACTCTTTCAACAATCCTTATATCTCCAATCAAATGAGGACTCCATACTTGGGAGCAGTACTCCAATATTGGGCGAACAAAGCAACAAAAAGCGCGAACAAGCAATTTGCGGTTGTCTGTAGTAAAACTTTTTAATACGAGGAATGCTCGACTGTAAGCTGTAGATGACACTTTGGCACAATGGTCAGAAAACTTCAAGTTCGATGTAAAAGTTACTCCTAAATCACAAACAATAGAATCACTCGGTAAAGCGTAATCTTCGATTGAATAAGATAAATCGGATCTACGAGAGTTTAAAGGAATATATTTACATTTTTCACAGGAAACAGGCAATTGCCAAATTTTTGACCATAGACAAATATCATTTAGCGAATGTTCAAGAGAAGTATCATTTGGCGCTCTGACAGAAAAGATTTTAATGTCGTTAGCAAACAAACGAATCTGAGCTGGGGAATGCATGCATTGTACAATGTCATTCATAAAAATTTTGAATAACCAGGGTCCTAAAACTGAACCTTGAGGTACACCGCTAATCATTGTCACTTTCTCAGATTTACTCCTGCCAACCATAACTTGTTGAGTGCGATTTATGATGTACGACTTAATCCAATTGAACATTTCATAATTTATTCCAATTGCTCTTAATTTCAAAAGTAGTTTGGGATGACATATGGAGTCAAACGCTCGCATAAAGTCGATGTGAATAACGTCCACTGGGTAACCATTGTTTACAGCTGCCGAATAAAGATCGAGAGAATCAAGAAGTTGAGTGCATGTAGAGCGACCTCTTGCAAAACCATGTTGAGACAAGCTCAGGATGTTCGTCTTCTCACAATGTGTTGATATAGCTTCTACTATAAACGCTTCCATTACTTTGCATATTACAGACGTAAGTGCTATCGGACGATAGTTGCGGACCAATGTTGGCGAACCCTTTTTGAAGGATGGCACAATTATTGATTGTTTCCAATTAGATGGCAATATTCCGGAGAACAGCGACCATTCAAAAAGAATTTGTAGCGGAGCAGATATTACATCAGCAATACAATGTAAAAATATAGGAGGAAAGCCATCTGGTGAATGCACATACTTCAACGGAAGTTTCTTCAATTTAGAAATTATAGTATCCGAAGGAAAGGTAGCTCAATTCTTCAATTCTACTTAACTTGTCCTTTTTTAACGTTTCTTTAGGGAATTGTGGATGTCGCCCTGTAATGTGTGGATATTATGCGAATATTGTTGAAGGGTGCACATTTCACTTTTCACGTAAAATCAGAAATTAAATGGATGGATAAATGTACTCTAGCAAGAAGAGATTTTTTGGATATCATAGTTCATATCAAAACCGAGAAATGCAGCCGTGAGAGCCCAAAAACTGCTTTTAGCTGTCGATATTTCTCGACATTTTCCACGTTTGTTCTAAATGGACCTAACAACTCATATAGGGACACATTCAAATCGTGTGAAGGCGACATTCAATGAGACAGTAAACAATAATGATAAAAATCAGACAGAAACATAATGAGTCACGTACCGGCTACTTTAACTTGATTGATGAAATTAGTTTTTAGCTACAGTCCGTTTCATAAAAAGTTGATCATCCTAAAATTTGACTAAATAAAACATAAGTATGATACAGAAAGCATTTTTCATGTTATTTCATGTCCCTAATATATTCAAATGTCCTTACATAATCTGATAAGCTATGATACAGTAACGGTTCTTAAGAAGCTAATATTTTGTGGCCCTACCCTTATTGTCAATGACATTACCAATTCGTCTAGGCATTGATTCGATGATATCGTTGATTTTTGACTGATCTAACTTTCCCCACTCTCTTTGTAACAGTGACGTAAGTTGTGATACGCCATCTGTAGGTAGCAGTGAACGACGAACGTTACGTTTTAGAATAATCCATACATTTTCCATGGGATTCAGATCAGGAGAACGAGCTGGCCAAGATAATGTCCTAAGCCCTAATTGAGACTTGCATAAGTTGACTCTACTACTCCTGTGACACGTAGCATTATCATCCATAAATAACCAAGTCGATGGATCACCAAGTTGATCTGTCATTTGGCCAATGTTCATTCGTAAAACATTCACATAGCGTTCAGAATTCATGGTCCCTTGCTGTATGTGAAGTTTAGAGCGGCCATTAGTCCAAATGCCAGCCCAAATCAGTAGAGTCGCACCACTTTGTACCCGGGGACGAATGTCTCGAAATTTCCTGATCAGATTTTATCCATAATCTCAATCGACCATCACTATCCTTTAGACGGACTGATGCCTCATCAGACCAGACAACCCGATCCCATCGATTTCGCCAGTGACAATGACTCATTGCCCATCTGAGACGTCTTTTTGAATGCTGATCCGATAATTCAATCTGAGAGGGCCTCTTACAGCTCTTGAAATTCGACTCAATAAGTCTTCTACGAATAGTGGACTTAGAAATAGACGAGAATAGTGCAGCCATCTCAGTTAACGAGAGACTTGGATCAAATTTTTTAACAAATCTCAAAATTAGGCGGTCTCTACGTTTGGATGTTTTGCGTGGACGGCCAGAGCCCTCTTTACGACAGAGTGGAAAATCATCATTATGCCATCGATGCACATTTATGTAAGGGACATTTAGTCGCTTGCTTGTAGCTCGCAAAGAAAACCCTAGTTCTAGCAAGGCTGACACTTTGCCTTATGTGAATGCGATCTCGTTATTGTTCATTTGTGCTTTGTATTGTTTTCAACCGGTAAGAGATAGATTTCTAGCTGAAAGCAATCAGGAGTGCTGCCAACACCACCGCAACGAAGTCAGGAAGCTATGGAACATGAAGTCCAGTTAATCACATGTAGCAGTTACATTATTGTTGATGAATAATGGTGCTATACTGGCTCTGATTGACCGATTTTCTTTATTTTTGTTTTGCTTGATAGCTTTTGGCTTGTAGAACAACATATTACATAACAAAGGAAATAAATGTAATTTTATAAGAGTGAGGTATGATTTTGTGTAACATTGCTAAATGAAGATCAAATTTGTCTACTACTTTTTTATCTATAACAGGAAAACAACTCAATATTCATGCTTGAAATTTCCAACAATGATATTAGTAAGCACAACTGACATATCTTCCAAATTTCAGAGAAATTCGTTCAAGTTTGGCGGAGTTAGACAAAGTTGAAGTTAAGGCGATGTTTAAGGGTGATCTATTTTTATGAAACAATCTGTATATCATAGTGGATCGTTTTTTACTAACAAAAACAGAACACTCTAGTCAGTTGTGGAAAAAAAACATGAAAAACAGCGGACTTGCATCTACATGTTCGTAAAGATACCCAATAGTCAACTTAATGTGAATGCGTTGAATCACGACGCGCATAAAATTACTGTGGTAACAAGCAAGAATCTTTTCATTAGGATTTCTTCGGTTAGTTCATTCCCACGTGCATGCCGAATGAAACCAGTGTTGTCAATTCAGTTTTTCAAGAAACTCAGTTAACCGAGTTTGCCTCAAATTAACCATGTTAAGTTAAACTCGGCATACTGAGTTTTTTAAAAACTCAGTTATGACTCAGTAAAATATTCCAGCAATACTCGGTTAAATCGGTTATGAAGGAAAAATACACCAGTAGGCCTAAACTCAAGATTGGGCAAAAACTTGTATTGGGTATACCCTAATCTTGGACCAAAACCCAAGCCCAAGTTTCATTAATTGAGTAAAATCAAGTAAATGAAGTACATTGCCTGCATTTTGTGCTGCCATGAGGATTCATTCTTCTATAAGCCAAAATTCCTATTGGGTCCATGAGAAATGTGGTATTATTAGTGTGAAGCGATTTTTTTTATTGAAATAACTGTAATTAGTAGCCTAAGTACGTGCATTACGTTATAAAGCTTTCCTTTATTTTAACCTATACTGATATACTGACTAATTAAAGATTTGTTATTGCAGCATGATTGAATTGCACATTGCTTATAACAAAGCAATTGTTTTCATTTCATCAATCAGAAATATAAACAGACTTGATAAATGGCAACTGCGTAGTCAGTGTATGGCTAAACATGTTTAGAATACGGAATTGGAATTAATTCATTTTTGGAGAAATGTCGGGTATTGCAGAAAGTTTAAGGGTGTGAAGATAACTGAGATGAAATCCATGTAAAATACATGAAATATATTGGAGAAATGTCGGGTATTGCAGAAAGTTTAAGGGTGTGAAGATAACTGAGATGAAATCCATGTAAAATACATGAAATATATTGGAGAAATGTCGGGTATTTCAGAAAGTTTAAGGGTGTGAAGATAACTGAGATGATATCCATGTAAAATACATGAAATATATAAAAATCTAATGTGCAGCAAAATACATGTGAGCAATATGTACGAACTTTTAATGTGCGGCATTGTCAAACTCAAAATGAAACATATAATCATCACTAGTATTTGATTTTTGAAATATTCTGTGAATTGAGT
Source organism: Prostheceraeus crozeri (assembly GCA_907163375.1). NCBI lineage: Eukaryota > Metazoa > Platyhelminthes > Polycladida > Euryleptidae > Prostheceraeus > Prostheceraeus crozeri. The sequence goes on along the minus strand of CAJQUW010008053.1, from coordinate 348,227 downwards.
GAAACTTTGATTAAAAAATCAGAACTTTATGCTCTTATCACGCATCAAATCAAAACATCAGTTTTATAACTTTACATGTGTAGGTCGTATATGCCGCATTAATAGTACAGCAGACCCAAGTTTTGCATGGAAAAAACATGTTTTGTATGTATCACTTACCCAAGGTCGACCCAAAACCCAAGGTCCAAACTTGCAAACCATTAGAAACTAATTATTATCAAGGTATATTTTATAAGCGCTTCAATCGAGAGCTTTTTCATCAAAGTTTGAGGGAAGAGTATGAGTCATTTCACCATCTAGGTACATGGCTCCAAGTAGAAAATTAAAAACATGAGATTCATTAAGTTCAAGAGAGAAAGAGAGAACTGTTTATATATTTGCAAAGTAAATGGAAATCATATCTTAGACACATACAAAGACAAATATAGAGAGCACTACACGACAAGGACATTTCAAAATTGATGCAATTAGCACTGGTCCACGGAGGCAGTCTAACAAAAATTAAATGTTGTTCAAATGTAAGATTAAATGTAATGATCAGGAAATGTTGAAACATGAATGTTAACTCAGTCAGTCCAAGTATTAATAACAATTATTGCTGCAGCCGGGAAGAACGAATTCCTTCTCTCGGTAGCTTTACAAGGTGGTAAAACTGCACATCTCCTCAACATGGAGAAGTTGAAAGAGGTTGTTAGAAAGTAATATGACAGAGCTGATCTGAATTCGCGCGAGAAGGGGAAGTTAGAAAAAACTTCTAGACTATGTAAAATTTAGGCTATTTTCGTGGTAGGCTATCTACTATTGTTGAACATTTTGGAGGCATAGAGCCTAGGGAAAAGAAATACTAGCGCCTCATACCATAGACCACCACGATGATTTTGCGCTTGATAAATTTGATGAGTGTTTGTGAAGCTTCTTTTTGCTTCGTGTTTTCGGGAGTCTTCGTTTGTTTGATTTAATTTTTAGTGCTTGAAAACAGGCCCATAGGCCGAATAGGCTTATGAGCATTTCATACTTGTACTGAGATAATTTGACGAAAAGGACCAATATAAGAGTAGACCTTCAATAATAATTTGAAATTTACGTTCAAAGGAAATCAATTAAGTAAAAAATATTCATTATGTTAAAATTTCAATGCATTAAGCAACCTACGTAAACAAGCTGATGACCTATTTATCTTTTTGTTGTACCTTTGAGAGTTAACTACTTGTTTGTGCAATTTGCTGCAAACATGGATGCGCTCCTAAAGTTCTAAAGCATCATTTTGGAAATGTGGCCTAACTGTCGATATTATTCGATTTGGCCCTACTATGTATGCACTATGTGCAGAGCTGGAAAAATTCCACTGAAATTTTTTAATTCCAATTCCAATTCCAGAGCAGAAATTTCAATTCCAATTCCAGTCGCAACAGTTCAATTCAATTCCAATTCCAATTCCATAATGAGATTCAATTCCGATAATTGCATGACGCGCATATGTTAATGTATCTAAAGTTTCCTCGCTTCAATCTAACCCATGTGCCCGTATCCTATCCTCGTTATTCATGTGTGCCGTTCCCTGCGTCGTTCCTATGTGCGTTCTCATGTTCATAGTTCATATTTCTGGTGTACGTGTACATGTATATATGTAGCCGGTCAGCCTACGCCATTTTCGTTTCGTAAACGAGATATTCAACATCTTGTGAAAAAGAGGAAAGAAAATTAACGGTCAGCAAAGAATCAAACGCTGAGAGAGAGAGAGAGCATAGAAATTTACAGTACCATAGAAAGTCCTAGAATGGAAATTGCATGAAAATTATGGCACACGCCGGGGGAACTAAGTTGGGACAAAACGCAAATTGTGCGAGCTGGTTTCCATGTTTTCTTATTTGTATTTATACTTATCAAGCCAAATTGTGATCTGGATTGCTGCCCCTTGTCCAAAGATCATACACAAAAGCAATAGTGAATTTACAAAATACTGCGGCGACAGGATGACAAAGAAAGAAATCCTTTAAAACGTTCTGTACGTTCATCATTTTGAAATATCGCTCCTATAATCTATTAAGAGTATTATCAGTCACATATGCAACTTGCAATGTCGATTTACAGAACATACATGTACATTGCTCCAGCTTGAAATCAGAGGTCAAGAAATCTCAGAGTATTCATTTTACTTGAAAGGGCTCCCCTGTTCACTATATTTGAACAATTTCCAAAATCTTTACATGCTTTCGAATATCAGCTTCCAAAATATCATCACACTATATCACATGTATCATTTAATGATTAATTGAAAAGTTCCAGCGACTATTCACTTATCTGAGAAATGATTGTCGGTGAAGAAGCTTTCAATGTGTTTATTCGACAAAAGCGCTAGGTTTCTTAACAGTATGAAGGAGAAATCATCCTTTAATTAGAATTTTTTCTACTGAATTCTTGAGATATTCTTACAACTAGTGCACCGCCCACTTTCAACTTTGTGGACCAATTTGTAATTCGAATTTTGAAAAATTGTTGTTAATAACTGCTGCAAATCGACACAATATACCAACCCAGGGAATAGTAGGCTATACCACATGAAGCAATGCCACCATCTCACTTAATATTATCTTCATAAAAATCCTGCATTAATTTGCTGCCAACAACTTCCACAACCAACTTGGCAAATAGTTTGACTATGATACAATGTTTTAGATCGAATCTGATCTACAAACCATAGATCTTTCCATGTGCCATCATTGTACATAGGCAAGATATCAAACTTCCATTCTAGTGTACTATTATCTACTTCTATGAGAGAGAGAGAGAGAGAGAGAGAGAGAGAGAGAGAGAGAGAGAGAGAGAGAGAGAGAGAGAGTATAATAAATGATTAATATAATGCGAATAAATCTATTAACAAACTGACAGAAGAAAGAAATTCAATGTGCGAATAACGTGATTGTTGATGAAAGAAAAAACGACGATAAAAATGATATCATGAAAACTGATTAATGGTCCATGTTAAAAAAGGAGATTAAAAATTCCGTGATAAGAACGAAATGTGGTCGGGTCGAAAGCTAACGAGGAGAGATTAGAGGAAACTGTTTCAATTTTCAAAGGAAAGTGGATTTATCGTCAAGTGTCAAAAATTTGCATAAATTAGAACTAACAACAACACATACGACATCTTCAGTAGCTGTTAGAAGAACTCCGTGCTCTCGCGGTGTGACTTGACTACAGAAGTAACAACTACAACTGCCTACCAGCGAACAACAACACAGTAGCGTATGCGGCAACACATCAGCGAGCGCGATTGAAGATTGACGGTATAAGTGACACTGATATTCATGATATTTATGATATTATTTTGGTATAAGTGAGTCCGATCGAATTGAAGTGAATTCAACATCAGGAAATGAACTGCAAGTTTAAAGTTTTTCTTTTATCGTTGAGTATCGTATTTGCATAACAATAGTCTTGAAAATTAATATTGTCAATTGTTGTGATTGGAAGTTGAATAATATTTCATGTCATTGCCATTTTAATTGAATAAATAATTATTAGAATAATTTGTTGACACTGTCTATATTGTGATTTGAACTGACAGGCTGCCCTTTAATGCAGGGCTAATTTTCCTCTTTCCAAACCAATTGTTTTTCGTGTGTACAACAATTAAGTTAATCTCCAATTTTTGTGCTTATCCAATCAATAGCTAAATTCAACAATTGTTTTATTTTGATTAATTATCTTACATGATGAATAACTAAATAGCAGATTGAACAAAGATGATTATCTTTTCATTGTTTGCTTAATTGCTGAATTAACATTGTCCGGGGCTGTAGGCCCATCAAAGTCACAATTAGCACCCTTTATTCAACAATAGAAAAAAACTAGCTCTGTCTATCTATCTCTCTCTCTTATCTCTGCGTGCAGTTTACACAACGGCCGAATAATGTGATTTCAATTTTTGTACAAATAGATTTATCACGGGTCTATCGAAAAAGTGGAATTGAGGTTTATCAAAGTCAATTCCAATTCCAGTAGATTTAAATATCGTCAATTCCAATTCCGACGAAAAATGGAATTAATTCCAATTCCGACTTTTCCAACTCTGACTATGTGACATTCCACGCGTAATTCACGCGTAATTGCGGAGCACCCCAAACAGCTGTGGTTAAAGACATTCTATTCTTCATACGCACGTGCATGCACGCTGCACTAAGAGTCATCACTCACTTGGTCTGATGTTGTTAAAACATGGGAAATGTTTATGAATACGCGCGGGCGAGCGTTTATAGTTTGTGTGTCGTCTTCACTTGCCTGCGTTGCCGCTTGAAACACGGATGAACCGCTAAGCATGTTCTGTCTTCCCTGAGCATGAAATTGACGTCCTATCACATAGTTTAGCCTCTGACACATGAGACGCAAAGTCTATATAACAGGACTGTCGACAGATGTTGCAGCAATGTCACGCATAGCCACGGATGTTTAGGGTCATGTGTAATTACGCGCAGTTTACGCGTGAATTACGCGTGATTAAGTGTGGGATGTCACCTAGTGTGTAATCATTCGCAGTGATGCAACAATCAGTCGCAACACACTATTGTGTGTTGGACATTAATGCCAACCAGGTCTAAGAGAGCGAATCTCAGAGGTCTCCACTGCCGTCTGGTTGCTGTGTAATTCAAGCCAAAGTGCAATATTGACCACCTTACTCTCTCAGGACCTGGCAACACGCAATTAGATGGCAAATGCTTAAAGACATGTGATGATGCAACACTGAAATGCTCTTTAAGCTTAGTTTTCATTGTTCTTCAAGATTCGACAATATAAAAATCACAATCTAAAATACATTCAATACGATACACAATATTTTTAGGCACAGCTACCATTACCATCTTTTCAGTTACAAAATTTATAATTTTCTGACTAGGAATCGGATGGATTCCTACATCGCAAAAGCTAGATGATAATGTCTCAGATTTAAAAGAAATATTCAAATGTTCATTCAATTTGCATTGATGTAAATTTCATTTTATTTCGTGCACTTGATTATCATCAATAGGTCGAAGGATCACATGAATTCTGCTGGTGGTGTTTACGGATGCTTTTCATCACTTCGATTCCTCCTGATGATATGAACCGCACTTCGCAGCTTTGAGTTCGGATAACGACTCTTCCAAAGCCGGTCCATGATCAAATTGACCATTTTGCTTCTCAACTTTATTGTAGAATTTGTATTTGTCGTTTTTTATTTGAATAAATCGGTTGAAGACTGCGTTCTGATGCTTTTGATCAATTCCTCTGTATTGTTACCATGATCAATCAATGCCACGTTAATTTCTCCAAAACAAAAATCTTGCGCGTCTCACATCCCACGTACTGTGTTATAACTCGAGGTTACCACTCAACCTCATATACATGCAACCTTATATGAACTCGTTTTAAATTGCTTCAAAATTCTTTGAATTCATTTTTTCAATTTGCATGATTTGGCTTAAAACGTGCACTTGAAAGAATTGAATCATCACATGAGTGCTTCACATAATCACATAATCAGTCCGATTCTTGTGATTAGCCTAATTGCAGTGAATGCTTAGTGTCAAATCAAAATGATCTCCGTACAAAATGGTCTCCAAATTGGTCTTGATGAAACAGTCCAAGGGCAAATCCACAAAATATTATTTTAACGACGGAAACTACATGTGCAGTGTGTGTCAAATGTACCGCAAAATCTATGGACAGGAAATACTCACAAGAGCATTACAAGTGTGTACACACAAATTCAGTTCAAGGCAAACTAGCAATTCTGTTTCAGTCTTTGAAATGATGACCAGCTTCAGCTAAGCATTTTTGCACATCTTGTGGGCACTGATTGACAAGGCCTTTGCACACAAATGGTTGTCAACTGACCTGACCGTGTGAAGGTGCCTTAGTTTGACATTGCAGGTATGTTATGGAAAGAACCAAGTAAGCTGATGTTCAGTTCAAAATTATTATTTTTCTTTTGGTGATTTATTTCGATCTACTGTATACTCATAAATTATCGTCAGACAAGTGAATCATAGCTTAAGAAAGAACAAAATGCAAGCATATAAACGGAGTTACATGGAATTGATCCTAATGGCAAGCAAAGGCAAAGTCTAGCTAGGAAAGAGATGAATAACATAGAACAATTGAGATGTATTGTACAGGATTATAATTTAACGGTAGTAGAGCATAAACTCTAATCTGCCAGGAAAGTTAATAAATTTAACAAATTTATATGAAAAGGAAATCAATGAATTGTTCAAGATTCTTCTGTTGTTTATTTCTGGTTTAAGTTTTTAATGTAGCTTAATGGCTTCTCTCAGGCGTAAGTTGGTATGTCATAGTCACTCACTGTAACGCTGGTTTCAAAAGTGTTCTTGTTACATGTTTAAAGATGCTCATTCATTGCAGAATTTTTGTTAGTGTTGTGCTCTTTGCATCGTATGTGCCACCAATGTAATTTTTATTGTAAGCAGTACAGGTCAATTTATGCACAACATTATAATTATAGTGCAATAATTTACACATTAGGAATGTTATGCATAAATTGACCTGTACTGGTTACAATAAATAATACATTATTAGTACAATGCCCTCGAACCTTCGATAGTCTGGGGCTTTATGCTGCAAGCCCCATCCATTGACACTCCCCAAAGAAAATATCTGATGGGGAAAGATCATGTGAACGCAGTGGCCACTCAAATATATCGTTTACTTCACTATTGTTCAAAAATCCTTCAGCAAATTGTACGTGTCCATCTTAATCGTCTTCATGGAGCGCATGAAATAGCCTGGGAATGCATGTCTTCAGTCCACAGCTTCTCAGGCATCATTAAACACTTTTTGCAAGAAATTACATCACCAGAACTTTGAAAATAACGTGGTATTCTGCGAGAAGATATAATTGGAGCAGCAATTACTTCTCTCAGCACAGCAGCTTGAATGTCGGAGTCTTATCAAACATGGTGGTCCTAACTTAGGCAGATGACATGTGTATCTACAAAATATGAAATTTTTCAGGAGACACAAGAAATATTCTTATAAACGCGTAACTATATTCTAAGTTTTGTAAATTCGGGTAATGCATATGACAGGGATGCTTTATCATAAGTTTACTATTAAATTGAGCAACTTTTGATATTTTCTATTTTAGTGTATATACACGGTTATCGCCGTGAATATTTGTCAGTAGATACACGGTTATCACTTTTTCTTACAGATGTATGTATACCACGTAGCATATTTCAACACAAATAATGGACGGCAGTAGTTTCAATTAAGAATAGTCATAATCATGTTAAAACAGCACGTACAGGCTCCTTGTGCAGGCAGGTACATATCAAGAGAGTAAGGATAGCAATACATAAAAGAAAACCCATCAATCTGTTATAATCTTTCCGCACATCTAGCATGTGTGAAGGAGTACTACCTCAGTGTAATTTAAAACAATGTCGTAGCTCAAACAATTCTGCATGTATTATACACTGTATAATCAAAAAATTGAACCACTTGGTAAAGATAATAGTTCAATGCGATAGTGAGTCATAGAAAGAATGGTAATCACTCGGAATAACCAGTTTTACAACTCCTGCAAATGTTTATATTTGGCTGCGGATATTTTCTTCGCGTTGTCGACGTATCTTCTCCTCTTTTATCCATAAGTACCCACATGTCATCAAAATTAAGTTTGAAAGAGATTCTGCCATTCGACTCGTATCTCAAGGCTCTTATGTCAACAACTTGGGCTCTCCAACACGTTTTCCAGGTCTTATGCTACGAAGTGAGGCAATTTCAGAAAAATTCAAAAAGAAGTCATGATCTACGTATTTTACAAAGTACGGTTTAGGCTTTGATCGAGATTCTTGAATATAGCACACGTAATCTGCTGGGCAGTAAATATCCTTATTTTTAAGGCATCGCTCGATAGTGCTATGGACACTGTCCACTTCCATTTGCGTGTGCCCACGCTCCAGAATTTTTTGGATCACAGTTTTATTATGTGTTCGGGAGAAAAGTGACAAACCTTTTGCAATAGTCACATTTCTGTTCTGATTAGTACAGCCGTCAGAATATATCACGCACTCATCAAAAGATGTATTAGAACTGAAGAAATCATATAGGCATGAAGCAAATTCATTCGCTGTAAGCCCTCCTTGTTCCTCATGCCAAACATAGCATGTTGTATCTTTAGTTATGCAATCATAAATAGTAAAATTGTGGACGCACAATTTTGTACGGTAATACACTGCTGACGCTTTTAGAGATGGAGAAACTAGAACTGCTTGGAGATCCATCGTTAGCATTCGGATATTTGTGTTATTTGAAGCAATCTCTTTATCTTATATTTTCTCAGTCTGTGCCTTTTCCTTTTTAGCCCTTGTGCAAGATAGTCATTTTCGGATAAATTTCTTTCTTTGAAGGCAACACAGGTATCGCACTGATCTTTCCTAGGATGGAATATGGCCAAGTTTGCACCATGAAATTCATCTATAAACACTTGACGAGATACAATAACATTTCCGGTATTTTTGCAGTGGTTCACATAGCTATTGTAAAGATGCAGGTGGCTAGTAAAAATAGGTTCTAAGTATTTCTTATTGGTCGACTTTCGACAATAATGTGATCGAACTGATGGTAAACTGCTCAGGAATTCCCTGACTTTGGAGCGGCCAAAAGAAGAAGGACTTTGTATTATTGAATCATAAGAAGTGGAAACAACGATCTCATCGAGTCTCGTCTTTCAATGCGTTCTTACGGAATAGTCTGTCAAACCAGTCGTATTCAAAAACATTTTCTTGCAAACTGACACTAGTTAGCCATAAAAATTTTTGGATGATATTCGCTAGAAAACTTTTTACGCAGGATATCATTTGAGGTTGTCCTCCGTTTAACCATGCTGACAGAAAGTAGTGATTGTACAAAAACCTTTTTTTGTTCCCAATTCATGGATCAAACATCTTTAAAGACCGCATCTCTGGCCTCATCAGGAATACTTGAGCAGCGTAAAGACCGGCAAGAACAGCGACTTTTTAAAAATTTAGCACATTTTACGTCTGGCACATAAGTTGAATTTGTTGTGTCGTACTTGCTTCCAATATACTCTTAACCTCTCACCCGCTTCTGTTTATTAACATTTTTGCCCAAGACCTGTCACTATTCGCTCGTTTTGCCTTAGGCATAGAGTTTATTTGCATGGTAGTGATACTTTGGCCTACTGGAATTATATCGGAATCGATGGAATCGTCAGAAGGACTGGAGTTTGTTGTAACGTTTTCAGCGCTGCTACTAGCTTTTCCCTGAATCTTATGAGAGATCTCAGAGGAGGCTGATCTGACTACGACGCTACCCACACCGTCCAATGCAAGATTGTGATCGACTCATATGGATCCTCTGTATTTGAATTGGTTGATTTCTCCTGTAATACTCGAGATACTTTTTCTTGGTATTTCTCCCGAGCCAATTGAACCATTTTCCAACTTCTTTTTGAAGACATCTAAAAAGAAAACAAATTGAATTGATTATTCATAAAGCAAAAAAGAGTGCTGTGTAGTATAGGCAAGACATAAACAGCCAGCAATAGGCCTTTATAATGTATATACGGTACTCTCTAGCACTTTACAGTAACGGCCTTAACAACATTTCGAAATTGTTTGACAGGATTTATTTTTCTATTCCATTAAAGTTACGTTAATGTTCTAAGCACTCATCAGCTAAGTAGGCTATTCATAATATGAATTTGATGTCAAAACAAAGAAACAAGAATATTTTCATAAACTGTAAGTTAGAATATATGTAACAGAATGCATGTAGTTATCAACAGAATTAATTGTAAATGTAGTATCGTATTAGAAATAATTATTTATTGAATCATGATTGACTTCTTCACTTGTCGTATCTAAGCAGAAATCATATCAGTAAGCTGTCTTAAAGTGGTGATTGCATTTCATATATAGGCATCTATAGGCCTATACAAAATTGGTCGAATAGCAGTGTAGTATACCTACAGTGCAAACCAGAATAATATACTCTAAAAGATGAAAAAATATGTAGATTATATGGATACTTTGCAAAGTTTCTAAGGATCCCTGTCTATTTGTACTCAAAGCCCACCGCGTTCATCTTTTACATGTATCTACCCATACGTCTTTAAATAGATAGGCTTTACAGCCGTATTGTAGACTCGCATGCATTAGCAGACACACAACCAAGTGTCTGATAGTTCAATAATAAATCAGATATACACTTACCAGAGCGAACGAGAATTACTGGTCACCAGCATCAGATGCCAAACCAACTTGAAATGAAGTCAACTTTGAATAGTATCAACGTGCGTATCGAATATTGTCTTGCTCTTCAGATAACTATGACGTTGATGTAGGGTGCAAACAATAAATGATGACTCCGGTCGCTGTGATGTCGGGAAAGTGGTTTATGAGATTGCTATTCTTTAGAAGCGACCGCACGAGCATAGTTTGTCATCCTTTGATTCATGGTTTTGTAGATACACGGTTATCGTCGGTGCAAATTACAAATACGTAATATATACAAATATAGTGTATATATATAATACAATATATACAAATACGTAAAAAATAGATATATTAATATTTTTATTTTAAAATAAAAATTACAAAAAATACAAAAGTGCAAATTGATTTGGGCTACGAAATTGAAAACCAAAAGGAATGGGTTTTGGAATTTATTGTCTGTAAACAAAGACAATTGGATAACGACGTCTATGTTTGATAATTTGATAAAAAGAACGATGGTCCGGCCTGGAAATACCCTGTCACTGATAACAGAATATTTTTCTTCGTCATTTGTTTCGAGCTCCTCAAACTCTGAAGCACAGAATTACATTCATCTGCGCGCGTCTTCGGTTTCCTAGTAAGGAAGAATTGTATGCAACCTTAATATCGAAATGGCACATCACAGAATTAGACAACTTGCTCCTTCCCGAATGGATAATTCGTGTATCGCTTGCTATTGGAAATGGCAAACAATAAGCTGTCAGCAGAGGACACCAGAGCCAGTGAAAGATGCGTTAGTGCTGTGATATGACTTCGCACACACCAAAACACACATCCTGGCTAACATTCGATTCAGTGTGTGCACTATGCAGTGAGCAATGCCGAGGAGAGGATGTGAAAACATCAAGTGAACTAATTTTCGTACGCCTGCTACTTTCTTTAATAATGATCGGAAGGGTCAACATTATTGTGAAAATTGTGCGCAATGATCTGAATTCTTCGAATCTGAAGGAATTTTCGCAAATGAAGCACTTTGCTGGAACTCACTTTAATTCGCAACCGACGCACGACTTTTTCTCCTATCTCTGTAAGGTATAAGGAATTCCTTTTTGCCCACCTAATAGGTTCCTCGAGGTACCGTCAATTTCGTATTAATCACACTTCTAGCAAACCGAAGCAGCTAAACAAAATATTTAATTCTGTGGTCAGAAGTCAATATGGTTGACGTCGATTTGACATTGAATGTGTCAGAGTCACAGGTTTTGAAACTTCTTAATTAAGGGTTCCACTGACAATGAATTCTCTGGTGGTTAAAAGATTTCTGCATTCCTATAACAAGCATTTAGCCTGTTCCTGTAACTCATATTTCAATCTTGCATCGATCAAAGAAGCATCCCGTCTGCGTGGAAAAAAATAGTAATAAGCCCGATCCTAAAAGAAAAGCCGGTTCTGTTGACATGACTAAGACCGATTTCGCAAAATATTTTCAACATCAAACAGATCAACATGGTTGCTCAAGTCTTGCTCCACAACTACTGCTCTCATTTCCACAATGAATAATTTTTTCGAGAACTGGTATAGCACTGAACTTTCTGAATCTGGATTTCCTGATGCACTTGAAAAGCTTTTGATCATTTAGATTACAACATTTTATTGAGAAAACTCCTGCATAGAGGAATACCAAATGGTTTTGCTTTGCTTTTAAAAAATTATCTTAGAAGCAAGAACTTCTTGATTCATTTGCTCTATTTGCTTTGTTATATAGAATATCATGGACGTGACGGCCCTAGGCCTAGCACACCTCGTAGCTTGTAAATAGGCCTTTATTTGCACTTGGAGATCGGGTGTGATCATGCTCTCTTTTCTAGACTATGTTTATGCATGACTGCCTGAGTTTGGACACTGTATGCATTTCTTCATGCAGTGCATCATTTTTCAAATCATTTTTCACTGTCCAATTTGAAAATCCAGCAAAGATATTATGTCATGGCTACCAACTGCCTTTTGTATATGAATGCATGGAATGAAGTTCTAAATGGCAAAGATGATACATTCACGCTGAATTCCTTCGTCAATCGCAGTGACTGTGTAAGCAAGGGCTTGTGTAATCATGACAGCCAATGAGATTTCTACTAATTTGTCATGACCCGAGTATTGAATTATACTCTTTGGATAAAATTCGAGCCGAAACAGTGATGGAAAGTACGGCGTCAGAATACGGCCACAAATGCAGTGGAATAGATCGGCTGATGATGATGATGAGCAACCACCCGACGTGGAAGAAGATTCAGATGAAAGCAGCGACATGTTTGCGCTGGGCCTATAGCAGCCAAGGCAGCAGTGATAGATCAGCGTCTCACGACGATGTACCGGTAAGCCTACAAAACGGTGAACCTACTAGAGTGACGTCGCTTGCAGTTGGGATTTCGGATCTTCTTGGAAAGGATGGTGAAGAACACATGATAGATCCATCAGCGAATTCTGAAAGCTGAAGCATTCAATTTCATTAGTCGAAGGACTGGACCTACAACGGATTGCAGAAATAGAGTCACAGAGCACAAAACCTCCTGGCGATTGCTGATGGACATCATATGGCAACGTACACAAACGAGGGGAAAAAGAAGCGAAATGACAACAGGGCTTTGAGTATGGCGGCAGCCGACGAAGCTTATAAGTTTATCGGACTAATTGGAATTCTCTACTTCGGTGGCAGTCAACTGGAGATTCGTTGCAAAGCTTTTAGAGCAAAGAGCGTACAAGACCGCAGGGCATTTTTCGCTACTGTGAGTCTACAGGATGAGAGAACTGCTACAGAATCTGAGATTTGAGTGTAAAGCAGAACGCGTGAGTACACGAAAAACAGATAAGATGGCTGCGCTAATGGAATTCTTGCTTTTTCGAAAACCTTGTGGAAAATTTCAGGCCATGATTCTGTAACATTGGTCTCATTCAGTGAGCGGTGTTGTTTTAGGCAATATTCTAAACAGACAGCCAAGTATGTGGACTGTAAATTCTTTTTGAGGTGCTGCAGCAGAGAACCTATTGTATGATAGGAATCATATCATATTGTAGAAAGGTTTATGACACAATCACTTTCATTTGATGCCATTTGTAAACTCATCTGCTCAGTAGAAGACAGTGGCAGCATGGAAAATATAGCCTATTTTGCCTCTTACAGCTACTACATTAATTTGTCTTTCATAAGATGACGGAGCTTATTCTGGTTGGAACGATGAAGTCAAGCAAAAGAGAATTGCCGTGTTATGTTTTACAGGTGGCAGATAGAGTAGATGATACAGATGGGCAGCACCAGATTTTGCTACAAAGAAGGAGGCCACATTGTTTTTGGAGGAGGTCACTAGGAGTAGGATACATTTTAGACGTGAATCGAATGTGATAGATCAGGGACAGATAGACCAAACTATTCATGACATATGTCCCATGTATTTTCGAACTTTCTTCTATTTCTGCAGGAATATCTTGTCAGTTCGATAGTCTTGATCTGTCATAAGTCGAATCGCTACCGTCGATAAATGTGCTTCAACATTCACAGTGAAGGGAGCAATGGTCAATGTTGACTTTCAGTGATACGTTGTTTTAGGTTTTAGTGAGTACAGGATCTTGATTTTCTTATATAAATAGCTTTTCTAGCTTTCAGGAATCAGTGTGCAAGTGATTCAATGTTCATTTACATTCTTCTGGAATCAAGAATCAGACAACGCAGACGACTTTTCTTGATGGAATCCGTCTCTCTTGTAGATTATCAGTCTGTCGATTGAGGAGTATCTTTTCCAGGAAGGACAGTCGTCGAAGGAGAATCGAATTATACTGTAGAATTTATAAAGAAGAAGTTTTGACTTTTCAATTGATCTCTGCTACTAATTAATGGTTATCTACCATATTTTAAGGGGCGAAAAATCCATAATCAGACGGCGGCGTTAGCCGCCCGAGGATTTGGATTATTCGCCCGCAAAATGTGGTAGATAACTATATTGTTTATTGATATAAAGGGCAGCATATATAAGGCGGCCAAAACACAGATAACTACAGTGTATATAGTCGCATGGCTATGGGTAAATACATAGCTAACCATTAGGCGAATAAGTTTCTGAATCATGGTTGAAAGCATAGAACAACTTCTATGATATAATAGACATCGCTTGAATTCAAAATTTATTCAATATTCCCTAGCAACAAAATTTTCATTCAAATTATATTGATCAATGATGCTTGACCACCAACGTAAAGGCGCTATATCGGGTTTGGGGACGACTGAAGTGGATTTTATGAATAACTTTTCTCTTCCACAGTTCAATGATGGTAATCGGATCAATCAACATACAGGTATGCCTTTTTCATTTGCTGCATATTTAATGAGTGATGAAACAGACGATTTGCCAGTCTTATCAGCAGAAGATTTGCAAGAAATCAGGAACATCGAAGATCAAGCAGTAAACAAATCTACAGCAAAGCAAACAAAGCAGCATGTGGAAGAACTGAAAAACTTCCTAGAAAACAAGAAGCTGCCAAATGAAATTGAGTCAATTCCACCGAAATATTTATGTCAATATCTGCGTTTGTGGTTCTCGACTATGAAAAAGAAAGATGGTGAATGTTATTCAATCTCAACGCTTGCATGCAAACGGGCATCGATAAACAGGTATCTTCAAGAAAACGCTGGTCACAACTTAATCGGAAACGATCAATTCCGTCTGTTTGAAAAAACTTGCTGTTCGACATAAGACTTTAGTGACAAACAAAAAGTTCTGTCATGTAACATCTGGATACCAACCAATTGAAAAAGGAGACATGGCTCGCCTTGACAAGTATTTTGATCGTTCAACACCACAACGTCTACAGCAAGAATTTTTCTTTAACATCATTTACCACAGCGGGTTTCGAGGAAGAGAGTGGATTAGAAATTTGCGAAAGGAAGATATCCAAATTAGATCCGGACCCGATGAGTTGAAATATGTTGCTGTTGTGAAAGATGAAAATGAGAAAAACGTCCGAAGCAATGATTACCGCAATATTCGTCAAGTGGCAATGTACGAAATTCCCAACAGTGCAAAGTGCCCGGTAGCTGGGGTGGAGAAATATTTATCCATGCTACCGACTGAAAATCCAGCTTTATTTCCCAAGCCCAAGTCCAAGTGGACGAGAGAAAGCTTCTACTGCAAAAAAGAAGTTTTTGGAAAAAATTCGCTCCAAGACCTTATGAAAACAATATCAAGGGACGCTAACCTTCACGGCACGTATACGAATCACTGTATTCGAGTGTCTTTGGTCACTTGGTTAAAGGAGAATGATATTTGAAGCAAAATCGAGTAATTTCACTCTTATGATGTATAGTAAAAAAAACAGCCACAAAAGTTTGAAGTTAAAATATATTCTCCCGAGCTTTCGTCAGCATACGGCCAACATATTCATGGGAATGAAAATAGATCAGAAGAGGGGATTACATGATATACAAATTTCGCAAGAACAGACACGGAGACAGAGAAGAAACCGAGAGGAGGGGGGGAACAGATTACATCAACAAGAAAGTTAACACTTGATGCCTTTCAACACTAATTTTTTTTATTGAAATAACTGTAATTAGTAGCCTAAGTACGTGCATTACGTTATAAAGCTTTCCTTTATTTTAACCTATACTGATATACTGACTAATTAAAGATTTGTTATTGCAGCATGATTGAATTGCACATTGCTTATAACAAAGCAATTGTTTTCATTTCATCAATCAGAAATATAAACAGACTTGATAAATGGCAACTGCGTAGTCAGTGTATGGCTAAACATGTTTAGAATACGGAATTGGAATTAATTCATTTTTGGAGAAATGTCGGGTATTGCAGAAAGTTTAAGGGTGTGAAGATAACTGAGATGAAATCCATGTAAAATACATGAAATATATTGGAGAAATGTCGGGTATTGCAGAAAGTTTAAGGGTGTGAAGATAACTGAGATGAAATCCATGTAAAATACATGAAATATATTGGAGAAATGTCGGGTATTTCAGAAAGTTTAAGGGTGTGAAGATAACTGAGATGATATCCATGTAAAATACATGAAATATATAAAAATCTAATGTGCAGCAAAATACATGTGAGCAATATGTACGAACTTTTAATGTGCGGCATTGTCAAACTCAAAATGAAACATATAATCATCACTAGTATTTGATTTTTGAAATATTCTGTGAATTGAGTGAAACTTTGATTAAAAAATCAGAACTTTATGCTCTTATCACGCATCAAATCAAAACATCAGTTTTATAACTTTACATGTGTAGGTCGTATATGCCGCATTAATAGTACAGCAGACCCAAGTTTTGCATGGAAAAAACATGTTTTGTATGTATCACTTACCCAAGGTCGACCCAAAACCCAAGGTCCAAACTTGCAAACCATTAGAAACTAATTATTATCAAGGTATATTTTATAAGCGCTTCAATCGAGAGCTTTTTCATCAAAGTTTGAGGGAAGAGTATGAGTCATTTCACCATCTAGGTACATGGCTCCAAGTAGAAAATTAAAAACATGAGATTCATTAAGTTCAAGAGAGAAAGAGAGAACTGTTTATATATTTGCAAAGTAAATGGAAATCATATCTTAGACACATACAAAGACAAATATAGAGAGCACTACACGACAAGGACATTTCAAAATTGATGCAATTAGCACTGGTCCACGGAGGCAGTCTAACAAAAATTAAATGTTGTTCAAATGTAAGATTAAATGTAATGATCAGGAAATGTTGAAACATGAATGTTAACTCAGTCAGTCCAAGTATTAATAACAATTATTGCTGCAGCCGGGAAGAACGAATTCCTTCTCTCGGTAGCTTTACAAGGTGGTAAAACTGCACATCTCCTCAACATGGAGAAGTTGAAAGAGGTTGTTAGAAAGTAATATGACAGAGCTGATCTGAATTCGCGCGAGAAGGGGAAGTTAGAAAAAACTTCTAGACTATGTAAAATTTAGGCTATTTTCGTGGTAGGCTATCTACTATTGTTGAACATTTTGGAGGCATAGAGCCTAGGGAAAAGAAATACTAGCGCCTCATACCATAGACCACCACGATGATTTTGCGCTTGATAAATTTGATGAGTGTTTGTGAAGCTTCTTTTTGCTTCGTGTTTTCGGGAGTCTTCGTTTGTTTGATTTAATTTTTAGTGCTTGAAAACAGGCCCATAGGCCGAATAGGCTTATGAGCATTTCATACTTGTACTGAGATAATTTGACGAAAAGGACCAATATAAGAGTAGACCTTCAATAATAATTTGAAATTTACGTTCAAAGGAAATCAATTAAGTAAAAAATATTCATTATGTTAAAATTTCAATGCATTAAGCAACCTACGTAAACAAGCTGATGACCTATTTATCTTTTTGTTGTACCTTTGAGAGTTAACTACTTGTTTGTGCAATTTGCTGCAAACATGGATGCGCTCCTAAAGTTCTAAAGCATCATTTTGGAAATGTGGCCTAACTGTCGATATTATTCGATTTGGCCCTACTATGTATGCACTATGTGCAGAGCTGGAAAAATTCCACTGAAATTTTTTAATTCCAATTCCAATTCCAGAGCAGAAATTTCAATTCCAATTCCAGTCGCAACAGTTCAATTCAATTCCAATTCCAATTCCATAATGAGATTCAATTCCGATAATTGCATGACGCGCATATGTTAATGTATCTAAAGTTTCCTCGCTTCAATCTAACCCATGTGCCCGTATCCTATCCTCGTTATTCATGTGTGCCGTTCCCTGCGTCGTTCCTATGTGCGTTCTCATGTTCATAGTTCATATTTCTGGTGTACGTGTACATGTATATATGTAGCCGGTCAGCCTACGCCATTTTCGTTTCGTAAACGAGATATTCAACATCTTGTGAAAAAGAGGAAAGAAAATTAACGGTCAGCAAAGAATCAAACGCTGAGAGAGAGAGAGAGCATAGAAATTTACAGTACCATAGAAAGTCCTAGAATGGAAATTGCATGAAAATTATGGCACACGCCGGGGGAACTAAGTTGGGACAAAACGCAAATTGTGCGAGCTGGTTTCCATGTTTTCTTATTTGTATTTATACTTATCAAGCCAAATTGTGATCTGGATTGCTGCCCCTTGTCCAAAGATCATACACAAAAGCAATAGTGAATTTACAAAATACTGCGGCGACAGGATGACAAAGAAAGAAATCCTTTAAAACGTTCTGTACGTTCATCATTTTGAAATATCGCTCCTATAATCTATTAAGAGTATTATCAGTCACATATGCAACTTGCAATGTCGATTTACAGAACATACATGTACATTGCTCCAGCTTGAAATCAGAGGTCAAGAAATCTCAGAGTATTCATTTTACTTGAAAGGGCTCCCCTGTTCACTATATTTGAACAATTTCCAAAATCTTTACATGCTTTCGAATATCAGCTTCCAAAATATCATCACACTATATCACATGTATCATTTAATGATTAATTGAAAAGTTCCAGCGACTATTCACTTATCTGAGAAATGATTGTCGGTGAAGAAGCTTTCAATGTGTTTATTCGACAAAAGCGCTAGGTTTCTTAACAGTATGAAGGAGAAATCATCCTTTAATTAGAATTTTTTCTACTGAATTCTTGAGATATTCTTACAACTAGTGCACCGCCCACTTTCAACTTTGTGGACCAATTTGTAATTCGAATTTTGAAAAATTGTTGTTAATAACTGCTGCAAATCGACACAATATACCAACCCAGGGAATAGTAGGCTATACCACATGAAGCAATGCCACCATCTCACTTAATATTATCTTCATAAAAATCCTGCATTAATTTGCTGCCAACAACTTCCACAACCAACTTGGCAAATAGTTTGACTATGATACAATGTTTTAGATCGAATCTGATCTACAAACCATAGATCTTTCCATGTGCCATCATTGTACATAGGCAAGATATCAAACTTCCATTCTAGTGTACTATTATCTACTTCTATGAGAGAGAGAGAGAGAGAGAGAGAGAGAGAGAGAGAGAGAGAGAGAGAGAGAGAGAGAGAGAGTATAATAAATGATTAATATAATGCGAATAAATCTATTAACAAACTGACAGAAGAAAGAAATTCAATGTGCGAATAACGTGATTGTTGATGAAAGAAAAAACGACGATAAAAATGATATCATGAAAACTGATTAATGGTCCATGTTAAAAAAGGAGATTAAAAATTCCGTGATAAGAACGAAATGTGGTCGGGTCGAAAGCTAACGAGGAGAGATTAGAGGAAACTGTTTCAATTTTCAAAGGAAAGTGGATTTATCGTCAAGTGTCAAAAATTTGCATAAATTAGAACTAACAACAACACATACGACATCTTCAGTAGCTGTTAGAAGAACTCCGTGCTCTCGCGGTGTGACTTGACTACAGAAGTAACAACTACAACTGCCTACCAGCGAACAACAACACAGTAGCGTATGCGGCAACACATCAGCGAGCGCGATTGAAGATTGACGGTATAAGTGACACTGATATTCATGATATTTATGATATTATTTTGGTATAAGTGAGTCCGATCGAATTGAAGTGAATTCAACATCAGGAAATGAACTGCAAGTTTAAAGTTTTTCTTTTATCGTTGAGTATCGTATTTGCATAACAATAGTCTTGAAAATTAATATTGTCAATTGTTGTGATTGGAAGTTGAATAATATTTCATGTCATTGCCATTTTAATTGAATAAATAATTATTAGAATAATTTGTTGACACTGTCTATATTGTGATTTGAACTGACAGGCTGCCCTTTAATGCAGGGCTAATTTTCCTCTTTCCAAACCAATTGTTTTTCGTGTGTACAACAATTAAGTTAATCTCCAATTTTTGTGCTTATCCAATCAATAGCTAAATTCAACAATTGTTTTATTTTGATTAATTATCTTACATGATGAATAACTAAATAGCAGATTGAACAAAGATGATTATCTTTTCATTGTTTGCTTAATTGCTGAATTAACATTGTCCGGGGCTGTAGGCCCATCAAAGTCACAATTAGCACCCTTTATTCAACAATAGAAAAAAACTAGCTCTGTCTATCTATCTCTCTCTCTTATCTCTGCGTGCAGTTTACACAACGGCCGAATAATGTGATTTCAATTTTTGTACAAATAGATTTATCACGGGTCTATCGAAAAAGTGGAATTGAGGTTTATCAAAGTCAATTCCAATTCCAGTAGATTTAAATATCGTCAATTCCAATTCCGACGAAAAATGGAATTAATTCCAATTCCGACTTTTCCAACTCTGACTATGTGACATTCCACGCGTAATTCACGCGTAATTGCGGAGCACCCCAAACAGCTGTGGTTAAAGACATTCTATTCTTCATACGCACGTGCATGCACGCTGCACTAAGAGTCATCACTCACTTGGTCTGATGTTGTTAAAACATGGGAAATGTTTATGAATACGCGCGGGCGAGCGTTTATAGTTTGTGTGTCGTCTTCACTTGCCTGCGTTGCCGCTTGAAACACGGATGAACCGCTAAGCATGTTCTGTCTTCCCTGAGCATGAAATTGACGTCCTATCACATAGTTTAGCCTCTGACACATGAGACGCAAAGTCTATATAACAGGACTGTCGACAGATGTTGCAGCAATGTCACGCATAGCCACGGATGTTTAGGGTCATGTGTAATTACGCGCAGTTTACGCGTGAATTACGCGTGATTAAGTGTGGGATGTCACCTAGTGTGTAATCATTCGCAGTGATGCAACAATCAGTCGCAACACACTATTGTGTGTTGGACATTAATGCCAACCAGGTCTAAGAGAGCGAATCTCAGAGGTCTCCACTGCCGTCTGGTTGCTGTGTAATTCAAGCCAAAGTGCAATATTGACCACCTTACTCTCTCAGGACCTGGCAACACGCAATTAGATGGCAAATGCTTAAAGACATGTGATGATGCAACACTGAAATGCTCTTTAAGCTTAGTTTTCATTGTTCTTCAAGATTCGACAATATAAAAATCACAATCTAAAATACATTCAATACGATACACAATATTTTTAGGCACAGCTACCATTACCATCTTTTCAGTTACAAAATTTATAATTTTCTGACTAGGAATCGGATGGATTCCTACATCGCAAAAGCTAGATGATAATGTCTCAGATTTAAAAGAAATATTCAAATGTTCATTCAATTTGCATTGATGTAAATTTCATTTTATTTCGTGCACTTGATTATCATCAATAGGTCGAAGGATCACATGAATTCTGCTGGTGGTGTTTACGGATGCTTTTCATCACTTCGATTCCTCCTGATGATATGAACCGCACTTCGCAGCTTTGAGTTCGGATAACGACTCTTCCAAAGCCGGTCCATGATCAAATTGACCATTTTGCTTCTCAACTTTATTGTAGAATTTGTATTTGTCGTTTTTTATTTGAATAAATCGGTTGAAGACTGCGTTCTGATGCTTTTGATCAATTCCTCTGTATTGTTACCATGATCAATCAATGCCACGTTAATTTCTCCAAAACAAAAATCTTGCGCGTCTCACATCCCACGTACTGTGTTATAACTCGAGGTTACCACTCAACCTCATATACATGCAACCTTATATGAACTCGTTTTAAATTGCTTCAAAATTCTTTGAATTCATTTTTTCAATTTGCATGATTTGGCTTAAAACGTGCACTTGAAAGAATTGAATCATCACATGAGTGCTTCACATAATCACATAATCAGTCCGATTCTTGTGATTAGCCTAATTGCAGTGAATGCTTAGTGTCAAATCAAAATGATCTCCGTACAAAATGGTCTCCAAATTGGTCTTGATGAAACAGTCCAAGGGCAAATCCACAAAATATTATTTTAACGACGGAAACTACATGTGCAGTGTGTGTCAAATGTACCGCAAAATCTATGGACAGGAAATACTCACAAGAGCATTACAAGTGTGTACACACAAATTCAGTTCAAGGCAAACTAGCAATTCTGTTTCAGTCTTTGAAATGATGACCAGCTTCAGCTAAGCATTTTTGCACATCTTGTGGGCACTGATTGACAAGGCCTTTGCACACAAATGGTTGTCAACTGACCTGACCGTGTGAAGGTGCCTTAGTTTGACATTGCAGGTATGTTATGGAAAGAACCAAGTAAGCTGATGTTCAGTTCAAAATTATTATTTTTCTTTTGGTGATTTATTTCGATCTACTGTATACTCATAAATTATCGTCAGACAAGTGAATCATAGCTTAAGAAAGAACAAAATGCAAGCATATAAACGGAGTTACATGGAATTGATCCTAATGGCAAGCAAAGGCAAAGTCTAGCTAGGAAAGAGATGAATAACATAGAACAATTGAGATGTATTGTACAGGATTATAATTTAACGGTAGTAGAGCATAAACTCTAATCTGCCAGGAAAGTTAATAAATTTAACAAATTTATATGAAAAGGAAATCAATGAATTGTTCAAGATTCTTCTGTTGTTTATTTCTGGTTTAAGTTTTTAATGTAGCTTAATGGCTTCTCTCAGGCGTAAGTTGGTATGTCATAGTCACTCACTGTAACGCTGGTTTCAAAAGTGTTCTTGTTACATGTTTAAAGATGCTCATTCATTGCAGAATTTTTGTTAGTGTTGTGCTCTTTGCATCGTATGTGCCACCAATGTAATTTTTATTGTAAGCAGTACAGGTCAATTTATGCACAACATTATAATTATAGTGCAATAATTTACACATTAGGAATGTTATGCATAAATTGACCTGTACTGGTTACAATAAATAATACATTATTAGTACAATGCCCTCGAACCTTCGATAGTCTGGGGCTTTATGCTGCAAGCCCCATCCATTGACACTCCCCAAAGAAAATATCTGATGGGGAAAGATCATGTGAACGCAGTGGCCACTCAAATATATCGTTTACTTCACTATTGTTCAAAAATCCTTCAGCAAATTGTACGTGTCCATCTTAATCGTCTTCATGGAGCGCATGAAATAGCCTGGGAATGCATGTCTTCAGTCCACAGCTTCTCAGGCATCATTAAACACTTTTTGCAAGAAATTACATCACCAGAACTTTGAAAATAACGTGGTATTCTGCGAGAAGATATAATTGGAGCAGCAATTACTTCTCTCAGCACAGCAGCTTGAATGTCGGAGTCTTATCAAACATGGTGGTCCTAACTTAGGCAGATGACATGTGTATCTACAAAATATGAAATTTTTCAGGAGACACAAGAAATATTCTTATAAACGCGTAACTATATTCTAAGTTTTGTAAATTCGGGTAATGCATATGACAGGGATGCTTTATCATAAGTTTACTATTAAATTGAGCAACTTTTGATATTTTCTATTTTAGTGTATATACACGGTTATCGCCGTGAATATTTGTCAGTAGATACACGGTTATCACTTTTTCTTACAGATGTATGTATACCACGTAGCATATTTCAACACAAATAATGGACGGCAGTAGTTTCAATTAAGAATAGTCATAATCATGTTAAAACAGCACGTACAGGCTCCTTGTGCAGGCAGGTACATATCAAGAGAGTAAGGATAGCAATACATAAAAGAAAACCCATCAATCTGTTATAATCTTTCCGCACATCTAGCATGTGTGAAGGAGTACTACCTCAGTGTAATTTAAAACAATGTCGTAGCTCAAACAATTCTGCATGTATTATACACTGTATAATCAAAAAATTGAACCACTTGGTAAAGATAATAGTTCAATGCGATAGTGAGTCATAGAAAGAATGGTAATCACTCGGAATAACCAGTTTTACAACTCCTGCAAATGTTTATATTTGGCTGCGGATATTTTCTTCGCGTTGTCGACGTATCTTCTCCTCTTTTATCCATTAGTACCCACATGTCATCAAAATTAAGTTTGAAAGAGATTCTGCCATTCGACTCGTATCTCAAGGCTCTTATGTCAACAACTTGGGCTCTCCAACACGTTTTCCAGGTCTTATGCTACGAAGTGAGGCAATTTCAGAAAAATTCAAAAAGAAGTCATGATCTACGTATTTTACAAAGTACGGTTTAGGCTTTGATCGAGATTCTTGAATATAGCACACGTAATCTGCTGGGCAGTAAATATCCTTATTTTTAAGGCATCGCTCGATAGTGCTATGGACACTGTCCACTTCCATTTGCGTGTGCCCACGCTCCAGAATTTTTTGGATCACAGTTTTATTATGTGTTCGGGAGAAAAGTGACAAACCTTTTGCAATAGTCACATTTCTGTTCTGATTAGTACAGCCGTCAGAATATATCACGCACTCATCAAAAGATGTATTAGAACTGAAGAAATCATATAGGCATGAAGCAAATTCATTCGCTGTAAGCCCTCCTTGTTCCTCATGCCAAACATAGCATGTTGTATCTTTAGTTATGCAATCATAAATAGTAAAATTGTGGACGCACAATTTTGTACGGTAATACACTGCTGACGCTTTTAGAGATGGAGAAACTAGAACTGCTTGGAGATCCATCGTTAGCATTCGGATATTTGTGTTATTTGAAGCAATCTCTTTATCTTATATTTTCTCAGTCTGTGCCTTTTCCTTTTTAGCCCTTGTGCAAGATAGTCATTTTCGGATAAATTTCTTTCTTTGAAGGCAACACAGGTATCGCACTGATCTTTCCTAGGATGGAATATGGCCAAGTTTGCACCATGAAATTCATCTATAAACACTTGACGAGATACAATAACATTTCCGGTATTTTTGCAGTGGTTCACATAGCTATTGTAAAGATGCAGGTGGCTAGTAAAAATAGGTTCTAAGTATTTCTTATTGGTCGACTTTCGACAATAATGTGATCGAACTGATGGTAAACTGCTCAGGAATTCCCTGACTTTGGAGCGGCCAAAAGAAGAAGGACTTTGTATTATTGAATCATAAGAAGTGGAAACAACGATCTCATCGAGTCTCGTCTTTCAATGCGTTCTTACGGAATAGTCTGTCAAACCAGTCGTATTCAAAAACATTTTCTTGCAAACTGACACTACTTAGCCATAAAAATTTTTGGATGATATTCGCTAGAAAACTTTTTACGCAGGATATCATTTGAGGTTGTCCTCCGTTTAACCATGCTGACAGAAAGTAGTGATTGTACAAAAACCTTTTTTTGTTCCCAATTCATGGATCAAACATCTTTAAAGACCGCATCTCTGGCCTCATCAGGAATACTTGAGCAGCGTAAAGACCGGCAAGAACAGCGACTTTTTAAAAATTTAGCACATTTTACGTCTGGCACATAAGTTGAATTTGTTGTGTCGTACTTGCTTCCAATATACTCTTAACCTCTCACCCGCTTCTGTTTATTAACATTTTTTGCCCAAGACCTGTCACTATTCGCTCGTTTTGCCTTAGGCATAGAGTTTATTTGCATGGTAGTGATACTTTGGCCTACTGGAATTATATCGGAATCGATGGAATCGTCAGAAGGACTGGAGTTTGTTGTAACGTTTTCAGCGCTGCTACTAGCTTTTCCCTGAATCTTATGAGAGATCTCAGAGGAGGCTGATCTGACTACGACGCTACCCACACCGTCCAATGCAAGATTGTGATCGACTCATATGGATCCTCTGTATTTGAATTGGTTGATTTCTCCTGTAATACTCGAGATACTTTTTCTTGGTATTTCTCCCGAGCCAATTGAACCATTTTCCAACTTCTTTTTGAAGACATCTAAAAAGAAAACAAATTGAATTGATTATTCATAAAGCAAAAAAGAGTGCTGTGTAGTATAGGCAAGACATAAACAGCCAGCAATAGGCCTTTATAATGTATATACAGTACTCTCTAGCACTTTACAGTAACGGCCTTAACAACATTTCGAAATTGTTTGACAGGATTTATTTTTCTATTCCATTAAAGTTACGTTAATGTTCTAAGCACTCATCAGCTAAGTAGGCTATTCATAATATGAATTTGATGTCAAAACAAAGAAACAAGAATATTTTCATAAACTGTAAGTTAGAATATATGTAACAGAATGCATGTAGTTATCAACAGAATTAATTGTAAATGTAGTATCGTATTAGAAATAATTATTTATTGAATCATGATTGACTTCTTCACTTGTCGTATCTAAGCAGAAATCATATCAGTAAGCTGTCTTAAAGTGGTGATTGCATTTCATATATAGGCATCTATAGGCCTATACAAAATTGGTCGAATAGCAGTGTAGTATACCTACAGTGCAAACCAGAATAATATACTCTAAAAGATGAAAAAATATGTAGATTATATGGATACTTTGCAAAGTTTCTAAGGATCCCTGTCTATTTGTACTCAAAGCCCACCGCGTTCATCTTTTACATGTATCTACCCATACGTCTTTAAATAGATAGGCTTTACAGCCGTATTGTAGACTCGCATGCATTAGCAGACACACAACCAAGTGTCTGATAGTTCAATAATAAATCAGATATACACTTACCAGAGCGAACGAGAATTACTGGTCACCAGCATCAGATGCCAAACCAACTTGAAATGAAGTCAACTTTGAATAGTATCAACGTGCGTATCGAATATTGTCTTGCTCTTCAGATAACTATGACGTTGATGTAGGGTGCAAACAATAAATGATGACTCCGGTCGCTGTGATGTCGGGAAAGTGGTTTATGAGATTGCTATTCTTTAGAAGCGACCGCACGAGCATAGTTTGTCATCCTTTGATTCATGGTTTTGTAGATACACGGTTATCGTCGGTGCAAATTACAAATACGTAATATATACAAATATAGTGTATATATATAATACAATATATACAAATACGTAAAAAATAGATATATTAATATTTTTATTTTAAAATAAAAATTACAAAAAATACAAAAGTGCAAATTGATTTGGGCTACGAAATTGAAAACCAAAAGGAATGGGTTTTGGAATTTATTGTCTGTAAACAAAGACAATTGGATAACGACGTCTATGTTTGATAATTTGATAAAAAGAACGATGGTCCGGCCTGGAAATACCCTGTCACTGATAACAGAATATTTTTCTTCGTCATTTGTTTCGAGCTCCTCAAACTCTGAAGCACAGAATTACATTCATCTGCGCGCGTCTTCGGTTTCCTAGTAAGGAAGAATTGTATGCAACCTTAATATCGAAATGGCACATCACAGAATTAGACAACTTGCTCCTTCCCGAATGGATAATTCGTGTATCGCTTGCTATTGGAAATGGCAAACAATAAGCTGTCAGCAGAGGACACCAGAGCCAGTGAAAGATGCGTTAGTGCTGTGATATGACTTCGCACACACCAAAACACACATCCTGGCTAACATTCGATTCAGTGTGTGCACTATGCAGTGAGCAATGCCGAGGAGAGGATGTGAAAACATCAAGTGAACTAATTTTCGTACGCCTGCTACTTTCTTTAATAATGATCGGAAGGGTCAACATTATTGTGAAAATTGTGCGCAATGATCTGAATTCTTCGAATCTGAAGGAATTTTCGCAAATGAAGCACTTTGCTGGAACTCACTTTAATTCGCAACCGACGCACGACTTTTTCTCCTATCTCTGTAAGGTATAAGGAATTCCTTTTTGCCCACCTAATAGGTTCCTCGAGGTACCGTCAATTTCGTATTAATCACACTTCTAGCAAACCGAAGCAGCTAAACAAAATATTTAATTCTGTGGTCAGAAGTCAATATGGTTGACGTCGATTTGACATTGAATGTGTCAGAGTCACAGGTTTTGAAACTTCTTAATTAAGGGTTCCACTGACAATGAATTCTCTGGTGGTTAAAAGATTTCTGCATTCCTATAACAAGCATTTAGCCTGTTCCTGTAACTCATATTTCAATCTTGCATCGATCAAAGAAGCATCCCGTCTGCGTGGAAAAAAATAGTAATAAGCCCGATCCTAAAAGAAAAGCCGGTTCTGTTGACATGACTAAGACCGATTTCGCAAAATATTTTCAACATCAAACAGATCAACATGGTTGCTCAAGTCTTGCTCCACAACTACTGCTCTCATTTCCACAATGAATAATTTTTTCGAGAACTGGTATAGCACTGAACTTTCTGAATCTGGATTTCCTGATGCACTTGAAAAGCTTTTGATCATTTAGATTACAACATTTTATTGAGAAAACTCCTGCATAGAGGAATACCAAATGGTTTTGCTTTGCTTTTAAAAAATTATCTTAGAAGCAAGAACTTCTTGATTCATTTGCTCTATTTGCTTTGTTATATAGAATATCATGGACGTGACGGCCCTAGGCCTAGCACACCTCGTAGCTTGTAAATAGGCCTTTATTTGCACTTGGAGATCGGGTGTGATCATGCTCTCTTTTCTAGACTATGTTTATGCATGACTGCCTGAGTTTGGACACTGTATGCATTTCTTCATGCAGTGCATCATTTTTCAAATCATTTTTCACTGTCCAATTTGAAAATCCAGCAAAGATATTATGTCATGGCTACCAACTGCCTTTTGTATATGAATGCATGGAATGAAGTTCTAAATGGCAAAGATGATACATTCACGCTGAATTCCTTCGTCAATCGCAGTGACTGTGTAAGCAAGGGCTTGTGTAATCATGACAGCCAATGAGATTTCTACTAATTTGTCATGACCCGAGTATTGAATTATACTCTTTGGATAAAATTCGAGCCGAAACAGTGATGGAAAGTACGGCGTCAGAATACGGCCACAAATGCAGTGGAATAGATCGGCTGATGATGATGATGAGCAACCACCCGACGTGGAAGAAGATTCAGATGAAAGCAGCGACATGTTTGCGCTGGGCCTATAGCAGCCAAGGCAGCAGTGATAGATCAGCGTCTCACGACGATGTACCGGTAAGCCTACAAAACGGTGAACCTACTAGAGTGACGTCGCTTGCAGTTGGGATTTCGGATCTTCTTGGAAAGGATGGTGAAGAACACATGATAGATCCATCAGCGAATTCTGAAAGCTGAAGCATTCAATTTCATTAGTCGAAGGACTGGACCTACAACGGATTGCAGAAATAGAGTCACAGAGCACAAAACCTCCTGGCGATTGCTGATGGACATCATATGGCAACGTACACAAACGAGGGGAAAAAGAAGCGAAATGACAACAGGGCTTTGAGTATGGCGGCAGCCGACGAAGCTTATAAGTTTATCGGACTAATTGGAATTCTCTACTTCGGTGGCAGTCAACTGGAGATTCGTTGCAAAGCTTTTAGAGCAAAGAGCGTACAAGACCGCAGGGCATTTTTCGCTACTGTGAGTCTACAGGATGAGAGAACTGCTACAGAATCTGAGATTTGAGTGTAAAGCAGAACGCGTGAGTACACGAAAAACAGATAAGATGGCTGCGCTAATGGAATTCTTGCTTTTTCGAAAACCTTGTGGAAAATTTCAGGCCATGATTCTGTAACATTGGTCTCATTCAGTGAGCGGTGTTGTTTTAGGCAATATTCTAAACAGACAGCCAAGTATGTGGACTGTAAATTCTTTTTGAGGTGCTGCAGCAGAGAACCTATTGTATGATAGGAATCATATCATATTGTAGAAAGGTTTATGACACAATCACTTTCATTTGATGCCATTTGTAAACTCATCTGCTCAGTAGAAGACAGTGGCAGCATGGAAAATATAGCCTATTTTGCCTCTTACAGCTACTACATTAATTTGTCTTTCATAAGATGACGGAGCTTATTCTGGTTGGAACGATGAAGTCAAGCAAAAGAGAATTGCCGTGTTATGTTTTACAGGTGGCAGATAGAGTAGATGATACAGATGGGCAGCACCAGATTTTGCTACAAAGAAGGAGGCCACATTGTTTTTGGAGGAGGTCACTAGGAGTAGGATACATTTTAGACGTGAATCGAATGTGATAGATCAGGGACAGATAGACCAAACTATTCATGACATATGTCCCATGTATTTTCGAACTTTCTTCTATTTCTGCAGGAATATCTTGTCAGTTCGATAGTCTTGATCTGTCATAAGTCGAATCGCTACCGTCGATAAATGTGCTTCAACATTCACAGTGAAGGGAGCAATGGTCAATGTTGACTTTCAGTGATACGTTGTTTTAGGTTTTAGTGAGTACAGGATCTTGATTTTCTTATATAAATAGCTTTTCTAGCTTTCAGGAATCAGTGTGCAAGTGATTCAATGTTCATTTACATTCTTCTGGAATCAAGAATCAGACAACGCAGACGACTTTTCTTGATGGGATCCGTCTCTCTTGTAGATTATCAGTCTGTCGATTGAGGAGTATCTTTTCCAGGAAGGACAGTCGTCGAAGGAGAATCGAATTATACTGTAGAATTTATAAAGAAGAAGTTTTGACTTTTCAATTGATCTCTGCTACTAATTAATGGTTATCTACCATATTTTAAGGGGCGAAAAATCCATAATCAGACGGCGGCGTTAGCCGCCCGAGGATTTGGATTATTCGCCCGCAAAATGTGGTAGATAACTATATTGTTTATTGATATAAAGGGCAGCATATATAAGGCGGCCAAAACACAGATAACTACAGTGTATATAGTCGCATGGCTATGGGTAAATACATAGCTAACCATTAGGCGAATAAGTTTCTGAATCATGGTTGAAAGCATAGAACAACTTCTATGATATAATAGACATCGCTTGAATTCAAAATTTATTCAATATTCCCTAGCAACAAAATTTTCATTCAAATTATATTGATCAATGATGCTTGACCACCAACGTAAAGGCGCTATATCGGGTTTGGGGACGACTGAAGTGGATTTTATGAATAACTTTTCTCTTCCACAGTTCAATGATGGTAATCGGATCAATCAACATACAGGTATGCCTTTTTCATTTGCTGCATATTTAATGAGTGATGAAACAGACGATTTGCCAGTCTTATCAGCAGAAGATTTGCAAGAAATCAGGAACATCGAAGATCAAGCAGTAAACAAATCTACAGCAAAGCAAACAAAGCAGCATGTGGAAGAACTGAAAAACTTCCTAGAAAACAAGAAGCTGCCAAATGAAATTGAGTCAATTCCACCGAAATATTTATGTCAATATCTGCGTTTGTGGTTCTCGACTATGAAAAAGAAAGATGGTGAATGTTATTCAATCTCAACGCTTGCATGCAAACGGGCATCGATAAACAGGCATCTTCAAGAAAACGCTGGTTACAACTTAATCGGAAACGATCAATTCCGTCTGTTTGAAAAAACTTGCTGTTCGACATAAGACTTTAGTGACAAACAAAAAGTTCTGTCATGTAACATCTGGATACCAACCAATTGAAAAAGGAGACATGGCTCGCCTTGACAAGTATTTTGATCGTTCAACACCACAACGTCTACAGCAAGAATTTTTCTTTAACATCATTTACCACAGCGGGTTTCGAGGAAGAGAGTGGATTAGAAATTTGCGAAAGGAAGATATCCAAATTAGATCCGGACCCGATGAGTTGAAATATGTTGCTGTTGTGAAAGATGAAAATGAGAAAAACGTCCGAAGCAATGATTACCGCAATATTCGTCAAGTGGCAATGTACGAAATTCCCAACAGTGCAAAGTGCCCGGTAGCTGGGGTGGAGAAATATTTATCCATGCTACCGACTGAAAATCCAGCTTTATTTCCCAAGCCCAAGTCCAAGTGGACGAGAGAAAGCTTCTACTGCAAAAAAGAAGTTTTTGGAAAAAATTCGCTCCAAGACCTTATGAAAACAATATCAAGGGACGCTAACCTTCACGGCACGTATACGAATCACTGTATTCGAGTGTCTTTGGTCACTTGGTTAAAGGAGAATGATATTTGAAGCAAAATCGAGTAATTTCACTCTTATGATGTATAGTAAAAAAAACAGCCACAAAAGTTTGAAGTTAAAATATATTCTCCCGAGCTTTCGTCAGCATACGGCCAACATATTCATGGGAATGAAAATAGATCAGAAGAGGGGATTACATGATATACAAATTTCGCAAGAACAGACACGGAGACAGAGAAGAAACCGAGAGGAGGGGGGGAACAGATTACATCAACAAGAAAGTTAACACTTGATGCCTTTCAACACTAAATTGGCTACATGATTGTTGACATTAGTCACGCCTTGGCTTGAATTGACAACACTGTTACAATGGGATTTGATCATAGATGATTCAATTACTTTTCTTGTATGGAGGTCAGCACACTTATAAATCATTTTACAATCATCAAAATTGAAAGAGTGGTTATTATCTAGGGAATCAGCAAACATATCATTATTTAGGTTCCTATTTCTTATGTCACACTTGTGTTCATAAATCCTATTGTTTAGACAACGACCTGTTTCGCCAATATAAAATTTTTCGCAATCATTACAATCAACGCGGTATACACCCGCAGAAGTACTACGACGAGGGGCGTTAGATACAATGAAAGATTTAATTTTATTCGGATACGAAAAAGAAAAATTACAATTCAGAGACCTACGTAGTTTGGAATGAACATTAGAATTAAGGGATGGGACAAAAGGAACACTAAAAGTGAAAGTGGGTTTCTCGACATCGACATTGGTAGACTGAGTCCTAAAATATGAACGTTTCGCTCTGTGCTGAGCTTTACGTAAAACAATAGGCGGGTAGGCTAACTTGGACAGAGTTTTGAAAATATGATCACATTCACTGTGGAGGAATTGAGGACTGCAAATTCTAATAGCACGCAAAAATAAGCCTTGAGCAACACTGACTTTTACGGAAAGCGGGTGATGCGAAAAAAACTGTCACGAATCAGAAAAGCGACGCCTCAGTTGATAGATATAACAAGCGCATAACATCAGCGAAGAAAAGGAAGTTGTCTGAGAAAATTACTGAACAACTACGCGGATCATCGAATTCATCAATGCCGATACCTTCGTCAAGTACATGTGCAAGTGAAGCAACAAGATGAACAACTACATGTAAGTGGATCATCAGATTCATTTGCAATGGCGCTGCCTTCGTCAAGTGCAACAACACAAAATGTTCAAGTGAACCAAATTGTGATGACAAATGCAAGGAGCGAAGCTCAAGTGGACGAAAAGCCAACGTTGGTATTCGAGAAAAACGGGGCAAAAGTATTTGTATATTTGTAGATAGATGTTGAATTTTCTTTAGAGAATTATTCGTATTAACATTTACAAGTGGACGTTATCAATCTGAGAAGCCCACATTTGCGGGCGAATAATGTTTACCATGTTTTGTATTTAAATACATGCAAATTTCCGGGCGAATAATGAGATTTCTTTTTTATTCACAGCATAAATTGGTACATAGCCCGATGTATCAATGAACAATATAATAATAATAATAATGATGACTTGGGGTCCACAGTGGACCCCATGCGTTAAACTTGTAAGTTTATATCTGCGGTATCGGAGGGTTAATGTCCAGGCCACCATTATAGCGACGTCTATCCTTGAACTCAACTTTAAAGAATCACGATTGCCATGTACAGTTTTCAGACGAGTGTTATGCTTATTGAGCATTTTTTTGTGAATAGATTTTGCGTTACATTTGCGCTACATAAAGGTACTTTAAATATCATTTACTATTATATCTATTGTGAATGATACAAATACTTCAACAGAAGAATAGATGAATGCCTTCCTCCTAGATAACTGATTCTCCCATATTGCCTGATTCCGCTAAAGTTCAGGCGATTTCTTCTTTTTATTCATCTTTCCCTGCATTCTTAACTACTTATGTTTGCTGGCGAAGGATGTGTAATGCATGATATATTACCACTGGAGTAGCAACTGAAACTACGACTTGAGGAGATTCCATATTCTCCCTCTTCTTCACCCCAGCGTGATATTAATTGTGAAAAGCTGTCAACCAGTGAATGGTGTGGCAACCATTTCATATTATATGCATTTACCAATTGTTACTTATTAAAAATTAGAAGATACATCTCTTTAACTACTTTACAAATCATTCTTCCTGCAACTTTCTTGACCACCCTTAACTGTTCCGAAGACCCTTCTTCAATCCCCTGTAAATTATGCTCCCCCACCCCTCAGCGCACGAACGTTCGAAGAGCGCTCAACGAGCGTTCGTGCACCAACGTTCAAAATAGTCTTTTTAGAAGCTTTCTTCATTTACAAGGATTTTGAGTTGATTCGTTTCAAAAGGTCAATCGGTTGTTGTGGATTGTAAGAAAGAACGACCAAACCTTTGACACGTAATTTATTGGATAAACAATTCGTTGTTGAGGCAAGTCATATCTAAACGTTCGCAACCCTAGTAGCCCAGGCATGGACACAGAATCCATGATCGATGATTCCAATAAATCCATGGAAAATTCAAAATTTAAAATCATTGTTCGTAAGCATGTTTAATAATTGGAAAGCTTATATGCATTGTCAAAATACATCGATCATCATTATTGAACCAAAAATACGCAATTATGATATCTTAAAACTTGCATTGATGATT
This sequence comes from Prostheceraeus crozeri, assembly GCA_907163375.1. Lineage (NCBI taxonomy): Eukaryota > Metazoa > Platyhelminthes > Polycladida > Euryleptidae > Prostheceraeus > Prostheceraeus crozeri. The sequence goes on along the minus strand of CAJQUW010008053.1, from coordinate 313,581 downwards.
CATGCATAAATCTCGGTTAAACATTGATGATAAATTCGCATTGATAAAATAAAGATTATTCAAAATTGAAAATCATTGTTGGTAAACATGTTTAATGATTTAATGATTGGAAAGCTTATATGCAGTGGCGTCGCGTGCTCCCAGACCATAGGCCTTCGCTCCAAAGGGGATTCCTATATTTCTGCAGCAGACAGCATGATCTGCATAAAAAATTAATTTGAAATTATCTTAATTTCAGTGAATTTTCAAACACTTGTACAAGTACATGAACATTCAAATCATGCTGACATCCATGACTACAGCATGAGATGATGTGAGAAATAGATACTGATATTTAAATGAAAGGTACACTGAAGTCCTTTTAGACTATCTAATGTTGACAATTCTGCATGTGAATTGTGATTCACTATGAGTCCTGACAGCCTCTTTTTCTGAACAACCTCATAAGCATGCAATCCTAAAAGCTGACTGTTCGTCAACGCGACTCTTGTCTTCCCAAGATTTTAAACGTCAAATGACAATGAAAATGTGATGTTGATTTGTCACATGACGCTTGATCACCTTGGTGAGATTACTATAGAGAACATTCACTCTCGAGGAAGCTCTCGCCAACACAAGTCTCTGTTGTAATTATTCTGGCTTGTCAATCACTTACATGTTTCAAATTTAGTGCTGCTAAAATGTTTTTTGTGCTCCTCCTCATATTCTATCCCTTGAGAGTGGTTTAGCTTTTATTTCAATACAGTAGTAAGGAATCCTCCCAACTGCGCACAGCGCCCCCCCTCCGGAGCGCGAGTTGGGTTGGTGTGATTCTGGGTCGACCGGCCGGGTGTGTCGTGGTCGACCGTCGTGGTTGTTCTATGACGGCGATCTTTGTTTTTGGTGTGTAGGATTGGTTGCAGGGTTATGTTGTGTTTAGATTTGGTTTCCTGATGAAATTCTGCGTCGACTTGTTGTGTTTATTGTGTGTAGGTGTGGTTTAGGTGTGTTTTTGCGTGTTTTTGAGTGAGAAAATGGCTGTAGCGGCGAAAGAAGCCTCGTACGTGAAAATGGACGGCGGATTTGGACTTTTTGGTCAATTTTGGGTCTAGAAGAGTTGTTTCCAGCGTCATAGGGCTAAAAACGAAGAACTTCGACCCCCCCCCTCGGCAGTGTTCTTCCAACTTTGGTTCTAGAAATGGTAGAGAGTCGTGCGATAGCTCGTTTGAAAGCTAAGAGTGCTACAAATTGATTGGAAAGTACAGTTTGGCCCTATCTTCCTTGGCTGAGGCTTGAGAGTGACATTGAGACTTTTGGTCATGTTAGAGCGCCGTCAGAGGGTTTTTGAGTGAGAAAGTGGCTGTAGCGGCTAAACGAAGCCTCGTACGTAAAAATGGACGGCGGATTTGGACTTTGTGGCCAATTTTGGGTCTAGAGGACTTGTTTCCAAAATCGTAGGCCAAACAACGAAGAACTTCGACCCCCCCTCGGCAGCGTTTCTTCCAACTTTGGTTCTAGAGATCGTAGAAAGTCGTGCAATAGCTCGTTTGAAAGCTAAGAGTGCCACAAATTCATTGAAAAGCACAGTTTGGCCCCATCTTTTATTGCTAAGAATTGAGAGTGACATTGAGACTTTTGGTCATGTTAGAGAGGCGTCAGAGGTTGAGTTTTTTGTTTTGGCCTCCAGCGGGCGAACGAAGCATCGGACGAGAAAACTTAGACAAGATTTGGAATTAGCTTGATGTCATTGACCAATGAGGAGCATATCCAATGAGAATCCAGCATTTCTCTATAAATAATGAGGTTTTCAGAGTGACAATCAGCTATCTTTGAGTCGCACAGGTGTCGGACGCACGTTCTCCCTCTACATTCCTATTATATTATCCATCTGAAATGGTAAGTCCTTCCTTCTTCTCCTTCCTTGAGTGTAAACTTAATAGCATCTCTTTTATTTTCAGGCATCTACTACATCTACTACATTTACAGGATAAGATAGTGTTCAGACGTTTCAAGGATCTCTGCAATCAGATCGTCTTATGTTGAGGCCAGTAGAAGAGACAACAAAGGTACATAATGCTACCCCACTACAGCGTAAATTTAGACAAGCCATACGTTATTACGATCATAGTATAGTATTGCAAACGGGAATGATTCCTTCCACTGAAGTGAAGATATTGAACAATCAGTATGGGGACTACGTAGTCATTCCTGTGAATCCATACATTCGTCCCCAACTCGATATTATTGAAGAGTTTGCAACATTAAATATGGACATCCCTACTCCCCTTGGCAAGGAATGGAAGGCGAGAGACGACAATGATACTCCATATAGAAAGATATGGGATGGTAAAAAGTTTTCTTTACCACTATCGCATTGGTGCTCATACTATAAAAAGGAAGGAGATGAAGTGACACCCATCAGATGTGAAGACCTCGCAGAAGGCACTTGGAATATTGGTTTTGCTATCAGTAGAATATATTATGGCCATCACCAGAACAACAAATTAGCCTCTATATCGATGCATGTTCAATCCATCCTATATATACCAAAGCAACCAGACGTTCATGACATTATTGATCAAATCCTCAACGAAAGCGGTACAAAGCGCAAGTCAGAGAAGAATGCTGCCGCTAAACGTAAGCCAAAGAAGGAGAATCAGTAGTCTTTACCTATCTCTACCTTATGACAATTCGCTAATGTGTTTTGAGTGTCGTAGACGCGGACTTATCAGATATATTTTACTTCTTCGCTGCCATCATGTTATTTGTGTATTTTATTACGGAAATTGTTAGTGTCTACCATCAACATGCTAAGTGTGATCCCAACGCTGATAGCTGGGCGAGAAAACACATCAATGGACTTAATCAGCAATACTTGCAAGACTATGGCTTTTCTATTGAATGTGCTCTTCTTATTGACTTTAAAAGATGGTTAGCAGCTTTTAATCTTGTATGTATCTTTTGCAATAATCCTACTAAGGAGAAGAAACTATTTTCAAATTAATCATCATGATATTCTACTTCCACCTTGGAATAGTAAGTTAATCAACACTATCATGAAGTCACTAAACGTTTCAAGGAATTGAGTGTTCCTATTTTAAATGTTCGTTGTAGTCGCTACATTCAAAATCAATGCCTTTTTCCTCCATATCTCACACTGCTAAAGTAATGTTTAGTCATCATTGCTCTTTATATGATAGCTACCAACTGTATCTATTTTATCTGTTTCAAACGCAAAATTTGTAATGCATGCTTGTTAAAGTCGTTTAATAAATGCTTTATGAAGAGATTAGTTATTTTCATGCAACGGGTGGGATAGATGAAGGATGATAATATCTTTCTCAAATGATTGTAGAACACTAAGTTTTCATAGACAAAGCTTAAAGCGAACTATTCTAGATTATGTGATAACTTTTCATAAAGATGAGATGAACATCAAATCAGCTATTGGTGATATTGGCACTCTATTTTTGAAGTTAATGGATACGTTTTCTAATAGAATTGTAATGGCGAGATTAGTTGCGAAAATTCATTTCAGCCATTTTGGGAAAGAAGAGGTAGAAGATCGTTTCTTCCACTTTGCTTGTTATTCGATGGAAGTTGGAGATAATCCCGAAGAATCTTTTGAAAGACATATGGGAAAAATTGCTCAACGTCTTGATGCATTTAGCCATTATGGTAGCAGTTTAGTGATTGAAGCGATTTCACATTCACATTCAACTTTGTATAAAAGAAACTTAAAGATGCAATGGTACTTGATCGTAGCACAGTTAGCTTTCGAGTTGTGTCTGCTTACTCTCGAAGTATATTCCTTCTGCACATGTGTCTATTATTTAGAAAAGGCTAGCAAGTTCATGTCTTCAAAAAGACTTTCTTTAGAAGTTGTTAGCAAGAGTGGAAATATGTGCGATGTATGTAAGCTAAAGGATGGAAGTGAAAAACGCATCTTTAGGAGATGTAAGCATACTTTCTGACAGCGCTGTTTCATACGATACTGTATTCAACTTTGTCAATGCAGTCACTGTGATATAGCTCATTTTGAGTGTCACTTCTGTCATTAAAGTTATCACCTATGCAAATGTGGAGAAATCAAGTTGTAACAATGGTTAAGAGAAAAATGGCGAAACGGAAAAGTCGAAAGTCTTCAAAATTTTCTACAGCTATTCGAGCTCTTCAACGAATGAAAGGAAATCAGCGATATAATGCTATACGACATGCTAATGATAAATTTATTCGAGAAATTGTTTCTCATGTGAGAAGTTTGAGGACAAAGAAATTATAACCACAACAACGAAAGTTACTTAAACGACATACTACGAAATTGCGATTCAGCTCCAATCCTAAAGTTACCCTTCAAAGAAAGAGGAAAACTCTAACACAAAGGGGCGGTTTCCTTTCAGTGTTACTTCCGCTGTTAGCTCCTGTAGTAGGTGACTTCTTGGGTAGGATCTTTAATCCTAAGCGTTAATTATGCAAATATTAAATCCCAAAGTATTAAAATGGATTTCAGACTTCAATGTGATAAAGTTCTGACTGTATCAGGTCCATCCCATGCAGGTAAAACTGTTTTCACTCTGAATTTGCTAGATAAAAGAAAATAGTTGTTTAGGGAACCTATCAATCGAGTGATTTGGTGTTATGGTATTTATCAACCGGCACTCTTTCAGTAATTGCGACGTCGTAACTTTATTCGAAATGAAGGAATTATTCCAGTGGATAAACTTCAGTTCAAGGATGTCGCTGTATTGGATGATCTATTAAAAGAAAGCAAGAATTCTAAGGATGTTCCAGATATGTTCACTCGCGGAGCACATCACAAAAGATGCTTTATAATCTATATCATGCAAAATTTGTTTCTTGATAGGAAAGAAGCCCGCACACGAAACCTGAATACACATTATTACGCTATTTTTAAAAATCCACGAGATAGAAGTCAATTTGAAATTTTAGCGCGACAAGTTGAGCCAAGAGGTTCAAAAGCCTTAATTGAAATTTTTCAAGCAGCAACTGAAAAACCACACGGTTACTTGTTTATTGATTTTACACAGGAGTGTCCGGAAGAATTTAGATTTCGAAGTGATATTTTAAAAGAGCCTATGATTATCTACAAACTATGAGTTCTTATTCTCGCATGGTTGTTATTCCTCAGGATGAATATGTGCAATTGACTGCCATGCAACAAGTAAGACAACCTCCCGCAAATCAAATTTACAAGAATGAATTAAATTATCAGCAAAATGCGCATATCAAAGATCCACATCGTGCTGCATTATTACAATCGGAAACTGTCGAAGAAATCAAAAGTTTGAAGAATAAGATGCGTGACTCTGTTTCGACTGCTACACCTTTAGCATCTCGCGCACATGCAATGTCCCTTTTCAACAGCATTGAACCATACATATCTCACTGTGAATGATAGAGGTGAAATCATTTCAGATGAAAATGAAATTATTAACGCTTCACGTTATGAAGACTTAATTCAGTATGCAACACGCAGAAAGCGCCGTGAAGGCTATGTCCCACCTGGTTGGTCTTACTTTCTTAAACTATTGAAAAAGCACAATGTTCCAAAATTTGCTTTGAATAATGAAACATTGAAAAAAACTTCATTCTATTTCAGCAGTTGATGCTACTGCATTAACTTCACCGATTAAGAGTAAAATTAAAATGACAAGGAATTGGTTTAAGAGATAACCTTCTAAATCCCCTCCCACACCCATCAAGCAAAGAAGGGAAAGAGAACGACGTAGAAGAAGAACTCCAAAGAAAAATACATGTTCTCAGACTATCAATATGAAGCAGATGTGTTGCTTACCATGTAATGAGCCGCCGGAAGTAAATGTAACTGTAACTTGTACTTGTTGTGCCAGCTCTCACAATGAGACTCCTAAGCAATGTAAACGTAAATCCCATAAAGCCTGTGGTTGCTGTAAATGCAAAAAGGTAAGAAAGCAAAAACATGAGAAGCAGGAGAAAGAGTCAGTCGTCATCGGATGAACTTTTAGAGTCAATATATTATGATGTAAAACATCCTGCAGGACTTGCATCTATAAAGAAATTGTCAAAAGCTAGCGGTCTTCCACACTCACAAGTTAAACAATGGTTAAAGGGTCAAGCTACATATACACTCCACAAACAAGCGAAAAAGAAGTACCGGACCCGTCATTATATTGCTCATGACATTGATGAACAGTGGCAAACAGATCTATGTGACGTTGCTGCCATTTCAAAACATAACTCGGGACACAATTTTATCTTAACCGTAATTGATATTTTCTCACGCTATGCGTGGGCTCAACCTTTAAAAATCAAAGAAGGTAAGCGAGTAGCAAAGGCAGTCCAGTCAATTTTCCGAGACGGTCGTATTCCAAAGAGTATTCAGAGTGATCAAGGAAAAGAGTTCGAAAATCAGCTTGTGGGAAGATCATTTGAGAGATATGATATTGAGCTTTTTAGTGTAAAGAGTGCTTATAAGGCTGCACTAGTTGAACGTTTGAATCGCACATTTAAAAATCGCTTGTGGCGACATTTCACTGCCAACTTAACGCAAAATTGGACAAAGGTTCTACAAGATACGCTTTATGCCTACAATCACTCTATTCGTCGTTCTATTAGACTCAGACCAGCGGATGTGAATGCTGACAACGTAGATAGAGTGCGTGAAACATTCCAACACAAGCGTAATAATGCAAAAGGTGATGTGAAAATAGGTGATAAAGTTCGCATATCAAAAGTTAAGAGTGGTTTTGACAAAAGTTATCTCCTGAATTGGACAGAAGAAATTTCCACAGTTTCAAGTATCAATAAAAAAGACTCCCCAACAACTTACAAGTTGAAAGATTACTGATATGAACTCTATTTAATGTGATTGTTTTATTTCGTGCATGCTTGTTTGAGTTTGCCAAAAATATAAAATAGCGAAACCGAAACCCATCAACACGGTTGCTTTCTCTCGTTACTACATGCAAGCTTAAATACACAACACATATTGGCGACGCAGGAAAATACATCTCGGATGAGTGTCTAATCGTCGACTCAGTAGTTCACTGACACAAGAGGAACGTGAATTTCCAGCTGGTAACAATGCAAATGTGAACTCCTTTTCCACCCTAAATATGGAAAACGTTTCGCTAAATTGACTTGTTCGTCGAACAACTCGATGAATTTATTTCTAAATTGACTGAAGTGTTGTATAAATCATCTTATTTCTTCAGTCACCATTAAATTGTGTTGACAGTTTTCGGAGACCTTCACTGTGAATGTCATACGAACCATAAATTTTAGAAACCAGGAAATTGCCACTAAATTCTGTTAAATTTTCCCGCAATCGGCTGAAGAAGTTTCATTTTCTCGACATTGAAGCGCTCTATTATAATTAACTTGTGTGTTACTTAATCTGAGGCTAAGTATGCCGAATTTTGGATCAATGGATCCTTTATCTTGTAATGAGAATGTATCCGATTATGTGGCCCGGTTCAATTACTATGTTGAAGCGAATGAAATCCCTAGTGTAAAGAAAAAGGCTGACTTTCTTAGTATCGTTGAACCTGCTACTTTTAATCTGATCAAAGATTTAGTGCCACCTGAAAAAATCGAAGACGTAGATCTGGACAGAATCATCAAGATTTTGCGTGATCACTCAGAGCCAAAAGCATCAATCATCGTGTATCGCTATAAATTTGACAGATACCAACGAGGTTCAATGAAACAGTCTCGGACTTCATCAAACAGTTGAAGCACTTATCGAAAAACTGCAACTTCGTTTCTATGCTTAATGAGCGCTTGCGCGACAAGTTAGTTTCATCCATCAATGATGATCGAATTGTACAAAAACTGTTGTTGGAAGGTAACGGTTTGACGTTTGATGACGCGTGTAACTTAAGTTGGCAAATGGAACAAAGTAAGGCTGATTGCAAGGCACTGCTCGACAATAAGATAAACCGAGTTCGCGATGCCAAGCCAAGAAAATCTACATTCAACACCAGTAGGCGCAGTACTGCCACCATGAATCGCAAAGATCAGAGGGTTTTTTTCACCGTGTCCTAGATGTGCTAAAACAAACCAATCATCAGATCAATGCTATTTCCGAAACAAGACGTGTAATTATTGTCAGAAATTGGGCCATATCGAGCCGGCATGTCGTTTAAAGAGTAAGAAACATTCCCAGCCAATGCCTTACAAAGCAAGACCAAAATTTCACGGGAAGAGTAAAGGCAAGAAGTATTTGAACCAAGTTGCTGAAACTAGTGATACTAGCGACAATGATGAAGCTATTATGGCAATCCGCACATTATTCTCAAAAGCACCATCTATAAAATAGACATGGTATTGAACAATTGTAGAGTAGAAATGGAAATTAACACAGGTGCCGTTTGTACTGTGATCACCGAGAATACTTGGAACAGCATAAAGCGAGTGAGTGATACTCTGCAAGAATCTCCAATTAAGCTGACTGATTATAATGGCCTTCCAGTTCAACTTTTAGGTAAAGCCGACGTTGAAGTCATTCATGAAGACAAAGATCACAGTCTACAAGCTCATGTGGTGAGGGGTCCTACGAACTTATTGGGGGAGATTGGTTGAAATTCATCAGGTTAAATTGGCACGACATTTTTCGCGTTGAGGGTCAAAATGTCAAAACAGAGGATGATTGGAAGAGAATGTTTCCAACGGTCTTTAAAGAAGAATTTGGAAAGTATACCGGTGCAAAGGTGCACATACCTCGCAAGTTTGATGTAAATCCCAAATTCATGCGAGAAAGAGTACTTCAATATACCATAAAGGAGAAGGTACACAAGCAACTCCTGAAAATGGTTGATGAAGGTGTCATTGAGCATGCCCAAGCAAGTGAATGGGCTAGACCAATCGTGCCAGTTGTAAAACCTGATCAATCTATTCGCATTTGTGGAGACTACCGCCAAACGGTTAACAAATCAATCGAAGTTGACATATATCCTTTACCTAAATTGGATGAAATGTTGCACAAATTGTCACAGAGTAAGTATTTCACTAAATTAGACTTGTCCCACGCCTACTTGCAACTGGAGCTAGACGAAGAAAGCCAGGAACTCTGTATACTAAATACACCTTTTGGATTGTTTCGAGTCAGGCGACTACCGTACGTGATAAGTTCCGCACCAGCGATTTTTCAGAAAACGATCGAGAATATCCTCAAAGGAATTTCAAATGTTGTCGTATATATTGATGACGTACTGGTTGCCGGAGAAACAATTCAACAACTTGAAGAGAGGGTTAAAAAAGTCCTTGAGCGATTCAATGAAAATGGTTTAGTCTTGAAATTGACAAAGTGTGAGTTTTGCTCGGAAAAAATCAAGTTCCTTGGTCATCAAATCGATTCATCTGAAATATCTCCGATAGCTGCCAAGGTAAAAGCTATTCAGAAAATGGCCGCGCCAACTAGTGTCAGTGAGTTGAAAACCGCGCTTGGGATCATCAATTATTACCAGAAATTTATACCGAATTTTGCTACAAAATTAGAACCTTTGAATGCACTTCTCAGGAAAAATCACGAAAGGAAGTGGACAAACGCACACGACCACGCCTTCGAGAACGTCAAGTCAGAACTGACATCATCGCGTGTATTGACTCACTATGATCCTCACAAGCCTTTTATCTTGACGATCGACGCTAGCCCACACGGCATTGGTGTAATCCTTGCACATGAGACATCTGAAGGTGAGAAGCCGATAGGATTCATGTCAAGAGTTTTGAATGCTGCTGAACGAAATTACTCTCAAACAGAGAAGGAGGGATTATCTGTTGTATCTGGAATCTTCAAAATTCGTCGCCATTTGTACGGTCAGCTTCACTTCAAGATAGTGACAGATCACAAACCCCTCATAAGCTTATTTCAGAAAGGAAATGCTACTTCAAGGATTGCTGCCGGTCGAATAATGCGATGGAGCGTGCATCGGAATCAATTTAACTATGACCTCACTTACCGGCCGGGAAAAGAGATTGTCCACGCCGACGCAATAAGTAGATTCCCTGTTGGTAAGGCACCCACCCACGAAACAGTAGAGGTTCGTGAAGCTTTACTGCTGGTCGAAGCCTTAGAGCAAACACCCCTACTAAACTTCAAAGAAATTTGTAAAGAATCAAAGAACGACCAGGAATTAATGCAAGTGCGCAACCACATTGTCACACATCGGCCCAAGAGGGTTGTGGGATCACTACAAATAAATTGGATGAAAAGAAGAGAGCTGTCTATACAACAGGATTGTGTAATGTGGGGTAAAAGAGTGATCATTCCACAAAAGTTGATAGAAAGAGCCCTTGAAATTATACATGAAGACCACATGAGCACCGTTAAGATGAAGCAATTGGCAAGAGACTATATCTATTGGCCAGGCATAGATAAAGCCATTGATGAAAAGGTCAAGCGTTGTTTGATTTGCCAATTCGAATCCAAAGATCCACCGACAATTGAACTTCATCCATGGCAAAGATGCGAGATACCATGGCAAAGAATTCATGCTGACTTCGCAGAAAGTTTCCTCGGAACAAACTTCCTCATAATAATTGACGCAATTTCAAAATGGATAGAAGTCTTCGAACAGCCTAAGCTGACAACGGACGCTGCGATACAAAACCTGTACAAATGCTTTTCGCAACATGGCATTCCTTTTCAATTGCATACCGACAATGCATCATCATTCACATCCGCCCATTTCGATAGCTTTATGAATTACTTGGGAATCAAGCATGCCACAAGCCCTGCTTTCAATCCGCAAAGCAACGGTCTGGCAGAAAAAGCAGTCGATATCTTCAAGTCAAAAATGAAGAAACTAAAAGGAGATACAAATACCAAGCTAAATCGATTTTTGTTGCAATACCGAACTAGTGTACAAGCGACTACGTGCGCCACACCGGCGTACTTGCTGAAAGGAAGAGAAATACGAACACGCTTGGATAATGTCAGACCAAGTAAATTGCCTTTTGATTGCCAAGAGCAAAAGCAAAGTAAGAAAAAATTCACACTTAATGAAAAGATCCTGTTCCAGAATTTCAGACAAAGATTCGACAAAAGGTTATTGGGAACAGTGAAGAAGCAAATTGGCGATTGCAAATATGAGATAGAGACAAATAACGGAATTCGAATTTCTCGTCATGTAAATGCGATGAAGTTTTATCAACCTGAGGAACAATCGGATGTAGAGTCACGTACCACAAACTACTACGAAGAGACTCATCATGATCATTCAACTGAAAGTCATCAAACAGATACGGAAGAAATACCACCTTAGGTAGAAAGTTATCACTCAACAGATCTCGACGAGAATCCGTCAACTGACAACTCCTTTGATGAAAACTACGGAAATCGTCCAAGTATTTCGAAAGAGAGGAGAGTGCCAGAAGAGAAGAAGCTGCCCACTCAGAATAAGGTCAGGCCAACGCTAGAGAGTCAGTCTAGTATAGTTGAGAGACCAAAACGTACTTGTGGTCCACCACAGCGATACATTCTCGAATCGAGTAAGTGATTGATAAAATATCGTGAAACTTTACTAATCAGCGTTGACATTTTTGACTAGTTCGTGCTTGTTAATGTGTACTATACTTAGTCCCTCATGAATATTCTATTTTCTATGTGTGTAAATCGTTGTGAACATTTTCTACGTCATTTCAAACTTTTCCTATATGTGTCATATTCGAACGTTCTCTATCAGTGCAACTTCGTGTAAGCGTCGTCTACAAAAAACTGCAACTTTGGATCGAGCCTCCAAGCCAGGGTGGAGGAGTGATATGAACTCTATTTGATGTGATTGTTTTATTTCTTGCATGCTTGTTTGAGTTTGCGAAAAATATAAAATAACGAAACCGATACCCATCAACACGGTTGTTTTCTCTAGTTACTACATGCAAGCTTAAATACACAACAATTACGATAATGAAGAAATTGATGGTAGCTTTTATCGTGATGAGATTGAGTTGGTCACTCAAAGTGAAGCATATTTAGTAGAAAAAATCATTCGAAGTAAGAAACGACAAGGTGGAGAATGGTGTCTTGTTAAATGGGTTGGTTATCCTTCAAGTATGAACTCTTGGATGCGTCGTGCAGAAATCTTTCATCTACGCGATCGTCAGTGAATTATGCAAAGATATAACTTGTAATATCAAGCTCTAAGTTATGAAAACGACTGCATCGTTTTATTCACGCCCTTCCTATCTAAGTGGCGTGGGTGCAATTTACAGCGGCAACCGCCGTCAACGTGGAGGTAGCATATTTGGTGCGCTGAAATCTGTTGTAGCACCTCTCTTATCTACTGTCGGAAGATCTTTAAAACAATATTTTTTCAATAATGCTGTTGGCTTTGCTGGTGATATTGTTAGCGATATTACCAGCGGTAAAAATGTAGAGAGTACTTTACTAAATCGTGGGAAGGAACGCGGTTTAAGAAAATTACAGCAAACTTTTAATGCTACTCAACAAAAGAAAGCACCTAAACGAATGAATGTTAGAAAAAAAAGAAAACAGGGCGGAGCTGGTAAGAAGCGAACTTCAAGCAAAGCTAAGAAAAGGCATTCACGCAAACGTCGAGCGCGCTGTAATCCTTCATCAAGTGCTAAACGACGACGCTGTCATAACTTCTAATCATGGAGTGCAAAATTTCAGGCTTTTGTTTGTTTGATCAACAAGCAATACAGACAGATATTCTTAGTTCAAGTATTGTAGATTATCATCTTCGTACAGCTGAGAATACTGGTCCTATTGAATTTGTTATTCCTGGCGCTAGCGATGATTACATTGATTTGAGTTATGCAATGGTTGATGTGAGGTTTAGAATTCAACACGAAGATAGAACTAAAATTGAAGATGCACATAAAGTTGGTCTGATCAATTTACCGGTGGCTACATTATTTCGCGATGTTTCTCTAACTATTGGAGAGCAACAGGTGGAAGGTGGTCAAAGCGATTATCCCTATAAAGCATATTTGAATGCTCTATCACAGTTTCATCCAGCAGCTCAAAACAGTCATATGGAAGCAATGGGATGGTATAGAGATCAAGCAGGACTATTTGATAGTGAGACAAACACTGGATTTGTAAAGCGATCTGCTTTGATTAAAGATAGTAAAGTATGTCAGCTGTATGGTCCACTTAATTTTGACTTCTTAAGACAATCAAAATTTTTACTCTGTAGTACCAGTATGCGACTCAAACTTACATTGAATAAGCCTGAATTTTTGTTGACTGCATTTGCTTCAGTTGTGAAATTTAAAATTCATGTGGAAGATATTACAGTGTACATTCGGCGAGTGGTGGCTAATCCAAGTGTAATTAGAGGACATGCTGAGGGTCTTAACCGCAACAATGCCATTGATCCCATTCAACATACAAAGCTTCTCACATTTACTATTCCTAAAGATCAAAAGAGTTTTATGAAAGATGGTATTTTTCCATCGGAAGCGCCAAAGCTCCTCATGGTAGCAATGGTTGAAAATGATGCATTCAATGGTAATGTCAAGAAGAATCCTTTTAACTTCAAACACAACAATTTAAGTAAAATTGCTTTGCGTGTAAATGGTGTTAGTCATCATGGTCCACCCTATAAACCAGATTTTACTTCTTATCAATTTCTGCGTAGTCATGTTGATTACATGAATATCTTTGGCTTTTACAACACAGATGATACCAACGGACTCACAATGAAAGACGTTAAAAATGGATATACTATTTATGCATTTGATTTGATTGCCGACAGCGATATTAGTGCACCTTATCGTCAAGCTAACGTTCCTCATAATATTCGCTTGGATCTGGAGTTCAAACAACGCTAGCTGCAACGATCAATGTATTGATTTATGCAGTCTTTGATTCAAGTATTGAAATAACTAAGTATCGTGACGTGATTCTTCCCTATAATCGTTAATGAGTTGGTTGAATGCTACCGATAATAAAGCTAAAGTACAGCGTAATGCAGATGAAGCTACGTTGAAAGCTTTTGATAATGTCTATTCGCTAGATACCTTACCGACTACTGTAAAACAGTATCCCATCTTTATCGCATTGAACACTCATTCACAGAATTTAGAAGGTGAGCATTGGAAAGCTATCTTTATTTGAAAAGACAGACGTGGTTAACTATTTGACTCTCTTGCTCAACCTCCGAATATACCAACACAGCAGTGGTTGAGATAGCATACTCGTCAATATCAACGAAATGAGCGCATACTGCAACATCCACTTTCATCAACTTGTGGTACTTTCGTACGAGTACTGTACTTCATTTTAAAACGTTTACATGTACACCAATTTAAATCTGTTATTCAAAAGTTTTCATGTAATCCATCTTCTAATGAAAAAGATTATTTGTATTTTCTATAATGATTTGAAATAAAAAGCATCATGTTGGAATAGAAATTGTTTTTATTTTACAATACGTTGGTTATGTACATACTCGATTAGATAGTCTAGGATCGTATCTGCTTGCATTTCAGATTTCAGTCCAGTAATGATAACTTTACTATCATTAAAGATGGCAACATGTACAGGTAGCCAGCAACTAATGAGAGCCGCGGAAAAAAGTTCTGGTTCATAACACAAATTGAAACTGCTGGTATGAATCTTTAAAAACGATACATCTTCACTGAATTGAGTAGAGATCACCATATTGTCCACAGTCAGATTCAACATCACACACTTCTCCCTCTTCCATATCCGTCGTAGTAGCTTCTTCAGCTCTAAGCGCATTAACCGCGCTGATGAATGAGAAAGGGCGCCGAGAATCTGAACAGTTCCATGTGGGAAAAGTTGAAGATTCCGTAAATTTCTCATCTTCACCACTAACATTTGCCGGATAATACTTGCTGTTTGGAATTTGCTGATGTAATGTTGCGAGATCGATTTTCGTGTAGAGTCTGATGCGTCGGAGAATGTTGACGATGGTGTAGCGATGACGTTTCATGATGACGAAATGAGTAAATAGAGCGATGTATCTTCTTTTTATACTTTCCCAACTGCCTTGATGAAATGTGAAGTAGGTAGAAAGTTATGAATGATAGATTTTAATTCGCTGTTTGTTGAGTCGCAACCATATGCGATTTCCTATGCGTGAATGTTTTTTCATATAGAAGTATTTTGAGTCCTTCATAATATGATTTAGAGACTGAAAATGTCGATATGATAAAGCAAATGCTCTTCTTACATTTCCAGTATAATCTTTGAAACATACGTTTCGTTCATGATCAATCTCAACATATTGTAGGAAATCCAATTTCCAAGTCTTCATGATGGAGTGTGACATTGTGTTGAAGATGGTGTCTGATTAAGATTTGCGTAGCAATGCGATGAACTCGCGTCGAATGAATGACATAATCAGAGCGATGTACACATCTTTTATATTTTTTCCAATTGCATTTGCGAAATGAGAAATAGATGGAGAGATGAGAATGATTGATTTGAATTTAATTTCTGTGATGTTGAAGCCAAACTTGATTACCCAAGGAGACGAATTTCAACGTTTTGAAATATTCTAAATCCCTCATGATTAAGATTGAAAAATTGTCGCCATGTTAATGTAATTCCTTTTGATGTATTTCCATAAGGATTCTTGAAATGAACGTTTCCATCGCGATCAACTTTAATATATTGTAGATAGTCCAAAATCCAAGTCTTCATGATGTTATGCAAATTGGTGATGTATAGATTACCGAAATGAAAATGTCATTCTATCATGTTTTGCTTAGCAATGTGGCAACAAATAGATCTGTTGGCAATCGAGCTGCTATCTTTTCTACTCCCATTGATAATGCACAACAGCTGAATGGGAAGTGGGAAATAGGCGTCATCCAAGTTGTTCACAGTAACTATGTCTATACTTTTGATCATGAAGTGATGACTATTAATATGACACGTACAGATGCCTATCAGCGTGAAGAGGGATGTCGAGTTTACATTCCGAAATGGCCGAAGAAAGATTTCTCAACATGTAAAAAATTCGTATTTGATTTCCTGAATAAAGCATGTAGACACATTGTCCAGTTTACTCCCCACAATGGTCAATATGATCATATGTATCATGCAGTTGATAAAGATTGGATTGTTGCTTTGAGTCCGAGTTAAAGAAATGATTTAGGCTACTTTGCTAGCGCCTTGACAAGCTATGATAATTATAAAACTAATTACTATCCAGGAGGTTGCAAAAATTTAATTTATAAAGAGAAAGCCTATTATCTGGATCTTATTCCGAAAAATGAAAAGACGTTGGTGAAGAAGATTGTGATTAAGGCAAAAAAGACAAACATGACTCCTGAAACATTATTGAAGAAATTTAATTATCTCCTTCGAGTAGATGGTGAACAAGTGGCAACATTAACTTACAACAAAGGGTCTAATAATATCGTAATCAATAAAGTAAATGATGATGATCTAGTATTGGTTTGTTCAGAAGATTTTCATTAGTTCTTGCGACATCGTTCTGCAGCTCTTCATGGAAAATTTAATATGCGCTTTCTGGGACATAATAGTTCAAATCAATTTGATACAGAATGGTCCGTATCTTTATACAGAAAGTGTATAGATCCTTTAGGTGGTATCTTACATAAAACAAGAGTGTTGACACCTCGCATTATCACTTCAGTGAAATTGGCTATAAATTATTTGAATGAAGTGATTAATGAACAGCATATTTTTTCTGAAAAAGAAGGTGTTCTGTCTCTTAGTGTAAGTGGGAAAAATAGTGAGCTGATTATGGACAATACCCTAATGGACATTTTGGGATTTTATCAAAATACTTTTAAAAGTGGTACTGTAACAAAAGCTAGCGCGAGCATATCGTTATCGCGTCGTATTAACTATTTTCAGATATATTCCAATATTGGTGAAGATGTACGTGTGGGAGATGTTGAAGCTCCACATCTAGCAATATTCAACAGTTTCTGTTTAGTTCACTTGCATACAAAGCATCTGTTTTGATGTCGATGGAGAACCTACAAATTCATCGGATATGGCAGGATATTGGAGGTGACAATCGTTGGTTGATTTTGTCAGTAGTCTTGTAGGATAATTGTCGGTCTACAGTTTACAGTGTATCAAAGTTAGTGCTATCAAGAGTTTATGATAATACTATACCGGTATCTTTCTTTCAGATTCACATTGGATGATGTCATTTCAATGATTCAAGAAGACGAAGAATTTATATCTGCTGACGTTTATATCCAGCCTCCTGATGATGGCGATGTATAAGAGAAGGACTCTGACGATGAAGATGAACAAAAACTCAATACTTCTCATTTCTCGAGAGTTCAACTGTTGGCTGAATCGGAATTTCGAATTAAATATCCAGATCGCGTCGTGGAAAGTTCCGACTTTGATGGTGGCAGTGAAGTCATCACAGGATCCTCCGGTGATGGAGACGTGATGGAAACTGATGTTTCCGAACCATCTTGTGAGCCATCCACAAGTGCAAAGAGTGACAGTCTTCAAAAGACACATCTTTCTCTCGGAGGCCCATCTGATTTGAATTTCAAATGGAAAGCAAAGGATTTGAGATCCTCTCAATCCTCTAAACAGATGCAGCCCAATCCTGTTGATTTTGAATTTACGCCACTAACTTTATTTGACTTGTTTCTCGATGATGAAATCATTGATTATGTTTTCAAAATGACCAATCTATATGCCAAAAGAGACAAAGGTAATTTGACGTTTGAAACAAATCCAGAGGAAATTTGTTTGTTCTTGGGCATATTGATTTTGTCAGGATACAACGCAATGCCACGACGCAGACTTTATTGGGAGAACTCGAACGATGTACATTGTGAAGCAGTTTCAAAGGCCATGTCTCGAAATCGCTTTGAGACGATCATGGCATGCTTACATTGTTCTGATAACATGAATCTGCATAGTGACGACAAAATGGCCAAGATTCGCCCTCTGCATGATCAATTGAATAACCGCTGTCGACAATTTGCTCCCAATAAGGACAACAAATCAATCGATGAATCCATGGTACCTTACTACAGGCGGACTAGCAGCAAGCGGCGAATGCAAAACAAACCAGTCCGCGTCGGATACAAAATGTGGGTGCTTGCAGAATCCTCCGGCTACGTTCTGCAGTTTGATCCATACACTGGAGCGAAATCTGGTAGAAAACAACACTCTTCCACCAATTCTTGGGGTCTATCTGAGAATGTTGTGCTTTCATAGTTTGAGGCCTTACCAAATGATGATGCGCAACATGTGTATATGGATAACTATTTTACTTCATTCCGACTTCTAGATCGTTTAGCCAGCAACAACATCCAGACAACCGGAACAATACGTGCCAACAAGTTGCGTCAGTGTGACATTGTTGAGCCTAAACAGCTGCAGAAAGACACAAGAGGTCATCACCAGCAGAAAACGGCACTGGCTGATCATGGTGAAATTACTGCTGTTGGATGGAATGATAACCGACCGGTTTACTTGGCCTCTAACAGCAACGGATCAAAGCCTGTCTTGAAGGTTTCCAGATGGAGTCGTGTGAAGAATAAATCTGTTCTCATTTCACAGCCGTTCATTGTCAGCCAGTACAACAAAAATATGGGAAGCGTAGATCGGTGTGACCAGAACATATCGCTCTATCGAATATCGATGAGCTCCAAGAAATGGTGGTGGCCTCTGTTCGCGTGGACAATTGATATGGTGCAAAATTCCAGGATTCTGTATGGACACTGGAAATCCAAGGAACAGGAAACAATGGATTTGTTGAGCTTTCGCAGGTACATCGCAAACACTCTACTTGTGAAGTTTGCCAACACATCCAAGAATTCCAAACTTGGTCGACCAAGTGGGCTTATTCTGTCGCGACGAAAGCGTGTGCGATCTGACATACGCTTTGATCACAAAGATCATTATCAGATTGCATCTCAAACACAAGAAAGATGCGCAAATTGTGGAAAAAACACAAAGTGTTTGTGTTTCAAGTGTGACATTGGTCTGCATGACCATTGCTCTGCTGACTGGCATGATTACTGAAATCAGAATGTCGATATGTAGGCCCTAGTCGGCAATAGTCTTGTATAGTAGAACCATAATTTTGACACTCACTCATGCCAATATGTACCGTGCACGCCTACCCTTTTATCTGTTGGACTTTTGATAATCTGACTGCACAAATTTGCAACCTTTTTGTATCTGTACTGATGTATATTCATTTAGCGTTAACAATGCATAGACCATTAGAGGGTGCACCCTTTGTGTATGCAAATAATGCACACACCATTTCGTGCCTACTGCACCCTTTGAGGGTGAACAGCAATTTTTGCACGTAGAGAAGTTGTGTGATTGTTTTAATTACAGGAGAGTGCATTTTTATACCTAATTACACATAGATGTATGTGAAGTGAAAAATGTGTTTTTAGAAGAAAAATTTGGGCATTAATGGGTTAAAAGCCATTCATATCACTAATTACAATCATTTCGAAAATGTTTTGATTCTTGATCTCCCGAAATTTTGAATCTAGAGATACCTGATTGACTTGTCATGAGATAAGCATTTGAATATTTGGCTAATTTCTGCGATTATTCATCGAGTATGGTACTATTTTTTTACACACCGCCTGCATGTCGAACAAGCTAGGGTGTCAGCAGTAATTGGCATAATGCATGCTTAAATAGGGAGTTGTGCTGATGTTGAGATATGAGTCAGAAGTCTGATCTGATTACTGATATTCGATGAGATGGCCACTATTCTAGCATGCACCCATTTCTCAACTGCGGGTGCAACTCAATATTTAATCATTCTATTTAAAACATGCCACCGAATATTGAATTACCTGATCAGACCTGCGGTCGGGTCACACATATGATACTTATAAAATAGGTAAACTCTCCTGCATTCTTGCTGAACATTCAGCAGAAAAATAATCAGAGTGGGATAAATATCAACTCAGCCACATGGAAGAAAGGCTCCATGCCTCATGTGCTTCCGAGTATAAACAAGATTCATTCTTTAAAATTATATTTGATGCAAGTTTTGATATTCTTATCATAATTGAATACTAATAATTCATGTTACGCCAGACTCTTCTTATGATGAACCTTACATCACGGAGCATTTGCAAATAATCAAATGAAGGTGAAAATAATGAATGAATGCTCTCATCTGAATGCACTGATCAATTAATAGTTGCACCTAAGACGCAATCATTTCAGCTAATGTTCTCTTCATTAAGTTCATCTCGACATGTTCATCTGCCTGCTGAAGGATGATGCCCTTGCTAATTTTATCGTTCGCCTGTCAATTGTATTCTGCAAAGCTTCTATTTAATGACTTTTTTTTCAATAGCACACGAAGAAGTGTTGATCTGTGATTTTCGTCTTCAAGACATCTCGACAAGATTAGGTTATGTTGTTTAAACAAGAAAATTATGGAAAAAGCATTCACCAAGGTGAACGAAACTGCATCAAAATGACTACAACTCTGTCAATTCTAATGATTGTCTTCGGAGAGCAGCGGGCTGGTGCACTCAAATGAACAGTGCTATAAAAAATACGTTGAGTATAAAAAATCAAAAAAATTAATGAAAATTATGTAGAGTGGATTGATTTTATCCCGGCGTTTTGCTTTGCTCATTTCGTGTATGTTGCGTATTCTAGGTCATGTATGTAAAATACAAACAATATGTATGAAGTATAATTCCGACATTAAGCAGCTAGGATACGTCACACTAATTCATAAAATATGATAGCAGCATTTATTTCTGAGTATACATCCCTTATTTTGGAGAATATCGTATTTGCCAATACTTTTCCCCCGCTCCCCGCTAACTAAAAACGCAAAAATATGTTGCAAAACAACATTAGAGCTTCCTCCAATATTTCGTAAAATAAGGGAAATAGCTGCAGCTAATATTCTGTTCATAGAGTAGGTATGTTAGGTAGAGTGGTAACTCCGCATTTATTAAATCCCCAATGTCGATTTTTTATTTCATTTATTACACTTTCGATTTTATTAAGTGAACTCAAAGGAGATACAATCGGAATTGTTTCCAAATGCAAGATATGCGCATTTATGGGAATTGACTGATCATGATAGCGTAAAGCAGAAGGAAATGATATTATTTTACAGATAGTCCGTGTCTGACAGCTTTGGTGAGGTAATGTTTGTTAAATTGGCAACTCGATGACCTGCGCTATTGCTTTCCTCCTCAACCTCAAGAGAATCTTCTTAAGCGTGATCAGGCAACAGCTGCCACTGGCATGGCAAAATCACAGTCAAAGACAATGATTTCAAATAACTTTGAAAGATGTAAATCAGTCCACATCACCATTCAGATTCAAGAAATGAAACATGAATTTAGTGAATCATAAAATCAAGCCGGTGAAAATTGAATAAAAAACTTGACACTTCAGCCAAGAAAGCACGGATAATATCGCGACCTTTTCATGAAGATTTCCAATATTATACGGAGCATGAACTTCCCTTGATAATCAGCTTGATTTCTACTTAGTTGGGATGCTTATTAGCAAATATTCATTCCTTTTGAGATCCAACTTGTTGCATACTACTTACATAGAGGAGTCATCTCGATGGTATATAAATTGGCAAAATTTTGACATTTTTCTGAACTGCTCAAATAATTTTTTGGACCACGGGAACGAAATCTCCGCAAGAAACTGAATCGTTTCATATAAAAATGTTCACTGTATACAGACATTGTTTTTGAGTCGACACTATGCCTATATATCCCTACTCGATGATTCTGTTCCCTTAAATCTTATGTTGGTTTATTTCTCAAATTTCTTCATACTCAAGCTTCTGTCAAGTCGTTTACTATAAATTCACGTATGATTTCGTTGAACATTGTTGATCTTTTCGAATCTGTTCAGTCTTCAAGTTCTTCTGTTTTAAAGCACTTCTAAATTTCTGTTCGATGATATTACAGGGTTAAAAAGTCTCTTGTTAAGAAGAGGCGTATTTCTCATAACAACGTGCTTAACTTTTTCATTGCAACCATAATTAATGTACAACCGACTGATGATCATGCTCTTCATTTACGGCGATAGATCATTCTTGTCTCCAGTAACTTCTGGTACATTGAATCCTCGTGAATATTGATATCTGGAATTGTAGTTGAGCTGCACATCGACTTCCTGATTTTGTCATTTGTGTGGATGTTAGTCTGACATCCACTTGATGCCTTCATTCAATGAACTGGTGACATTCAAGTGAATGGATAGACGCTCAGGAAATCGTGATACTTAATCTGACTGTCAAATTGATGATATGTCGAATTTAGATAGAATGAAAATATGCTGTAGCAGCTACGTTAAATGTTTCGTATTTAAAAATCTGTACTAGAAGTAAGAAGGCTGTAGATATCGATCAGCTGATCACATCACAACGAATAGATAACTTCACTAGCTCCATGTTGCAGGTCTTCTAGTAGAAGAACTACGTCACTTGGCGATGAAAGAAATATTCAATATTCAATCATTTTCTTATACATGAACATATTTTGGTGTCGTGTTTAGGCAGATAGAACAGGTAAAATGCTGTTTCGTAATTATTACTGCAAAAAATGCATCTGCATCTCATTTCGCACTATAACCATAAACTGCGCCGAAATGGGATCAATCTGAACTCTATATGCAACACCACATGCGAAAGGCGAACGCTAGTTGATTCTTGTTTACAACCTGAATGAAACAACTTGAAGATTTACTTGATGAAGACAATGTAAGATAGATTTCATAAAATAATATTTCATTAAAGTCACCGATGCTATGATATTCGCTATGTTTAATAAATTGCATCGGCTCTACACTACGTTTTCTTCCCATTTCATTTCTATGCTAGTTGTATCATTTATTTGTTCTCGGAAAATAATGAAATTCACTTCAGACGTTCATGTACGCCGTCAAATGTCCAATTGCAGTGTTCGTTTGACGAGTTACGACACTGTAAACTGGGAACAACAAATATTTGCTAAAATTAGCCCTGAAAGTAAGTTTCTCTGATTTTTGCATTCGGAACAGAAAATATCAGTAAAAACAGATGTTGTTTATCTGAAATTAACGAATTTTTCTGTGAAGTTAAACAGTAACTATGGCTGTTTTTCCGCGGTTTATAGTTTACAGTGTAGATGATAATTAGCTCACTTACTGTTTGTGATGTAATTAAACAAATCAAATTTTTACATCTTTGTCCATTATTCTCTGCTGTGAGTTATTCGTTCAATGACGTTCACAACATTTACATAGGATTAATAAATTATCAATTTTCCTGATTGCTATTCAGACCTGTCTGCATCTCTTGAAATCAAATCGATTGGAAATCCATCTGCAGACAAAAAGAGCAAGCTAGAGATAACACTCTAACAGATCTTTTTTCTTGCATGATCAATTTTATGTCTTCACAACGACATAATCAATGAAGCATCTATTCTTAATATTAGTCTATTCGTAATCACTTGAGAAGGTTTATGGCTATAGTCAGAATTAATTGTGCGATTTCAAAAAATGACAACTATTGTGAAACACTAGAGTACTTGACCTATCCAACATGACCACGAATCAGAATCAAGGCATATTTCAACCGTCTAGAGAGTTGATGCCGAACTTTCACTAATCTCAGCCTTCAAGCAATGGCGCAAAGTGAACAAGCATGCCCATTCTTGTCAGCAACCCGAGCTGCTACTCTCCGCTTTTATATCTCACTCCTCCACTTCCCCAACTGCTGTAACAGTTGCTGCTTATTTTGTATGTAGTACACACAGAATTAGATTGTTTAGCTCTTTCAGTTTACTAGACATGAAGACTAATTCAAAACGATGGCACATGCTGGAACTTAGTAGTCAACAACTTAGTAGAACTTAGTCGTTAACAAGTCGTGCAACGCTTGCGGATTCCTGTGAATTCCTCCAAAATACTTCGGTTGCCGCGATTCCTTCAGATTCGAAGAATTCAGATCATTGCGCACAAGTTTTTTTTGCTTATGTTGGTCCGTCATATTCTTTGTTTGGAAGTTGAAAGGCGTGAGAAATTTAGTTCACTCCATCTCTTCGCAGGATATATGGATGAATGGCGCTGTGACAGCCACAGATTTAGAGGTGACATCGAAGTGTAATCGAGGCATCCAAGTGTAATCCAAGCATTAAAACTTTTCAACAAAATCGCAAATGAGGATCATAAACTAAGCTGCTTACGTCAGCCACTGCCTGAATCGGGACGATACATTCTACTGTTCAGACGTTGCCGATACTTTATTTCTAGTTACCTTTACTTATTTATAGACAAGAAGAGGAACTCACTAGAACTCGGCAGACGTGCCGATTCGAAGTAGGCATAAGGTGTAGATTATTCTGTAAAAGTATCATTTTCGGCCTCGTTCCCTGCAGAAACTCGTTCTGGCTGCCGCACTAAATGATAGGTAATGAAAAAAAGGTCTACTTAAATATAAGTACAGTAATAAAAAGAATTGATAACTTACATGAGAAATCCTGCCAGTCTGCCACACTGTGTGCTGGGCAGTGCAGTAATTGATCAGTTTCATTGATATAACGGATGATAATGGATAGCTGACCATTGACAACAATGAGTTTTATTGATATGCGAGGTCATATATGTGCGGAGTATTTTTAAAATGTCTTTCGCATGCATCGATGCAAATAACATCATTAAGAGATGCATTCATGCCTTCATTTTTCCACATTAAACCAACAGCGCACATTGACATAGATTTTTTCTGGCAATGATAAACGCCCTCAAATGTCCTACATTGTTCCCCCAAAAAATATATGTTGATGGCATAACGTTAAAGTGACGAAATTAAGCAAACTTTTCGGACAGGAAGCTCTTCAAGATACCAGAAGACTAAATATCAATCTCACTAGAAAAAATTCAAGTGAGACTCCCTGCGTCTCGATTCTCTGTTTTATCAACTCTTTTAAGAATGATTTTGGCAATAATTTTGTACATGTAATTTTCATTGTGATTTCAATGAACTCTTTATTAATATTATTTATTATAATTATATTGCCGAACATTTTTGTCGTCATTTCCTGATATGCAATGTAAATGTCCTTGAGGTTACGATTAAGTGCCAGATGAATTGGTCTACTTATATTGAACATCGGTTAAAAAGGCGAGCAAACTTCTTCATCTACTTAGAGTTTTGAAAAGTTTTCTTACAAAGGATGATTTAAATATGATCTATGGTGCTCTGATCATACCGACATTAAATTATGGTTGCCAAATCTATGTGGGAGCCATGCTCAGCAGAGATAGAATTATTATCGACTAATTTATCAGACGTTGTCATCTTATCATCTGTGACACTCATTGCAGATCTCCTTGCTTACCAGACTTTTATAAGGTACAACAAAAGCAAAGTTCACGTCTATTCCGTCAGGCATTGGTTTCAAGAGACCATCCGCTAAACTGTTTACTTCCGAGTCGCTTACCTAGTGATCGTTTACGATTGCCGCTTTGTTCAACTGCTCGCATGTTGACTTCTTTCATTCCTTACATGTCCTCAGTATACAATTCGTTGTGTTTTTCCAGACAATAATTTTCTCACACCATACTTTCGTTCCTTTGCCTTTACTGTGTCGTGTATAGTTATCCGTAATGCTCTACTTTCCGTGTCACCTTTATTTTGTACTTTTTGATTTTTTTATTGATGGAAATATACGCTTTATTATCATTATTATTATTTTCAAGTGAACATCACTCGTCTGTGCGATGCCCAATATTCAGACATAAATCATTAAAAACGAGAATGAAGTACAGCGCCATACATAACTTTATCCCTGTGTAAACTGAGCAGCATATAATTCGGTTGACTTCATTCAATAACGATAGACATTTAGCGAAATTTTGCTTCATGCTCGGTATATCAAAATCTATATTTTGTCAAATCGGTTGTGTTTCCATCAAAGAAAATAGAATGATGATGCAACGATGATAACAATCATTTCCCTCTAAAATTTCCAGAGAGCATTAAATTTCCAGGATAACTACGAAAAAACAACATCAATATGGTGATATAGTACTTCTAATTTCAAAAGTTCATGCAAGTACAGAAAAATTAACGTACTCCTGCTAAACATACAGAATTACAAAGGAAGAAGAAAATGCTTCAAGCATTTTGTCCTAACCGCAGCAACTACAAGTAATGTTGCCCATGGGTTTAAATAAGTGCAATTGTCCTTTTTCACTATCTCAGTCGTGGCCGTTGGATAAGGGGAAGGAATGAATTTGTAACTATTTTGAACAATTGAAGAACACTAATCATTTCCATGGTCTGAATATCAAAAAATTTAGTCATAGCAAATAAGAGAGTCAAGTTGCATGTGCCCTGTACACTAACAGGATTTTCCGAATACTGCGAATCTACAAAGATTCAACGATATGCTGATGTTCTGTCGGTCATTGCTTTGCCAGAAATAGCTGAATTCGATCCATGTAGAATTTACTTGGTGCATGATGTGAGTGCGTCATTATTTTTGCCTACGAGCAACTTCCAGCACTGATAAAGTCATGTCCATTAGTTTCACGTCATTAAACATTTCTGTCCAATACTCTACCGGGCGGTCTACTATCGGCTGCGGTGATGAATCCGATAAATTACAAAAGTTCGTCTTCACTAACCAGCAAGATTTTCAAAACCATGAATTTTGTATACCTACAACTCAGCTTTATGATAATACATGATTTCAGAGGCACTCGAGTCAGTTGTCTCAGTATACGCACAGCGCTGCAGATATTCGGCTAAATCTAAAAATATTTACTCAGTCCTACAGATGACATTATATTTTGTCACATCTGATTCAAGGGGCCATAATTTACGACCATGTTACTGTACGCCTAAATTGTTTTCGCTACTCAGCTGTCATTCTAATGTGATCATTGGTTTAGAAAATCAGTGCCTCTTCACACAACACCTTGATTGGACACTGTCCTCGACAGCAAAGATTGGCAATGATAAAATAATATTATTTTATTCTGAGGAAAAATGATATCATTTTATTTCATTTCATTTTTTAAAATGATATGAAATGAAATCATCAGAAATTTTTGTTCCATTATATTTTCCAATCATAGATTCTTCGCATTTTGTATTGAAGCAAATTTAGTCTCTTTCGCGTGTTCTACTCATGTCCTTCCGCACTGGTTGATTCATGCAGCGAAAAGCAACAAGCTATTATTGTCTGTCAGTCTGTCTGTCACACAGATTGTCAAACAGCTCATGAATAGCACTGTCTTGATGTTTATGAAGTCTTGACTGTAATCTAAGTATTTTTAGCCTTTTTTCGTACTTTAGATACTGTTGGCCTAACCAACTGCATATTGTAGGCATATCTGTAATTCGAGTGTATAAAGCCTAAATCAAAACATGCGATGTGTAATGTATAGGCCATGGGCCCTACCTAAGTTTTGATATACAAGAGGCCTTGTATGACTAAATTACTTCCTTTGGTCTTTCATAATTTGGAATATATCGATGCTGCATGCAATCTAATATAATTTCATTGCAAGAGCAGTAAAAGTAGCATGGTAACATTGTAAATTGAAAAATTCGTATGACTAGATCTATTTGTGATGTAGGCATACGTATATTTCACTAAAGAATGGTATATTTTCATTATAAAAAATATAATGCATGCTATTGTGCAGCTTTCTATGTATACAGGTTAATAATTTCCACAATCAAGTCGTTATATAGCACCATAATTACCTAGATATTATAGTGCCTAGGTTGAACTACTTTGCAACGATATAGGTGACGGTGACTAGGCATAATAGAATTAGAAAAAGCATCTTCGGATTTCGCCTTCAGGTTTGAAGAATTTTCTAATGGACTTGCAATCGCTTACTTTGCTTTTGCTGCGGCAATGTCTGTTAGTGCGCTCATTGAGAGAAGCCATTTTGTTGAAGGATTCCAGCTGCTGCTTTTGATAGTGGTCATTCTACCAGGTGCAGCTATAGTTCTACAGTGGATGATGCTTGCAAAAAGAGCGTTTTGACTGCGCAATGTGACGGCCCAACATATATTTTGTGGTGATATAATATCAACATACCATGTCCAAGTCACTATCGGTGTTGAGCTAGAGCGTTTCTTTGGATGATAAACAGAACTCTTCCTCTTGTTGCTTCCGTCATTATTACGTTGAGTGTGATCAACCAAAAACATTGCATTCCTTCACAAAATTTCACTAGATATTCAGCCTCTTTTTTTACTGCAACCTTTCCATTGTTTATATATTCTATCATAATCCGTCAAACATCATTTTGGTTGTGTTAAAATACATTAACCTTCTGCAATGTTCATCAAAATTTTGTGAAAATTAGACAATGCGTTATATCAAGACAACCATTCACTATTCCAAAATATATCAAGCCCCAAATATCATGCCATTTAAAAGGGCATCAAAATCACAATCTTGTCGATATAGCCTATTGACCTTCAACTTCAAATGTGAGATGCTGAAATATAATATTTTGCAGATAACTGCGTTTGATGCAACGCATAACAGGAATAGGCTTACAAATTTTAGCTATTCAGTACATGCGCATTCAATTAGGCTACCATTTGCTTTTGTTAATTTTCCATGAGATAAATAAAATCTTCCATTTTTTTTGTTCACCGACCGACTATTACTATTATGCAGCCAGCAAGCTGACACATCCTTATCTCAAGGTGCTATACCAGAAATTGTATGCTTTCTATCTCTAGAAAGTTGAATCTCAATAGTCATGTAAAATTTACCATAGAGTGGTGACCTGTCATGTTTCATAATGGAAAAATCTTAATCAAAAACTTGTGAAGTAACAAGATATAGACTTCAAGATATCCGTGTTTAGAGGTAATTATGAGAGATATCCGTGTACAGAAGTAATTATGGAAATTATTAACCTCTTCTGAAACATATCTATAGCATGCATTATAACAGATATGTTATAAACCGAAAGAAATCATCCATTATCTGTTACAAAATGATATCATTGCCGATCACAGCTCGCCATATCTCTGTTACTCCTGCATCGAGGCAAATGACGAAATTAAGCAAGCTTTTCAGACAGGAAGCTGTACAAGATTCAAGTGGACTACACCTTTTCCATTTCTATTTCAGATATTTCCAAATCGATTTCAGATATCTTCAATGTTGAGTCTTTGATAGATATCTGAAATTCAATTGGAGAAATCTGAAATCCATCTGGAAATGTCTGAAAATCGTTTGGAAAGATCTGAAATAGAAATGGAAAAGGGTGTAGATCTTCATCTCACTCGAATGAGTTCAAGTGAGACTCCCTGCTTCTTTGATTTCATGAAAGAATATAGACGAATACCACCAGTTCAGAGAGATCTTTCACAGCATTCGGAAATATATCTTCCGAGAGAGGATGAGACCTATAAAAGAGACATCAGGAGCATCATCTTCCTGTATTTGAACGGTTTTTTTCTGCTAAGCTACCTTCTTGTTTATTGTTGTAGTTATATCTGATGAAGATTTTAATATAGATGTAATTACACTGCATCTGGCCTGAATGAAGATATTTCAATTTACTTGCAATGTCCAAAATTACCGTTATCAAGTTTTTTCCTACACCACTTTAGATACACATGGAATACTTTGCCTGGCCTGTCTTGATCAAATACGCCTGCACGAAGGAAATGCTGAGCATTTATAGAGAATCAGCTAAACATGCATGAACAATATTCCAGCGATTAATATATAAGCTTGTTCATTAGGAACTGCATTAAATGCAATGCGGACTATTGATAACTGATGGCTATGCATAATTTCAAATTCCGCATATCTCAAGCTGCAGAAGCAGGCCGACATGAAAAAAACAAGATAAATTATCAAGCACAGTCAAGCAGGACTATGTTGTACGAAATTCTAAAGAGTGATAAATAACACTGAGACAAAGTTTTCAAACGTCGCTAAACCGGATAATTTTATTTAACCGCGTCTATCACTGTCAGGTACTTCACAGGTCTTTTGAATTACTTACTGTCAAATGTTTCTTGGTGAACAGTTCATCATTATGCGAGACTTTCCCTAATAGGCCTACACCTGACTGATACGGTAATTCTCTTCCTTTGACCTAGCGGACTTCAAAAGTTAAAATATGCATTCTGACAATGTATACAAATCCTGAAATCGAATCATCAATTAGAAACACATTAAATCTGATGCCATTGAGTTGTGTAACATAATTATTATTGGAATTATCATAATTACTTCGAACAGCCCTTATCAAATATGCAAATTATTTTCTTCTTTTGAAAATTAAATGTTCAAAATTCATTCTTTCTATAATCCGATGGCCACAACAGGACATAAATTCATAATTTGATAAAATCAGTCAGTTGTGTTTGCTGTTCCTTGAGAGGAGTCGGCCGGTGCAACTGCTGCCCTTGAAAAGCAGCTAAAGACATATTGAAACAGGTTAATAAATTGCCGGCGATAAAAGCGGGAAAAGAGAATGTAGTAAATGAAATTTGTGCAGTGATTAATCAATTGGAGTGTATGAAGTGTTATCTCTACAATACTCGCCTTCCATTCACAACCACTTATATTGTATGGCCATTGAAGAGCGTTGATAATTGCAGCTGGCGTGACAAAAACAAGGAATACCACCGATGTAACAATTATCAGAGGTAGTTGTTTCATCTCCTGTTTTGTCTCTGGATCCTCTTCCTTTCCTCTGCCAGCCATTGACATTTTCCATCGAATTTGTCTAAACCATTTAATTACAATGAGTACATCAAAGATGCCAACCAAGATTACCGGTAACAGATTCATGAAAATAGTGTCCGAATACTCGTAAATCCGGTATATATAAAATTCAAGGGGATAAGGCATGTTGTCATTCGAGAAACATTTATATATTCCAGTGCTATTATCTAGTGCCCAAAAACGGTCATATGAAACAGGTGCCGATCTTACAATGTCAAACATCATAAAGATAAGGAGAATAATATATGTTGTTCTTCTAGTGAATATGAGCTTGGCCTTCATTGGCAGATAGAGAAGGAAAAACCGCTCAATGGCTACGAAAGTTATTAACCAGTTTGAGAAGTTTCGTGGAATCTTGCTGAGTGGAGCATAAAACATACAGGCGAGTGCAGATGTGTGGTAGACCTTGCTTTGGAACCAGCCTTCCCATCCAAAATTCAAACAACGCAAGTATATTGTTAAAACATCCAGAATAGAAAGGAGAAACAGCAAAGCCGGCACCCTATCAGATCGTGAGGCTCTAAGAGAATCTCGAGAAACATATCTCCAAAATCCAGGACCAGTCACCAGCATGATGAGTATCCAATTTATAGTTCCTACAATGATGAGGATTGCAGGTGGATATGTTGCAATCATCGTGTCAATCGAGCGATAGTAAGCTACATCCTCTTTCGTACAACTTCGATATCTCGACATTGAAGATGTAAAACGTACTTGAAATTACAGGAAACTGGAACAGATGAGCTTGAAATGTTCTCGCTGAAGTGTGACTTATATATCAGAAGCAATTTGAATCTGTGAATTGAAAGGATGCAATAGCCAATAGCCAATAGCAGAGGATTTACTGATTCGTTGGCATTCTTATTAAATCTGATGGATATATAATCACATTGAATTAAGAAACTGAACAATGAAGAGAAAGAAAAGCAGGAGTGATGAAATGAATGACAGTGACGGTAGATCTTTACATTGGTAACTATGACAACCTTTTATGTCATATTCTTTGTGACATACATCTAATTATTGGTATCCTTTAAGGCAGTGGTGGGCAACGCGTGCATCGTCGGGACATATTGGGTGGCCCGCGGACATTATTTGAATCGATGATGTGAAAATGACTCAATCCAACTTCGACCTTTGGGAGGTACATCTAGGGGTGAGGGATTCTCTTTAGAATTTGCAAAACCATTAATTAACAACTAAATAAGCAATATGTTGGCACAAAAAACAAAAATTCACATTCGAATTGTCCAAGCATGTGCTCCTTTCGTAATGAAAATCTTCTCGCATAAGCGCATCACCTGCGCGAGTTTATGCCAAGTCACATAGCATTCGATGCCTTGCTGAGCATGTTTCTCTACGTAATAAACCACTCATCTATGAGCCTAGAAAGAGGCTGTATTAATTAGACCTTGACTGCGAATGGAGGAATCAACTGCAAGATTTTGACAGGTCACAGAGATGCCAAGGTTTCAAAAAAAAATGCGGGAGACCCAACATCAAATTATCCAACAACAAAAATAGTAAAATTAGATTAAATCATATTTAAAAGCCCTATCAACTTCCTATATTTCCTTCAATAAATGGAGAATATTTATTTTTGAAGGCAATTAATTTGTCACATTTCCAATAAAAAAGATAGAATTCGTGAATCAAAAGAAGATCTATCTTTTCAATAAACGTATGATTGCATGCTTCTCATTGGTTGTGAGGGAATGGAGGAGGGCTAGTCGAAGAATAGGCTAGCGGTGAGTGGCTAATCAGTCCGAACGCTTGCTGCTACATTTGAATGATGGAAAGAGCACACTAGAAGGATAAAAACTGTTGGCCTACTTTAAAATACGGCGTAAATAAATGACGATGCGGGAGATTTAAGCAATTATGCGGGTGAGCGGGAGATTGACTAAAAATGCGGGAGTCTCCCGCGAAATGCGGGAGACTTGTCATGTATGAGGTCAACCTTTTTTCAAATATTCTTGATTCTTGCTGAATTTCATTTGCATGCTACTACTACACTGACATATATTTCGTATACTAGATCGTCATTAGCACACGACTACCATTTGTGGAGCCCATGCAGTCTATAATATCTTGGACCACAGCGATTATTGTCTCTCATTCCCAGGTAAACACTTAAACCTATTAAACTTAGAACCAATGGGCAAACGGCAGGTCCAACTATTATGCAATTGTTCGCCTTTTATCCTATCGTTTTAAAATGCATACGAATATGTACAGCATTCGTACACTTGTACAGCACTTTCTGTCTGACCAACAAACTCATCGATTTTATACAAAACTTGCAATTCAGCACGAAGTTTGTTTGGCAAAACATACATCTTGTCTTTATTAGTAGCACTAAACAATTCATTAGGATCTAAGTCAGATATAGCATTCCCGCAAAAATGGGTAATGTTTGAGAAGAATCTTTACCCTGATGTCTGCCAACTCGAGATATCAGCATTGATGACGTCTATCAACAAACGATGTTTCCATGAGTAGTAACCCCGTGGCAATTTCAAGCGCAAAATGCGAAACGATGAGTCATCAGGCTGACTCAGCCCCCCCCCTCTGGCAGGACGGCAGAGCACCAAGGATGTGTTGGAAGGAATGGGTCCGTGAGGAGAAAACTGTTCCCTACCCCCCCCCCCCGCCCCAACGACTCAACTGACCAAATTGGTCGAAAAGACCAAAGTTGTTCAGAATCATGTGAAACAAACTTATATCAAGTTTCAGGTTGAAATTCGACCAAAAAATTTTTTCGAAAATGTTTCACTACGATGGTCTCGACATTTAGGATTTTATCGTTAAAAAAAAATTTTCAAAATGTTGGAATTGAGGTCCGAGACCCATCCATCGTGTTTGCCGTCAAAAGTTGGGTCAGTGAAGTTTTGGTGAAAAACCGCCCCCCTCAGCAGCGATCTTCTAATTTTGGTTCTAGAGGATGGATTTTGTCTTACAGATACTCATTTGAAAGAAGAGAAAAATCTGGTCAGTGACATTTTTGTTGCGAGTCAATCCGATCAGCCGTTCAAAAGTTAGAGCTGTTACAAGATTTCACGTCGGACCTCACCTGAAAAAATCCGAAGTGTCAGAGTGACTTTGTATGGGAAAAAAATTTTCCAAAGTGTCGAATTTCGACCTGGGACCCTGACCAAAGTTTGTTTAATCAAATTTCACCGAAACCCCCCCCTCGGCAGCAGTCTTCTAATTTTGGTTCTAGTGGACGGATTTTGTTTTACAGATGCTCATTTCAAAGAGGAGAAAAAACTGCTCAGTGCTCAGTGACATTTTTGTTGCGAGTCAATCGGATCAGCCGTTCAAAAGTTAGAGCTGTTACAAGATTTTGTGACAGACCTCGGATTTCACGAAAAAATCCTAAGTGTCAGAGTGACTTAATATGGACAAAATTTTGAAAATTTTTCCAAAGTGTCGCATTTCGACCTGGGACCTTTACCAAAGTTTGTTTCATCAAATTTCACCGACCTCCCCCCCCCAACGACTCAACTGACCAAATTGGTCGAAAAGACCAAAGTTGTTCAGAATCATGTGAAACAAACTTCTATCAAGGTTTCAGGTTGAAATTGGTCCAAAAATTTTTTTTTAAAAAATGTTTCACTACGGTGGTCTCGACACTTAGGATTTTTTCGTGAAAAAAAATTTTCAAAATGTTGGAATTGAGCTCCAAGACTCATCCCATCGTGTTTGTCGTCAAAAGTTGGGTCGGTGAAGTTTTGGTGAAAAACCGCCTCCCCTCAGCAGCGATCTTCTAATTTTGGTTCTAGTGGATGGATTTTGTCTTACAGATACTCATTTGAAAGAAGAGAAAAAACTGGTCAGTGACATTTTTGTTGCAAGTCAATCGGATCAGCCGTTCAAAAGTTAGAGCTGTTACAAGATTTCACGTCGGACCTCACCTGAAAAAATCCGAAGTGTCAGAGTGACTTTGTATGGGAAAAAAATTTTTCCAAAGTGTCGAATTTCGACCTGGGACCCTGACCAAAGTTTGTTTAATCAAATTTCACCGACCCCCCCCCCTCGGCAGCAGTCTTCTAATTTTGGTTCTAGTGGACGGATTTTGTTTTACAGATACTCATTTCAAAGAGGAGAAAAAACTGCTCAGTGCTCAGTGACATTTTTGTTGCGAGTCAATCGGATCAGCCGTTCAAAAGTTAGAGCTGTTACAAGATTTTGTGACAGACCTCGGATTTCACGAAAAAATCCTAAGTGTCAGAGTGACTTAATATGGACAAAATTTTGAAAATTTTTCCAAAGTGTCGCATTTCGACCTGGGACCTTTACCAAAGTTTGTTTCATCAAATTTCACCGATCTCCCCCCCCCCCCCCCAACGACTCAACTGACCAAATTGGTCGAAAAGACCAAAGTTGTTCAGAATCATGTGAAACAAACTTCTATCAAGGTTTCAGGTTGAAATTGGTCCAAAAATTTTTTTTAAAAAAATGTGTCACTACGGTGGTCTCGACACTTATGATTTTTTCGTGAAAAAAAAATTTTCAAAATGTTGGAATTGAGCTCCAAGACTCATCCCATCGTGTTTGTCGTCAAAAGTTGGGTCGGTGAAGTTTTGGTGAAAAACCGCCTCCCCTCAGCAGCGATCTTCTAATTTTGGGTCTAGTGGATGGATTTTGTCTTACAGATACTCATTTGAAAGAAGAGAAAAAACTGGTCAGTGACATTTTTGTTGCGAGTCAATCGGATCAGCCGTTCAAAAGTTAGAGCTGTTACAAGATTTCACGTCGGACCTCACCTGAAAAAATCCGAAGTGTCAGAGTGACTTTGTATGGGAAAAAAATTTTTCCAAAGTGTCGAATTTCGACCTGGGACCCTGACCAAAGTTTGTTTAATCAAATTTCACCGACCCCCCCCTCGGCAGCAGTCTTCTAATTTTGGTTCTAGTGGACGGATTTTGTTTTACAGATACTCATTTCAAAGAGGAGAAAAAAACTGCTCAGTGCTCAGTGACATTTTTGTTGCGAGTCAATCGGATCAGCCGTTCAAAAGTTAGAGCTGTTACAAGATTTTGTGACAGACCTCGGATTTCACGAAAAAATCCTAAGTGTCAGAGTGACTTAATATGGACAAAATTTTGAAAATTTTTCCAAAGTGTCGCATTTCGACCTGGGACCTTTACCAAAGTTTGTTTCATCAAATTTCACCGATCTCCCCCCCCCCCCCCCCAACGACTCAACTGACCAAATTGGTCGAAAAGACCAAAGTTGTTCAGAATCATGTGAAACAAACTTCTATCAAGGTTTCAGGTTGAAATTGGTCCAAAAATTTTTTTTAAAAAAATGTGTCACTACGGTGGTCTCGACACTTATGATTTTTTCGTGAAAAAAAAATTTTCAAAATGTTGGAATTGAGCTCCAAGACTCATCCCATCGTGTTTGTCGTCAAAAGTTGGGTCGGTGAAGTTTTGGTGAAAAACCGCCTCCCCTCAGCAGCGATCTTCTAATTTTGGGTCTAGTGGATGGATTTTGTCTTACAGATACTCATTTGAAAGAAAAGAAAAATCTGGTCAGTGACATTTTTGTTGCGAGTCAATCGGATCAGCCGTTCAAAAGTTAGAGCTGTTACAAGATTTCACGTCGGACCTCACCTGAAAAAATCCGAAGTGTCTGAGTGACTTTGTATGGGAAAAAAATTTTTCCAAAGTGTCGAATTTCGACCTGGGACCCTGACCAAAGTTTGTTTAATCAAATTTCACCGACCCCCCCCTCGGCAGCAGTCTTCTAATTTTGGTTCTAGTGGACGGATTTTGTTTTACAGATACTCATTTCAAAGAGGAGAAAAAACTGCTCAGTGCTCAGTGACATTTTTGTTGCGAGTCAATCGGATCAGCCGTTCAAAAGTTAGAGCTGTTACAAGATTTTGTGACAAACCTCGGATTTCACGAAAAAATCCTAAGTGTCAGAGTGACTTAATATGGACAAAATTTTGAAAATTTTTCCAAAGTGTCGCATTTCGACCTGGGACCTTTACCAAAGTTTGTTTCATCAAATTTCACCGACCTCCCCCCCCCCCAACGACTCAACTGACCAAATTGGTCGAAAAGACCAAAGTTGTTCAGAATCATGTGAAACAAACTTCTATCAAGGTTTCAGGTTGAAATTGGTCCAAAAATTTTTTTTTTTTAAATGTGTCACTACGGTGGTCTCGACACTTATGATTTTTTCGTGAAAAAAAAATTTTCAAAATGTTGGAATTGAGCTCCAAGACTCATCCCATCGTGTTTGTCGTCAAAAGTTGGGTCGGTGAAGTTTTGGTGAAAAACCGCCTCCCCTCAGCAGCGATCTTCTAATTTTGGGTCTAGTGGATGGATTTTGTCTTACAGATACTCATTTGAAAGAAGAGAAAAAACTGGTCAGTGACATTTTTGTTGCGAGTCAATCGGATCAGCCGTTCAAAAGTTAGAGCTGTTACAAGATTTCACGTCGGACCTCACCTGAAAAAATCCGAAGTGTCAGAGTGACTTTGTATGGGAAAAAAATTTTTCCAAAGTGTCGAATTTCGACCTGGGACCCTGACCAAAGTTTGTTTAATCAAATTTCACCGACCCCCCCCTCGGCAGCAGTCTTCTAATTTTGGTTCTAGTGGACGGATTTTGTTTTACAGATACTCATTTCAAAGAGGAGAAAAAACTGCTCAGTGCTCAGTGACATTTTTGTTGCGAGTCAATCGGATCAGCCGTTCAAAAGTTAGAGCTGTTACAAGATTTTGTGACAGACCTCGGATTTCACGAAAAAATCCTAAGTGTCAGAGTGACTTAATATGGACAAAATTTTGAAAATTTTTCCAAAGTGTCGCATTTCGACCTGGGACCTTTACCAAAGTTTGTTTCATCAAATTTCACCGATCTCCCCCCCCCCCCCCAACGACTCAACTGACCAAATTGGTCGAAAAGACCAAAGTTGTTCAGAATCATGTGAAACAAACTTCTATCAAGGTTTCAGGTTGAAATTGGTCCAAAAATTATTTTTAAAAAAATGTGTCACTACGGTGGTCTCGACACTTATGATTTTTTCGTGAAAAAAAAATTTTCAAAATGTTGGAATTGAGCTCCAAGACTCATCCCATCGTGTTTGTCGTCAAAAGTTGGGTCGGTGAAGTTTTGGTGAAAAACCGCCTCCCCTCAGCAGCGATCTTCTAATTTTGGGTCTAGTGGATGGATTTTGTCTTACAGATACTCATTTGATAGAAGAGAAAAAACTGGTCAGTGACATTTTTGTTGCGAGTCAATCGGATCAGCCGTTCAAAAGTTAGAGCTGTTACAAGATTTCACGTCGGACCTCACCTGAAAAAATCCGAAGTGTCAGAGTGACTTTGTATGGGAAAAAAATTTTTCCAAAGTGTCGAATTTCGACCTGGGACCTTTACCAAAGTTTGTTTAATCAAATTTCACCGACCCCCCCTCGGCAACAGTCTTCTAATTTTGGTTCTAGTGGACGGATTTTGTTTTACAGATACTCATTTCAAAGAGGAGAAAAAACTGCTCAGTGCTCAGTGACATTTTTGTTGCGAGTCAATCGGATCAGCCGTTCAAAAGTTAGAGCTGTTACAAGATTTTGTGACAGACCTCGGATTTCACGAAAAAATCCTAAGTGTCAGAGTGACTTAATATGGACAAAATTTTGAAAATTTTTCCAAAGTGTCGCATTTCGACCTGGGACCTTTACCAAAGTTTGTTTCATCAAATTTCACCGATCTCCCCCCCCCCCCCCCCAACGACTCAACTGACCAAATTGGTCGAAAAGACCAAAGTTGTTCAGAATCATGTGAAACAAACTTCTATCAAGGTTTGGTTCTAGTGGATGGATTTTGTCTTACAGATACTCATTTGAAAGAAAAGAAAAATCTGGTCAGTGACATTTTTGTTGCGAGTCAATCGGATCAGCCGTTCAAAAGTTAGAGCTGTTACAAGATTTCACGTCGGACCTCACCTGAAAAAATCCGAAGTGTCAGAGTGACTTTGTATGGGAAAAAAATTTTTCCAAAGTGTCGAATTTCGACCTGGGACCCTGACCAAAGTTTGTTTAATCAAATTTCACCGACCCCCCCCCTCGGCAGCAGTCTTCCAATTTTGGTTCTAGTGGACGGATTTTGTTTTACAGATACTCATTTCAAAGAGGAGGAAAAACTGCTCAGTGCTCAGTGACATTTTTGTTGCGAGTCAATCGGATCAACCGTTCAAAAGTTAGAGCTGTTACAAGATTTTGTGACAGACCTCGGATTTCACGAAAAAATCCTAAGTGTCACAGTGACTTAATATGGACAAAATTTTGAAAATTTTTCCAAAGTGTCGCATTTCGACCTGGGACCTTTACCAAAGTTTGTTTCATCAAATTTCACCGATCTCCCCCCCCCAACGACTCAACTGACCAAATTGGTCGAAAAGACCAAAGTTGTTCAGAATCATGTGAAACAAACTTCTATCAAGGTTTCAGGTTGAAATTGGTCCAAAAATTTTTTTTTTTTTAAATGTGTCACTACGGTGGTCTCGACACTTATGATTTTTTCGTGAAAAAAAAAATTTTCAAAATGTTGGAATTGAGCTCCAAGACTCATCCCATCGTGTTTGTCGTCAAAAGTTGGGTCGGTGAAGTTTTGGTGAAAAACCGCCTCCCCTCAGCAGCGATCTTCTAATTTTGGTTCTAGTGGATGGATTTTGTCTTACAGATACTCATTTGAAAGAAGAGAAAAATCTGGTCAGTGCTCAGTGACATTTTTGTTGCGAGTCAATCGGATCAGCCGTTCAAAAGTTAGAGCTGTTACAAGATTTTGTGACAGACCTCGGATTTCACGAAAAAATCCTAAGTGTCAGAGTGACTTAATATGGACAAAATTTTGAAAATTTTTCCAAAGTGTCGCATTTCGACCTGGGACCTTTACCAAAGTTTGTTTCATCAAATTTCACCGATCTCCCCCCCCCCCCCAACGACTCAACTGACCAAATTGGTCGAAAAGACCAAAGTTGTTCAGAATCATGTGAAACAAACTTCTATCAAGGTTTGGTTCTAGAGGATGGATTTTGTCTTACAGATACTCATTTGAAAGAAGAGAAAAATCTGGTCAGTGACATTTTTGTTGCGAGTCAATCCGATCAGCCGTTCAAAAGTTAGAACTGTTACAAGATTTCACGTAGGACCTCACCTGAAAAAATCCGAAGTGTCAGAGTGACTTTGTATGGGAAAAAAATTTTTCCAAAGTGTCGAATTTCGACCTGGGACCCTGACCAAAGTTTGTTTAATCAAATTTCACCGACCCCCCCCTCGGCAACAGTCTTCTAATTTTGGTTCTAGTGGACGGATTTTGTTTTACAGATGCTCATTTCAAAGAGGAGAAAAAACTGCTCAGTGCTCAGTGACATTTTTGTTGCGAGTCAATCGGATCAGCCGTTCAAAAGTTAGAGCTGTTACAAGATTTTGTGACAGACCTCGGATTTCACGAAAAAATCCTAAGTGTCAGAGTGACTTAATATGGACAAAATTTTGAAAATTTTTCCAAAGTGTCGCATTTCGACCTGGGACCTTTACCAAAGTTTGTTTCATCAAATTTCACCGATCTCCCCCCCCCCAACGACTCAACTGACCAAATTGGTCGAAAAGACCAAAGTTGTTCAGAATCATGTGAAACAAACTTCTATCAAGGTTTCAGGTTGAAATTGGTCCAAAAATTTTTTTTTTTTAAATGTGTCACTACGGTGGTCTCGACACTTATGATTTTTTCGTGAAAAAAAAATTTTCAAAATGTTGGAATTGAGCTCCAAGACTCATCCCATCGTGTTTGTCGTCAAAAGTTGGGTCGGTGAAGTTTTGGTGAAAAACCGCCTCCCCTCAGCAGCGATCTTCTAATTTTGGTTCTAGTGGATGGATTTTGTTTTACAGATACTCATTTGAAAGAAGAGAAAAAACTGCTCAGTGCTCAGTGACATTTTTGTTGCGAGTCAATCGGATCAGCCGTTCAAAAGTTAGAGCTGTTACAAGATTTTGTGACAGACCTCGGATTTCACGAAAAAATCCTAAGTGTCAGAGTGACTTAATATGGACAAAATTTTGAAAATTTTTCCAAAGTGTCGCATTTCGACCTGGGACCTTTACCAAAGTTTGTTTCATCAAATTTCACCGATCTCCCCCCCCCCCCAACGACTCAACTGACCAAATTGGTCGAAAAGACCAAAGTTGTTCAGAATCATGTGAAACAAACTTCTATCAAGGTTTGGTTCTAGAGGATGGATTTTGTCTTACAGATACTCATTTGAAAGAAGAGAAAAATCTGGTCAGTGACATTTTTGTTGCGAGTCAATCCGATCAGCCGTTCAAAAGTTAGAACTGTTACAAGATTTCACGTAGGACCTCACCTGAAAAAATCCGAAGTGTCAGAGTGACTTTGTATGGGAAAAAAATTTTTCCAAAGTGTCGAATTTCGACCTGGGACCCTGACCAAAGTTTGTTTAATCAAATTTCACCGACCTCCCCCCTCGGCAGCAGTCTTCTAATTTTGGTTCTGGTGGACGGATTTTGTTTTACAGATACTCATTTCAAAGAGGAGAAAAAACTGCTCAGTGCTCAGTGACATTTTTGTTGCGAGTCAATCGGATCAGCCGTTCAAAAGTTAGAGCTGTTACAAGATTTTGTGACAGACCTCGGATTTCACGAAAAAATCCTAAGTGTCAGAGTGACTTAATATGGACAAAATTTTGAAAATTTTTCCAAAGTGTCGCATTTCGACCTGGGACCTTTACCAAAGTTTGTTTCATCAAATTTCACCGATCTCCCCCCCCCCCCCCAACGACTCAACTGACCAAATTGGTCGAAAAGACCAAAGTTGTTCAGAATCATGTGAAACAAACTTCTATCAAGGTTTCAGGTTGAAATTGGTCCAAAAATTTTTTTTAAAAAAATGTGTCACTACGGTGGTCTCGACACTTATGATTTTTTCGTGAAAAAAAAATTTTCAAAATGTTGGAATTGAGCTCCAAGACTCATCCCATCGTGTTTGTCGTCAAAAGTTGGGTCGGTGAAGTTTTGGTGAAAAACCGCCTCCCCTCAGCAGCGATCTTCTAATTTTGGGTCTAGTGGATGGATTTTGTCTTACAGATACTCATTTGAAAGAAGAGAAAAATCTGGTCAGTGCTCAGTGACATTTTTGTTGCGAGTCAATCGGATCAGCCGTTCAAAAGTTAGAGCTGTTACAAGATTTCACGTCGGACCTCACCTGAAAAAATCCGAAGTGTCAGAGTGACTTTGTATGGGAAAAAAAATTTTCCAAAGTGTCGACTTTCGACCTGGGACCCTGACCAAAGTTTGTTTAATCAAATTTCAACGACCCCCCCCTCGGCAGCAGTCTTCTAATATTGGTTCTAGTTGACGGATTTTATTTTACAGATACTCATTTCAAAGAGGAGAAAAAACTGCTCAGTGACATTTTTGTTGCGAGTCAATCGGATCAGCCGTTCAAATGTTAGAGCTGTTACAAGATTTTGTGACAGACCTCGGATTTCACGAAAAAATCCTAAGTGTCAGAGTGACTTAATATGGACAAAATTTTGAAAATTTTTCCAAAGTGTCGCATTATGACCTGGGACCTTTACCAAAGTTTGTTTCATCAAATTTCACCGATCTCCCTCCCCGGCACCGATCTTCCAATTTCGGTTCTAGTGATCGTAGAAAGTCGTGCAATAGCTCGTTTGAAAGCTAAGAGTGAGACAAATTCAGTGGAAAGCATGGCTTGTTCGTATCTGCCTTCGTTTTGAGGTGAGACTTTATTGAAAATTTGGGGCATTGGCGAAAAACGACAGAGTTAGAATGTTTATGAAAATCGCTCTAGCGGGTGAAGCAAGCCTCGGACGGGAAAACAGAGACCAGATTTGGAATCAGCGTGCCATGTTACACCTGAATGTCATTCATGCTATGTCTCCGAAGTGAAAGGAAGAAAGATGACAGAAGCAGTAAAGTTAACGAATCAATTTTGTTCACTACGTTTTCATCGACAAAGTCTTCTTGGTGTGATTAGGGACTACATCATCTCCTTTCATCATGAAAAGGCAGACTTAGAATTTGCTATCGCTAAAGGTTACTTCGTTTTGCCAACAGCTCATGGAAAGTTTGATGAATAAAGATGTGAAAGGACGATTAGTTGCAGAGATTGAATTTGAGAAAGTGACTGATGAACATGCAGGTGAACGTGTAGTGTTTCATTTTGCATCCTATTCTGCAGAGACGATACATGATCTCAAAGATTTCTATCAGCGACACATGGCGAAAATTGCATCTCGGCTAGATTCATTTCATGAGCATGGATCCAACTTGC
The DNA here is from genome assembly GCA_907163375.1 of Prostheceraeus crozeri. NCBI lineage: Eukaryota > Metazoa > Platyhelminthes > Polycladida > Euryleptidae > Prostheceraeus > Prostheceraeus crozeri. Next base: position 270,578 of record CAJQUW010008053.1, on the reverse strand, counting down.
TCTTATGTCGCATAAAACACATTCATATTCAACTCAATGTGTTAAACTAGATTTGACTACAAGATTTGGGAAAAGCATTCATGAGTCAGTCGTCCGCGTGCCTCCTTTTCCCTGCCGCAACGAATTCAGGGGAGAAACGGAGGTCTCTGATTGGCTCACATAGTGTCAAATGTGGATTCACGGGAGACTATAAAAGCAGACGTCTCCCCATTTTCTCTTCATTTCATTCTCTTGACTTGGAAAGTGTTTGTGACTTGCTGAAGCCATTCTCCCCTCTCAACTTTGTCTGATCAATCCTGTTTGCAAATTTACAAGTGAGTGCCATTACTGTCTGACCTAAACCTTACCAGCATTTTAGAAGAGAGACGCAGGAGAGTTTGTGGCCGATGATTGTACAAGCTTATTTTGTTGAACCATCGCCACCACCTCCTCCACCACCTAGACGCTTTACGTTTAAGTCTTTTAGGGAATTGAAACGCCATTCGGGTCCTAAGCCCAAGTCATTTAATTTACTGGACGATGACGAAGACTTAGACTTTGGTGATAAGCTTTAAATCCTGTGAACGCTCCAAAAGGTCCTCTTAAGGGCCACCTCATATGTCACTGCTAAGCTATCAATTTTCTTTTCTCTGATGATCATGAATTTACTTAGTGGTATTCTTTCGTTACAGACTGTCATGGCCATGAATCCTACTCCAACTGCTGCATCACTCAATCCTCAAGATCTCGAGCTGTGGAATCCGAAAATTGAAAAGGTAATTCACGGCTAGCCTACCTACAAACAACAAGTGCGCTACAACGGTGTTCGACTCTATCTTCAAACGCCGGCGGTATACTTACCAAAAGTGGATACGCAAGTAAATCGTTGCGGTCAAAACCTGAGTATTCCTATTGATAATTGGTTGCGTCAGCAGCTTGACATTTTAGAAGACGTTGTGAGGCAAAAAGCTCTTATTCCTACTGAACTATTACAGTTGTGGCCAGAAAGAAAACTTCTTATTATAAACCATTGTATCGCGGCACTCGCTGCTATATTTTACAAAGCAAGTATTGTAAAGTCACTTCAGGAGTGACATTTGAACAGTCAGTTGAAACAGAATTGTCATCGTTAGGTGCAGGCTTTTATTCCTTTCATATTGAGGTACCTGCTGTTTATGTGGGACCTCATCAATCTGACGGTAATTTGATTTCTCTCAATTTGCGCATTGCTCAAATTCATCATCAACCTGAGTTAACAGGACTTGATCACATTGAGAAAGTCATTGATTCTTGTGTCAAAGAGTGTCAAAAACCTGTCACTAAACCTAAACGTCGTCGCTCATCAAAGAAAGATGGTGCTACCGCCAAAGAGAAATCTTAAGTATTGTAATCAGTTAGTATGTAGTGAATGTGGAAAACGTGGCCTTGAGCGTTATGTTCAAACAAAACATTGTCATCATGTTGTATGTATCTTTTGTTATGTAAAGGACAGACATCCTTGTAAAGTTCCTGCTCAATGTATTATTTTGTGATGAAGTCTTTTTGATATTGTAGGTTGTCATCTTCATAGACAGTGAAGGAACACCCATGCAGGAATTGAGTGCTATTGCAATGAGAGAAAGTGATCAAACTGTTGTTAGTGTATATCATAGATTTGCCTACTGTCCTCCACACAAAGACGAATGGTCACGACGTTATGTGCATGGACTTGATCCTTCTATTTTGATTCATATTGGATTTGTAAATGAAACGTATTTGATAAGTGATTTCAAACGGTGGTTGTCAGGTTTTCATATTGTTAAAATATTAGGAAATGATTCTGAACGAGAAGCAACAACACTTCAGTTGCACATTGATAATTTATATTTACCATGTTGGGTAGATCGTGTAAGACAAGACTATCATATGCATTGTGATCAAAAGAAGTTTAGAGATGAAATGATTTTTGACATGCAATATGTTTCGGTGAGAGGCATCACCTGTACAGACCACCATCCCATTGTAATACTAGAAATAAAGCTACCTACATTGCAAAACTCTCTTCACGCTGGCATTGTAGTCTCTATGACGTTTATGAACTGTATCTATATTATTGTCAACAGCATGGGTCAATGTAAAACATGTTTTTGCTCCTTGTGAATGAAGAATGATCATTTTATGAAGTGTATTCTGAACTTGTAAATTTCGTCTGGTGTTCAATAGACTTACAGTGGAACATGATTGTTATTTCTTTTTTATTCATAGTGGAAGTCATTGAAGCAATGTGAAATCTATAGTCACAATGTTTATGATGGCGCATCGTACCTTAAGTAACTACATTTGTCATTTGACTCTTGATAAACAAGGATTCGATGGATTTTTACAAGCTTGGAAACTTACATTTAAAGTAGAGATGAATGATATGAAGGTGGCAGCAACTGAAAGTCTTCCTCTCTTCAAAAGATTAATAGAGAGTTTACAACCTGAAGATGTAAAGGGTACACTCATTGCTTATATTGAGTTGAAAGATTTGCAAAATCCACTTCGTTTTGAATTCTATTGCTCAGAATGGACTACTCTTAGTGACCTATCTTATGCACGACATGCGGAGAAAATTATGGAGAAAATGGAAGGGACGATGGAACGAAATGCATACGTTGTTAAATATATCATGATTCAAATGAATGTGTTTACATCCACGACTTTGTTTGATCGTCGACACATTGTGTAGATGCAATAAAGTTTTTCTTTTCACTGGGTATTTTGTAATGGTGTATAGAGCAACATGAGTCATTGCGCTCTATTAGATAAATGAATGCGCCTTTGCTCCCTAGAAGGGGAGTGTCACTCAAGTCTTTGTGAGGACTAGAGCGACTTTGGAAGAGGGATGGTTTCCACCCACGCAGTCAAAAGTTCACGTGCGATAACTCTCTGTCACATAACAAAGACAGGGAAAACGAGAAAAGGGAAACGCATGTGATTGGAGCTAGGTCTGCTTATAAAACGGACGACTGAGTGCATGGCAATCATTTCCGTCCTTGCGCTAACCATGCAGTTGCTCGAAGCCATCAACTCCTCTGCTCTCGCAGTGGGTACACTGAACTCCCTTACTTTAGCATCGGGTAAAAATGCTTTTAATCAAAAGATAACTCATCATGGAGAAGCCGTAACCATACAAACTCCAAGTCATCGGATAGATTATCTAAAGGTTATGTCAACAAAGTATGGACTGGCCGTGTGTGTGCCGTTAGACTATTGGACACGGTTACAATTCAATACTCTTGAAACATTCCTGAAGGAAAATCTCACCATTCCCAAAGAAATTGTACGACACAATGGGAAGCGGCCACAATTTCCCATCATGGACAGACGATACATGTATGTGCATATGGATAGACACTGTCTCATCATCCATGAAAAGGAGGGCAGCGAATTCGACTTACTCAATTGCAAACCACTCCCCATTTTGGGAAAAGGATTCTACTCCTTCGAAATTAAAATTCAAACCATCTACATGGGTCCGCGCAGGGACGGAAGGTTGTTTACGTTGAAACCCTATCTTGTCTCCATCACCTTTAAAAATGATGTCCATGTTGATGATGATCAACTACAGTAACACTCTCCACACACTGAGAACGCACCATTGGTCTTTATGACACCACGACCTAACGGCCACCGTATCAAGAAAGAAAATGTACACTCACCATGCCACACATGAACATGACTCTATCTCCTTCTTTCTTAGGCATACCCTTCTTCACTCAGGTTCTAATCATGTGGAAATTATCAGCATGGCTCCATGTATCATGGAAAAGTCAGTGTGTTACATTTCATGATACGAAACGTCAACTTCAATTAACTCTAGAACGCTTTCATCTACGAAGGTTACATCGCGCAATCCTATCCCACTCTTGCCGTGTCATTAACGTAGGAGACGACATTGTTATTATTTGTATTTATTCGCATTCAAGAGATGATTCTACATAATGATCACTGCTACATTGTGATTCCAAAACCCTCATGGGAAAAGTATAAAAGGGAAGTTCACTCAACCCTCATGTCATTTGTGAGTCATGCTCCCCATCCGCATCATCAACGCCATGCGCGAAATGAATCTCAGAAGAGACATCGATTTAGAACAGTTGCATACCCATCTTCCCGATTCAGTCTATCATCGCGGTCGTCCGCAAATGTTGGTCATTCGCATGATCAATGGTCGAAATCTTCAAATCTTTCGCTGCGGCAAAATCCAAGTCCTAGGAAACCTTTCTCATTTCGTGATGCAGTCCATGTGTTACGAAGTCGTCAAGAAAATGCGAACACTCATGCCTCATCTCCGCCTCAGTCCCCTGACATTGGAGAATATAGTAGTGTCTGTTCAATTGAAGATGTTAGTGAATCTAGCCAACATTAGAACCAGTAATCATTGTATATTTTATGAAACTGAACTCTTTCCTGCTGCTCTGATTCGGAAGTGGCATCCTGTACATATTGCAGTGTTTCATAACGGACATTGTATCATGACTGGTTTACGTGATATCAGTAAAGTAGCTGACATTCTTAAATCTTTAATGCGTTATATGTATGAGTCACAGTTAATAGAATCGTGTTCATCAGATGATGTGTTTTGAATGAGTCATCGCAATGAACTATCGTCCACACACTTGTCGGTGAAAAGGTTGAACAAGACTGATTAGATTCGTATGACTGACGCCTTACCACCTCATGAGTCAGAGGTATTTATAGACATGAGTCAGCAAAGTGGTTGATGTTTCCTAAGCCGAAGAAATTGTCATGATCTCACATGCGTTGGTGAGGATGATAACTTACAAACTCTCACATGGATATGACTTCAAATCATCAACTTTATTTCTAACTTTACAAGCGTCAACTTTATACCTAACTTTACAAACTCTAACATGGTTATGACTTCATTTATATTTCACCTATCATACAAACAGTGATATGGTGATAACTTTATTTCTAACTTTACAATCATCAACTTTATTTCTAACTTTACAAACGTCAACCTTATTTCTAACTTTACAAACAGTGAAGTGATTCTAACTTCATTTATATTTCACCTATCTTACAAACAGCGACATGGTGATAACTTTATTTCTAACTTACAATCAACAACTCTATTTCTAACCCTACCCATTTAACAAAATGATTAAAACTTATACTTCTGTCTAATGAGTGAGAATCCCATCTTTATGTCAAAAGGAAAACAACACAGTATGTACATGATATGTTATTCATCAACACAACCGATTTTCATCACAGCCACATGCACTTAATACTGATGGTACCAGAAAACAAAGTTTTTATGGCTCACATCACCGGAGAAAACAAAGTCACTGATATGCAGGGAAAAAACAAAGTCACTCGTGTGCAGGGAGAAAACAACGTCAGGAAAAACCAGTTGATATGTAAGTCATGATATGAAGTGATCAGGAGTTGGACGCATGTTACAAGGCACTCACTCACAACATCCCATAGAAAACGCCATGGAGTAAATAGCAAAACATCAACCGCAACAGAGAGGAAACACTCATCATCAGACATCGCCGGACGGAGGAGGAGAAAATTTCTGTCTCTTGGGTGGAGATAGATGAGTGTCTGGATGACCGTACGGTAATGAGTGGTTAGGACTCATTCAGCATCGCTTGTCTTCCCAAGCTGAGAGACCTCGTTTCCTAAACGTCGTTGTTCTGACTTGATGCGACTGAGATTTTAAAATGGTTATTTCTACTTATTTAATTTTAAGAGAATCTAAGGCATCTTGATAGTCCCTATGTGTCATTTTTCTAACGATTGACTTCGAGATGCCTTTCGCCCGTTTTATAGAAAGCTCTGAGGATTTTAGCTTCATGGAGTACATCTTGGGGCGAAGCAAGATCATCTCCTCTATCTGTTTGCCGGCACAATCATCCTTGAAGCAGCCAAGCTTCGCTTTATTTGAGGTAGAGTAAAGCGGATGGTCAGTGGGATAGTTGGAACTATCAAACTTGGGTGCTAAATATTTTAAAATATCTTCTTGCTTGACTTGGCTCGTGGTTGTCAAAGCTAGGAAGAAGCTGTCTGTATCGCCTCCTACTAATTCCACACGTTGGAGAAGTGGACATGTCTTGAAAGTGTGGTAAAATAACTTGTACATTTCTAACTTGGAGTGATCCAAGACAGCTTGACCGACATAAATGGGCTTACAAAGTTCTACTTTAGATTTTAACATTTTAAAACCAGTGATGTCTTCGGAAATGACATCATGGTGGCAAAACAACGGCGAGCGACATAACTTGATACTCGTTTCCGGATCAGCTACGATACGATAGTCCATGCGCTTTCTTACATCCTCCATGGTTTTACCAAAGAGGGCATTATTCTTAAATTTAAAGAAGTCCTTTTCGAAAGGATTCTTGGATTCAGCCCGTTTCTTACTATTAAATTCTATATACGGTTTTAGAAAGGGCTTCTGCCTAAACTGGATAGCGCGATGGACTATGTCAAGCTGCATCCCCATACCTAGATAGAATTTGAGGATGGAATAGTGCACGATGTAATGCTGCTTGTTCAATTGGGTGAGCAACAACTTCCTAGTGGCTTTATATTTTAGGTCATTTTCCGCCTCATATTTCTTATTGTGTTTTTCCATAAAGGGAGAGAACATATCTGGACTGACTATGCCAGATTCGGATGCGACAGGAAAATCAACGGTCCTATTCGTAATACAGTCTGGATAGATGAGGTCGACTTCAAATAAATAACCTATGTCGGCCTCATCTTCCAGTGCCATAATGTGTGCTGGATTGGAGAAGTGTTCAGTGTCATGGGGCTCTACCCATTGGAAGTCAGACTGTGGCAAAGGCTTTGAGAGTGCACTCCCATACAAACTATTTTGGTCTATGTACATTAAATGCGTGGTCGATCCTATGTCTTGGGTGCTGTTGACAACATGATTGTCAACAAATGTTAAGCCACCCCTAATACCACGTTCAAATAACGTATACATTTCTGCATCTTGCAGTAAATGAATGCTCTCTTTCGTCATCTTGAAGGCTGTCTGATAGGTCAGACCCGGCAGACTAACAAAATGGACTAAGGCGTCCTGTTCTAATGTGACTTTCCTAAAAGTCTCAAACACGTCAGCCAACAGATAGACGTCTAATTTTAAGTAGGCAAGCATGTAGTCACCAAAAGTGCGACACCTAAATTCTAACCATGCTTGCTCTGCATGCCTATAATCATCCAGCGAACAGTCCTCACCCGTCAAATCATTTTTAAATTTATCGATGGACGGAAGGGATGTCTCCTTCAATGTGTTCATTGAACTAAAATAACTATATGGAAACACCCCTTTCCGTCGTATCAGACTGTCACTTATGTTGGGATAGTCTTTCTTTAAATGTTGAGTGAGGGGAAGTGTTTCTAAATTATTAGCCAACGCGGCTAAGGAAGAAGACATAAACTGGAAACTGTCTAGAAACTTTATGTCATAGAAGACAGGCTTCCCCTCCTTCGTCTTATCGACTTGGACTTTAGCAGTGATGCACATAAATTTTTCCTTACTTTGTGCAATCACTTTGGATGACCAGGATTTCATTTTACCGAATCCATGGCGAATGATGATGTGAGCATCATAACATTTAAAGTTATGGAAGATGACGGGGAGCGTTCGCCGTTTGAGCCTAAGTTTCATATTGCATTTACTGCATAAGGCAGACCTAAATTTACCACTGAGATGGCAATGGTCCCTCACTTTCTTATGTTGCTGATCATCAAAGGATGAACAGCAGCGGGGACATTCCGTGGTCCTATCAAACTTGATTTTATCGGCTTCTGTGAAGCACAAGGGTTTCCAAGTCAGCTCCGTTTCATAGCGTTGATGAAAACGAACTTTCCTATCTAAAAAGTTGAGGAAGTTTTCAACGCACTCCTCGCCTTGCCACACATGCATCTTATTTTGATTCCTATAATATGGATGCCAAACTTCATAGCAGGCAATGGCTGCCGGCTCATGACTTAGATCTTCTTGTTCAATATAACATTCAATATCCGCATAGATGGTACATATGGGACTGAGATCATTGCCGTTTTCTTCATACTTATAAAATTTATCTTTGGGAATGACTTCCACTTGAAGTTTACCCCAAGAGCACCACTCGTAATGCTGTTCAAAATATGGTTTTGACCTAAAGCGCCATGTGCAGCGATCACAGTTATAATGTTTGTTATCATAACTTTGTTGGTGGTGATACAATCCAGAAATTTTAGGAATGTCACAATAATGCCATTCTGGGTGGTTGTCGCTATAGACTAGGAGGAGATTGACAACCCGGTCGAAGCTACTTTGGCGATTATTATACCTAACGCCCTTCAGACCTTTTTCCCAGAGATGGATGACAATCTTAATATTATTCAATTTTTCAAATTGGGCGATGCCTTTAAAGTCTAATTTGTTGACATCTAACCCGTCAAACCTAAGCTCATCCTCCCATTCACGATACTTGGTGATTCGTTCACGATCCCTATCTATATCATTATAGTGAAGAATGGAGAGGACGGCATACTTGAAACACTGGGACTGACACTCTACATTGATGACAGCCTTTTTGTCAGCCAGTGCTTTGGGGAGGGTGAAACAACCGCTCCCTTGTAAATTTTCTAAAAGATTAATTTTGATGTCTACCTTCTCTATCCCATCAAAGACCAGACCGCTGTCTCTTTCATTAAATTTATTTAAGTTGCTGGCGAGATAGGTCGCATGTCTCTCTATCCACTCGTTTACATCACCTATGAGAGCAGCAGCACAGGAGGCTATCCTAATGGTCACAGTGGACTCTACTTCTCCCGTGCTACTGTCAACCTTATTGAAACGAGCAGTGCGATAGAACATGCCCGTAAGTAAAAATCTATCTAAACTCGCCAACATTTGATGAATTAAGCCTATATTATTCATCAAGAAAGGATGAATGTCCTGCACAGCTTCAGAGCTTTCTAACTCATAGTCGCGAACGAGCCTCTCAAGGAAAAACTTGCTCAGCCTTAGAGTGACGTTGTTGTCAGTGTAAAGCTCAGTGGGATGAGTGTGAAAGAGTGTGTGCGACGAAAGGAAAAACTCTGTAGGAAAGGTCTTCTGACACGAAGAACAGGAAAAGCCGACGTGCGATGAAGGATGCTTCCTACCTGATGACGTTGGTGGTTGCCTGACACTGCCACAGGAACCGCCTTCGATGTGGACTCGCAAGTTGGTGTTGTTGTAGAACGTACGTCCACAACCTTCACACTTGGACCGTTGAGGGATCGGTCGACGCTTTCCTCCCCTGCAGGCATGACCAGCGGTGTGACGTCTCACATTGTAGGCTGAGGCGAAGACCCTGTCACACCGCTGGCATCGAAAGTCCTCCTTCTCTTCGACTTCAATCTCCCTCTCCTCTCCGACGATCTCCAACTCCTCCTGCTCCAACAATCTCTCCACCGACTTGACGGAGAGGAGAAGGAGGTCGGCCGCTGCAGGTGGTGGTGGCGATGCTGGGATGACGATGGGACGGGAGGGAACGTCACCGTCCAGGAGAATCGTCGCCAGATCTGCTGAGAAAAAGAGAAAAGAGATTAGCAACATGATCAACATTTCAAGTTTGAAGTCTTATCCCCCTATTTCCCAATCACGATTACTTACCATCTAAAGACTGTAACTCCGGCAGCAAGGATGGACGCGGAGGAGGCAGGAGTAAGACACGGGCCGACGGTGGAAGGGTCCTTGCCTTTGGTGTCGGAGGGATGTGGCGACGGAGAGCAGGGACTGGCGAAGGTACCGGTGCTGGCGGCGGTGGAGGTGGGGCAATGGCCGAGGTCGATGGATGGTAGGGAGTTGTTTGGTTGGCAGTGGTAGTGGAGCGGGAAGGTAGGGCCGGCAATTCCTCGCGGTATTTCCGCCTCGCGGCTTCCTCCCACTTCTCCTGCCTTGCCAAATCTGTAGAGAGGAAAAAGAGATAAGATTAGAGGTTGCGGAGACAACACTGATGGAGAATGAACTATACGGATACAGAAGTGCTAAAACATGACAGCATTAATCCATCAAGATACTTACACATTCCAAGTCGCTCGTAGGCTTGTCCGATTGCTTCTACAGGGACGGACTCCCCATTGACGAACGATTCTTGCACTGAAACGGAAGAAAAGAGGGTGGTGAGAGATTTCACCTAAACACATCACAATGTATTTTTTCGAAATGTTAGTTTCGGTTTTGAAAATCATGGAGTAGGGAGAGGTTAGGGGTCTTGATTTTCATTGAAAATTAATAAGGACATGATTCCTACCCTCTTGATGTTATTTAGAGGTTTATGAAAATTAATTCTTACGTTCAACACACACACATGCAAACCTAATGGTGTTAGTTAAAGAGTTTTATTAGCACAATCTGTACCTCATCCTTGCCCCATTGCACAAAAACTTACATTGCTTAATGGTCTTCCTCTCCTTCTCAGCACAGACGCGATACTCTTCGATTTTCGTAAACTCCATTTTGGTAGATAAGGTTTAATTAGACTTTGTCAACGCAGATTTCAATCACTGAAAAGGAAAGATGAGAATCGTTTCATTTGCCTAGTCAACGTTTATCATGGAAACAATCATTGAAGCAACATCTGATGAGTTACATTTCACTCTACTCCATATCATAAAGACTAACCTTTGTTGAATGGCTAAAGTCCTCTGACCTGGCGAGAGAAAGCATCACGTTGAGTATAAAGTCGAACGCCCAACATGAGCAACGGCTCATAGGTTTCCGTCTAACAAACGACGAACAACCCGTGCAACGCAATCCCTCTACGGCAGAACCCGCCGTCCCGAAGGAACGCTCGAGCAAAGGAGGTATTACAGCGATGATATGTTTTATGAGCAGAAGCGAATCTCTTGATAGCAAGAGACCACATGAAAACAACCTGATAGCAGGAGCTCACCGACACTCACCTTGTGAAAGATAAATGTGAAGAACAGAGCTGATGCAGTGTCTTTTATAAGATTTTCCTAAGCGGTGAATGGATGAGACCTCTCGTCCAATCACAGACGAGCTAGAGTTCCCGATGTGCGCGCGCACGTTTGTAACGCGTTCTTGAAATCGTATTAGGCAAACATGATGTTTAGCAATAGAATCAAGCATGGCACCTGAAGTCAATACATTGAAACATGATGATTGCACGATTCGTTGTCATCAAGATAGCTTCGGAGGCTTAATACAAGATTACATCCTTGAGTTTCAAAGGGAGGAGACAGAATTGGAAGCATGTTTAGACTACACACGAAAAATATTTACGGAGTTGATATCTTATTTCAAAGACAGTCTCATCAAGGCTCATTTAATTGCACATATCAATTACATTCATTTTCCGCAAGGTGAAGTAGCGGAAAGTGTTGATTTTCAATTTCCTTCCTATGGACAAGAATATGTTACTGATGCTTCTGATTTTTATACACGGCGATCTGCGAAAGATTATTCCTCGGATGGACAACTTTCATGGTTACGACAATCATTTACTTCTGAATAAAATAAACAATATTGCCATTGCTATTAGTAAAGTGGGTTTCAATGATGTTAAATCAAAGACCAAATAAAGTATTTTTTCATGATACTTGTGTTGTGCTAAACTTTCTAATGCTGCTGTGAGTTCAGTCAGTCATAAAACTTCAATGATCGAACTTTATTTTCACAAACGTGCATCGCAGTAAAATTATTTGACTACACTTTGCTTTTGCAAACCATGTATACCTTCTGACTAGACTTACGAATAAACGTCATGATCAAACTTTACTTTTACAAACCATGATACAGTTTCTAACTAGACTTACGAATAAAACGTTGATGATCAAACTTTCTAACTATACATCAACCTGTGTTGCAGTAAAACCTTTGTACAACATGCTAGTTTCTGATGACACTGACAACAGCTTGTTCACTAGCAAAGAGAGAAGTTTGTGATGTGTTGCGTGTGGCGCATGAATGTCCTCCCTTCATTCAATTCATCATTTTTCTTCCCCTCTGCATTCCATATCCGTAGATATGTGGCGGGCTTGGGACCGCTTTAGCTGCATTAGAAGGTTGGCCCTTAAGAGAGCCCATGGTTCGTTCTCGGGACGTGGTATGTGGTGGGGTTATGACTTTTTCAGTTGGCCTGCAATGAAAGAAGTAAGAATGAGAAAGATGGTACAATGTTATGTTCCAGTCATAATACTTACGAAATTTGTGCGGCTTTCTATAATCTACACGGATGTCCTCCATGTGATGTATTTTGATGTGATAACATCGGATATCCGTGCAGTTAAAACATTCTTGCGTTGTATCTGGAGTCACATCTCCATAAATTAATGGCCGCTCCGGGACATAGCCCACCACAGGAATGTGAAGGGCGGTGACCGTTTCAGGCGACGCTTCCGACTGCATACTCAACTGACGCTCCAACACTCTCACTCGTTCCATCGCCTCTTCCTTCAACTCACGCTCTCGACAGACCGACTTCTCACAACTCTCCAACTTCGACTCAAGCGTCTCCTTCAACTATCTCTCATTCACCAACTTCTGCCTCGCCTCAAACAACTCTCTCTTCACACTCGCAAAGTCCTCCGACTCTCTCTTCAAACGATCCCTTTCCACAGTCACTTCTTTCAACGTACACTTCACAAAGCCTTGCCTTGGTCTTTCCAAATTTAGTCGTGCTTTTGACTTGACAACGACGCTTTTACCAAATTTGGACATCACATCGACAGTTACTGGGCTTTCAGTCGTGAAGGCCCATGCTATACAAAGACAGAATCGATAGTCGCCCAGTGCTATCACAAAGACAACGACGCTTTGAGGAAAGACAAGCTAAGCTGATGAATCCGTCACATGCATTTCTCAGAGGAGATCTTATCACAACTCCAAGACCTCGACCCACAAATCCAACCTCGGGCGGACAGACCGTGCGTCATGTCACTGTGTTGGTATCCGGGCCCCGATTTTGACATGAAAATCGGTGGAGTTATTTACATCAGGAAACAAGTCTCGAGCCGAAGCTCGCCTCTGGCAACTTTGTAAATGTCTTAGTTGACTTCAGCAGGATCGAAAACCCCAGAAAACCTCCAAAACTAGTGAATTTAAATTTTTCAACTTTTTAGCACTACTTATGACATTTTATAAGTAGTCTATTACTTAGCGCAGGTCAATAGCAACCGAACCTTTTTTGAATCAAGTCAAACGGACTTGTAGAAGCAAAGTTACAAGCCTTTAAAGTTTTGGAGTCTTTTATGGCCTTAAGGCGAAGGCCATCTCCTGGCGAACCTCTAAGTCTGACGCCTTAGCTGACTTCAGCAATGAAATTTTCTAAGTCGGTTTCTTACAGAAACCCGGAATTTGGAATGTCCGAAGCTATCATCGGAGCTCAGAGAGACGACCTACCTTTGACAATCGCTCTCCTCTAAATGAAAAGTCTCTGTCGGTTCCCGCTTATATAGTGTGTGGCGATCAGCTGATGACGTAATACCCATAATCCAAAAACTCTAAACCCGTCTATCTCCGGCTCTAGTGTTCCGATTGACTCCAAATTTTGAGTGTCACGTTTTCTCGCTCTCCCCTTTCATTTAAGTCATCCCTCGACCCTCTACGATGACCAGAAGCCGAGTTAAAACACTCGCTCGTTTTTTCAAAAAGTTCCAAAATCTAAGAAAATGCGCAAAAACTTGATTTTTAATAGGCTCTCATTTGGAAACAGAGCCTGCCACGCATCTCAAAAGAGTCGATCCTAGAGAACAAAGCGCGGTCTTGCCCCTAAAAGAAACCCGAGCTCTTCATTCACTTCAAATTCTCCGCTATTCATCGTCAAAGTTGGTTAAAAAAAGCGTCATTTCACATTTGGACTTGAAAAAAAAATCCTAAGTGTCGAGACCACCGTAGTGAAACATTTTTTAAAAAAAAATTTTTGGACCAATTTCAACCTGAAACCTTGATAGAAGTTTGTTTCACATGATTCTGAACAACTTTGGTCTTTTCGACCAATTTGGTCAGTTGAGTCGTTGGGGGGGGGGGGGGGGGGGATCGGTGAAATTTGATGAAACAAACTTTGGTAAAGGTCCCAGGTCGAAATGCGACACTTTGGAAAAATTTTCAAAATTTTGTCCATATTAAGTCACTCTGACACTTAGGATTTTTTCGTGAAATCCGAGGTCTGTCACAAAATCTTGTAACAGCTCTAACTTTTGAACGGCTGATCCGATTGACTCGCAACAAAAATGTCACTGAGCACTGAGCAGTTTTTTCTCCTCTTTGAAATGAGCATCTGTAAAACAAAATCCGTCCACTAGAACCAAAATTAGAAGACTGTTGCCGAGGGGGGGGTCGGTGAAATTTGATTAAACAAACTTTGGTCAGGGTCCCAGGTCGAAATTCGACACTTTGGAAAAATTTTTTTCCCATACAAAGTCACTCTGACACTTCGGATTTTTTCAGGTGAGGTCCTACGTGAAATCTTGTAACAGTTCTAACTTTTGAACGGCTGATCGGATTGACTCGCAACAAAAATGTCACTGACCAGATTTTTCTCTTCTTTCAAATGAGTATCTGTAAGACAAAATCCATCCTCTAGAACCAAACCTTGATAGAAGTTTGTTTCACATGATTCTGAACAACTTTGGTCTTTTCGACCAATTTGGTCAGTTGAGTCGTTGGGGGGGGGGGGGGGGGGATCGGTGAAATTTGATGAAACAAACTTTGGTAAAGGTCCCAGGTCGAAATGCGACACTTTGGAAAAATTTTCAAAATTTTGTCCATATTAAGTCACTCTGACACTTAGGATTTTTTCGTGAAATCCGAGGTCTGTCACAAAATCTTGTAACAGCTCTAACTTTTGAACGGCTGATCCGATTGACTCGCAACAAAAATGTCACTGAGCACTGAGCATTTTTTTCTCTTCTTTCAAATGAGTATCTGTAAAACAAAATCCATCCACTAGAACCAAAATTAGAAGATCGCTGCTGAGGGGAGGCGGTTTTTCACCAAAACTTCACCGACCCAACTTTTGACGACAAACACGATGGGATGAGTCTTGGAGCTCAATTCCAACATTTTGAAAATTTTTTTTTCACGAAAAAATCATAAGTGTCGAGACCACCGTAGTGACACATTTAAAAAAAAAATTTTTGGACCAATTTCAACCTGAAACCTTGATAGAAGTTTGTTTCACATGATTCTGAACAACTTTGGTCTTTTCGACCAATTTGGTCAGTTGAGTCGTTGGGGGGGGGGGGGGGAGGTCGGTGAAATTTGATGAAACAAACTTTGGTAAAGGTCCCAGGTCGAAATGCGACACTTTGGAAAAATTTTCAAAATTTTGTCCATATTAAGTCACTCTGACACTTAGGATTTTTTCGTGAAATCCGAGGTCTGTCACAAAATCTTGTAACAGCTCTAACTTTTGAACGGCTGATCCGATTGACTCGCAACAAAAATGTCACTGAGCACTGAGCAGTTTTTTCTCCTCTTTGAAATGAGCATCTGTAAAACAAAATCCGTCCACTAGAACCAAAATTAGAAGACTGCTGCCGAGGGGGGGGTCGGTGAAATTTGATTAAACAAACTTTGGTCAGGGTCCCAGGTCGAAATTCGACACTTTGGAAAAATTTTTTTTCCATACAAAGTCACTCTGACACTTCGGATTTTTTCAGGTGAGGTCCTACGTGAAATCTTGTAACAGTTCTAACTTTTGAACGGCTGATCGGATTGACTCGCAACAAAAATGTCACTGACCAGATTTTTCTCTTCTTTCAAATGAGTATCTGTAAGACAAAATCCATCCTCTAGAACCAAACCTTGATAGAAGTTTGTTTCACATGATTCTGAACAACTTTGGTCTTTTCGACCAATTTGGTCAGTTGAGTCGTTGGGTGGGGGGGGGGGGGGGGAGATCGGTGAAATTTGATGAAACAAACTTTGGTAAAGGTCCCAGGTCGAAATGCGACACTTTGGAAAAATTTTCAAAATTTTGTCCATATTAAGTCACTCTGACACTTAGGATTTTTTCGTGAAATCCGAGGTCTGTCACAAAATCTTGTAACAGCTCTAACTTTTGAACGGCTGATCCGATTGACTCGCAACAAAAATGTCACTGAGCACTGAGCAGTTTTTTCTCTTCTTTCAAATGAGTATCTGTAAAACAAAATCCATCCACTAGAACCAAAATTAGAAGATCGCTGCTGAGGGGAGGCCGCTTTTTTCACCAAAACTTCACCGACCCAACTTTTGACGACAAACACGATGGGATGAGTCTTGGAGCTCAATTCCAACATTTTGAAAATTTTTTTTTCACGAAAAAATCATAAGTGTCGAGACCACCGTAGTGACACATTTAAAAAAAAAATTTTTGGACCAATTTCAACCTGAAACCTTGATAGAAGTTTGTTTCACATGATTCTGAACAACTTTGGTCTTTTCGACCAATTTGGTCAGTTGAGTCGTTGGGGGGGGGAGATCGGTGAAATTTGATGAAACAAACTTTGGTAAAGGTCCCAGGTCGAAATGCGACACTTTGGAAAAATTTTCAAAATTTTGTCCATATTAAGTCACTGTGACACTTAGGATTTTTTCGTGAAATCCGAGGTCTGTCACAAAATCTTGTAACAGCTCTAACTTTTGAACGGCTGATCCGATTGACTCGCAACAAAAATGTCACTGAGCACTGAGCAGTTTTTTCTCCTCTTTGAAATGAGCATCTGTAAAACAAAATCCGCCCACTAGAACCAAAATTAGAAGACTGCTGCCGAGGGGGGGGTCGGTGAAATTTGATTAAACAAACTTTGGTCAGGGTCCCAGGTCGAAATTCGACACTTTGGAAATTTTTTTTCCCATACAAAGTCACTCTGACACTTCGGATTTTTTCAGCTGAGGTCCGACGTGAAATCTTGTAACAGCTCTAACTTTTGAACGGCTGATTGGATTGACTCGCAACAAAAATGTCACTGATCAGTTTTTTCTCTTCTTTCAAATGAGTATCTGTAAGACAAAATCCATCCTCTAGAACCAAACCTTGATAGAAGTTTGTTTCACATGATTCTGAACAACTTTGGTCTTTTCGACCAATTTGGTCAGTTGAGTCGTTGGGGGGGGGGGGGGGGAGATCGGTGAAATTTGATGAAACAAACTTTGGTAAAGGTCCCAGGTCGAAATGCGACACTTTGGAAAAATTTTCAAAATTTTGTCCATATTAAGTCACTCTGACACTTAGGATTTTTTCGTGAAATCCGAGGTCTGTCACAAAATCTTGTAACAGCTCTAACTTTTGAACGGCTGATCCGATTGACTCGCAACAAAAATGTCACTGAGCACTGAGCAGTTTTTTCTCTTCTTTCAAATGAGTATCTGTAAGACAAAATCCATCCACTAGAACCAAAATTAGAAGATCGCTGCTGAGGGGAGGCGGTTTTTCACCAAAACTTCACCGACCCAACTTTTGACGACAAACACGATGGGATGAGTCTTGGAGCTCAATTCCAACATTTTGAAATTTTTTTTTTCACGAAAAAATCCTAAGTGTCGAGACCACCGTAGTGAAACATTTTTAAAAAAAAAATTTTTGGACCAATTTCAACCTGAAACCTTGATAGAAGTTTGTTTCACATGATTCTGAACAACTTTGGTCTTTTCGACCAATTTGGTCAGTTGAGTCGTTGGGGGGGGGGGGGGGGAGATCGGTGAAATTTGATGAAACAAACTTTGGTAAAGGTCCCAGGTCGAAATGCGACACTTTGGAAAAATTTTCAAAATTTTGTCCATATTAAGTCACTCTGACACTTAGGATTTTTTCGTGAAATCCGAGGTCTGTCACAAAATCTTGTAACAGCTCTAACTTTTGAACGGCTGATCCGATTGACTCGCAACAAAAATGTCACTGAGCACTGAGCAGTTTTTTCTCCTCTTTGAAATGAGCATCTGTAAAACAAAATCCGTCCACTAGAACCAAAATTAGAAGACTGCTGCCGAGGGGGGGGTCGGTGAAATTTGATTAAACAAACTTTGGTCAGGGTCCCAGGTCGAAATTCGACACTTTGGAATTTTTTTCCCATACAAAGTCACTCTGACACTTCGGATTTTTTCAGCTGAGGTCCGACGTGAAATCTTGTAACAGCTCTAACTTTTGAACGGCTGATTGGATTGACTCGCAACAAAAATGTCACTGATCAGTTTTTTCTCTTCTTTCAAATGAGTATCTGTAAGACAAAATCCATCCACTAGAACCAAAATTAGAAGATCGCTGCTGAGGGGAGGCGGTTTTTCACCAAAACTTCACCGACCCAACTTTTGACGACAAACACGATGGGATGAGTCTTGGAGCTCAATTCCAACATTTTGAAATTTTTTTTTTCACGAAAAAATCCTAAGTGTCGAGACCACCGTAGTGAAACATTTTTAAAAAAAAAATTTTTGGACCAATTTCAACCTGAAACCTTGATAGAAGTTTGTTTCACATGATTCTGAACAACTTTGGTCTTTTCGACCAATTTGGTCAGTTGAGTCGTTGGGGGGGGGGGGGGGTAGGGAACAGTTTTCTCCTCACGGACACATTCCTCCCAACACATCCTTGGCGCTCTGCCGTCCTGGCAGAGGGGGGGACTGAGTCAGCCTGATGACTCATCGTTTCGCATTTTGCGCTTGAAATTGCCACGGGGTTACTACCTCCATGCTAATACATAATCACATCATATGTGTGTTTATCTTCTATCACCATGTAGATTTCGCCGCTTTGTGATGTGTTACTAATAAGCTTCAAATATTAATAACTACCTATAAAAAGATTTAAATTGGAAATTTAACTTTTAGAAAGAATTGCTCTATCATCATAAGAATGAAACGGGGGTTTGACCTTTGCACCACGATAATATTTTGACTGGGTCCCCAACGAAATGGGGCACACGGTTACCCGACCAAACTTATTCTCCACTGTATTATAAAACATGATAAATTCTATGATAATTGACCTGACATTCACCTGCACTTCTTTAGAGCATGCCTCATGAACTCATTTACTACGATATCGCTTTTACAATAACGATAAAGTAAGAGTAATAACGATAAGTATTCTTTTCTTTGACAAAATTTTAGAATAAACTCAAAATACCATGCATCAAAACAGTCACAAGATTGCAAAGTTAGGCTTCGAATGAGAAGAACACACGAACAAATCACATTTGACGCAGCAATTTCGGCTCTTCCGGTCTTTTTCTCTACCGCATTCATGTTGCAGCCCGTGTTTGTTCCATCGAGTCCTCCCCAGTGATGAAGCAGCGGTTTTGTGCGGGTTGACGCAGGTGCACGGTGAGAGGTCATGCGCGTTCAATAGAGTGAGGACGCAATCCTATTGTCTATCTCACGGCCTTATTATTCCAAAAGGGAAGCGTGGCTAAATGCATTTTTCCTCGGCAGCCACGAGTCGCGATATTCAATCGAACTGTGAACGCGCACGGCATTCATTGTTAGCAGATGCGTGTGAGCCCTCTGTAGTCTACATGAATGAATAGGTTGCCAGCAGTGTCAATGGCTTATTGTATCCTTCCAAAGCTTTTCTTGGTTCGCCATCTGGTCCATAATAGCAATGAAATTGCATTCTTTTCTGTAAATCATCGTCAAAATATTGTCAGCGCCGCCTCCTAAAAGGGGTAACGTGTAATAAAATAGCCTTTCTGGCTTTTATCTCATGCAGAAATTCAAGCTTTTGCGTTATAGTAAAAGGCATCCTGAACGAACGATTGTACATCAAAAGACGTGCACAGGCAGATACAGCAATGATATTCGATGAGACGGTGATTTGTTTTCATGACAATGACATACTTTTGACATCATCTGCATGGAATTCCCTCATGACATTTATTAGCTGATAACTCTTAATTATTATCGTTTTGTGCAACTCATTTTAGTGGAACTAATAATCATTAGTTATTAGGTCATAAAATATTAGCTAATAACTAATGAAGTTTCGTGCAATAGGCCCCAGATCACACAACAAAGAGACACAGTCGATGTCAAGTTCTACATAGAAGTTTGTGAACGTTTTTCGTGCGCCTGTTCACTTTATTAAATAATGATCGGATGGCCCAACATTATCGAGAAAACTTTTGCGCAATGATCTGAATTGTTCGAATCTGAGGGAGTCGTGACGATCGGAGCATTTTGAAGGAATTCACAGCAATCCGCAAGCGACATTTTTCCTATCTTTGCAAGGTATTAAACACTTCTTTTTGCCCACTTAATAAGTTCCTGCATGTGCCATAGTTTTGAATCAGTTTGCACTTCTAGCAAAGTGACACAATTAAACAATCTAATTCTGTGAAAGCAGCCCTTAGTTGGTCAGCAATTGAACTGGAATAGGTGAATTGCAGTGAACACAGAAATAGATTGTTCATCTGAAGTTGACTAAAATGGAAGTGGACTCAAGATCGTGGCACACCAGGGTGAACTAAGTTGGTTCATGAGCTACAAATGAAGAGTTTGTAATTCCACATGTCACTGATTCTGATCCAATGATACAGCTGTTGACAAGTGCAGCTAAGTTAAAATGCACCATTTAAAGAAATACATCGAGTAGCATAATATTGACTGTTACAATTCCTTCTAAACTGGAAAATTGGGGAATATAAATATCAAGGGTTAGAAGCGGCACATGAGATAGTGAAAAAGCTTTTGGGGAGAAAAAGAAAATCCGGTAAAAGCGGTAATTCAACATCAACACTAAAACCGTCGTTTAGTTTTCCAGGGAGAAATCGAAAACAACTTTAATAGAGTTTCCGGTCGGAGAAAGAGATAGAGGGAAAACGGATAGTGTAGCACCGGTTCTGTTCACAATTTTGCCAGGACAAGGCCACAAAAGTTTAAAAAAAGAGCGCGAAGAAGTGGAAAAGACTTTGCTGAAGTAACGAATGACCGCGACATTCATTGCTGTTCCACGCGTGAGATTTCCGAAGCGACGAGATTTTCCTAATCTAATATGTGGAAAGTTCTTCACAAGCAGTTGAAATGGCATCCTTATCGCACAAGTGTCCATCAAGAAATAGCGGAAGGGGATAAGGTCCATCGACTTGAATTCGCTAACTGGTTGCTTGCCAATGAAGACCTTATCCCAAGCATTCTATGGAGCGAAGAGGCAAATTTTACGGTTGATGGCAGCATCCAATGTTTTAGTCCTGAAAAAGTGACATCGTCGACATTCATTCTGCAGTCTTATTTCTTTCGTCCCAATTCACTGGAATTAATTACCTGGGAATGTTCAATCAGTACATTATGCCACAAATGGATGAGAAGGGAATCAAAAATACCACTACCTACCAGCAAGATAGAGCACCGCCCCATTTTCATTGTGAAGTGACTAAAATCCCAAAGGCATAACAATTATCATCACTATTGCAGGAGAAAACATCAATAAGGATTGCATGTATTTTATTTAATAAAACGCTAATTAAGCAAAAAAACTCATCGAGCAATAAAAGATAACTTGTACACTTTCGTAGGCCACTGCCAAATAAGCGCAGTGTAGGCCCATATTTTTCAAGTTTGACGAGGATGTGACAAAGTGGCTATTTTTGAATACCAGTATGCCAGCACGCAAGGCATTTCCATGTTCCATCCCGTACATTTATTTGCAGACTCTGCTATTTGAAATTTTGAACTTAATGAGGAAGTCAAATAATGGGGACTTGTGCTCCCCTAATCAGTTGTAAGAAAAAGGAAATTTTCCATTTTGCACACTGGATCTTAATGATTATTGCACTTAATTAAACGATTTATTAGACTTTGAATTAGCGAGCTAAAGATTCGAATGAAAAAAATGAAGCAGAACAGATCAATAGCAGCACAGTGCGCCCTATAATCAAATTGGATGCATGTTCCACATCTTCAGCTCAAAATCATGTTGCAAAACAGCAGAAAGTTTCGAAAAACAGAGGAATTCTTTTTCACTTGCAAAATACGAACCTAAGCACAGATTTCCTGCTTATATGCAACACGGTGATAGAAACAATTGCTTGCGAATCGTCAAAGCGATTCCCCAGAAAAGAAGTCTGTAGCCCTTTCACATCCTTGTCTGGTACACCACGAGGTTCACACGGCACTTAACACGAGACCGTGAAAGCCTCAAATCATCACAATATTGGGAGATGCTTGGAAATGGAGGATTTTCCTTGTTTGACTAAAAGGGATCAGGATCCAGTTTGTCGAAAACTACTGTTGACACGAAATTCTTGCAGCTTTTAACACCAGCTTCAATTGATTTTGTAAGAGTGAAGCAGGCAATTTTCTCATACTTTCTGATTTTTTTCTTCCATATCCGCGAAATTCTACCTCTCAGTATCCCATCGTTTTCGTGATCGGGACCGACAATTTGGCTTCAGGAAATCCATGCATCCGGATTCCATGTGCTCGGAATCGTCTGTCTGTGATTAATATAAGCACACTATCGCTGTCGAACCTGGCACAAGGAATCATTCAAAGTTGACGATATTTGCATTACGCAATCAAACAGCCAGAAAGGATCACTTGTTATCAAAGTAAACAAGCAAAATTGACCACCAGTGCCCCAGCAAGCCCTATAGCATTCAAATTATTGTTTCAAAGATTTTTGATGCTTAGAAAGGTCTCTGAACAACCATTCTCATAATGAATCAAAAGATAATAAATCTAAAGACAACCGGATATTATCCTCAGCAAAGATGATGGGTTGATGTGAATATTGCAAACTCTGCGAAAATTTGGAAACTGTTCCTCAAAATTTGTATTACTTTAAAAGAACAGTGGTGAAAGCAGTACTATGCAGCACACTTATACTTTGTCAAAGCATAAAACTCCAACAAGCCATGAGCGAATATCGTTTAATTCATCGTCACTGAAACAAAAACTGCATTCTTTTTAATAACTTTGCTCTAGCGATTCAACCACAAGGTTTACCTGTATAGCACATCGCTAAATGACACAGGATATTTTAATGCTTCTTTAGATGCGAACTTTCTACATAATGTACACAAAACTAATCTCGTGCGAAACATGCACGACAACAAAGGGGCCAACATGCGGCAATGACATGGCATATTGCATTGATGCATTGAAGGGAATCAGATTTGGTCTTCCACATCTGCATCCCACACAAGCAGGGCTGTGGAGCCGGAGCCTTAAGGAGCCGATGGTTTTGGTCGGAGCCGGAGCCGGAGCCGATTTATCACAAAGGCTCCGGCTCCGATAGTTTGAGCTTTGATATAAATCTAGAATTTTGAAAGTTATGAATTGGCGTCATAAAAAAATTAAATCATTTGAAATCTAAAGATATGTCTTTTAAGTATACCAATGATCTGTCCTCCACGATATCTTTCTTTGCAGTTGCCGCCTTCTTTTGTATTATATTTATTATATATTTACACGCATGTGTAATATTTTTTTATTGCATATGTTTCGTAAGACTAATTTCCATATTGACAACGTATTCTCCAAAATCCATTAATTTGAAGACTTGTTATATGCATGCTAACTAGATGATTGTAGATTCCTAGAGACAAGTCGCCAGTCATTTATGTACACATTTCCAGTTCAGTCAGCAAAGATAATATAGCTACATTTCTTGCGCAATGTCTTCAATCTAATACGGTTACTATGTAGGCTATCATCTATCGGTATGGCTACTGGCAGAAGCTACTGGCATATGTGACAATGCCAATTTCCTTAGATTGTATTGTAGGCTCTTGTGCAGTCCCCCCACCTACATTTTTCAAAACAATCGATTATTCAATTTGATCAATTTTGATTGGAGGGATAACTCTTCACACTCACACGAATGACCTGACTACAAGTCCTCACATGGCTATAGCAATAAGCGACCCAGCCACTTCTAGTAGCACCCTATTATTTTAAAGGTATCTCATTCACAATGAATTTCCTTTGACTTCAAAATTCAAAGGGTATATTTCAATGCGAAAAACCCGAAGGCGATTTACAATGTTGACTTGCTGACGAAGTTTGCGACCATGACATCGCAATTACCCACGTAGATTTTTACAACAGCACGGAATGCTTCACTCAAACCGGTGATGCTGAAACGGACATCCAATGGTGCTGCATCTTTTGACCAGAGAAAAAATGGGGGGGGGAGGACTGCACAAGAGCCGTATCGTTTAATAATATTTCCCCAAATGTCATAGACCTGTGGATTTCAAGAATTTTCATTATTATTTTTTCCGTCTGTCAACACTTTATGCTGATATCATGCTGACTTATATGTAAACAATAAAAAAAGACTGAGATGCTCTCAATAAAGGCGCCTTTTGACTTCCCTTTTCTATTGTCTGTGACATTAAACCGCACGCGCATTCGAAAGCTAGCAAAGTAGAGGGGATTTCTGCTCGGTGCTCGCAGTCAAATTTTTATTATGCATAGCACCCTGCAACATACTGTGTGATACACCGAGTTCAGTTTCATCAGCCTAGCCATCATCAGAGGAATAGTGGTAATGTGTTATACATAAATTGAATATAATAATATACATGAATCATTGATGAATTATTTAGTGCAACTTTACGCCATAATGAAAAATACGAAATTAATATAATGTAAGTTAGGCCTTAACTTATTAAGTATGCTGCATAGAATTACAAAACTTGTCCTAAATTAGATATTTTTAATTTTTTAAGTATAATTTTCAATTGTACATTTCTAGCCTACACTGCAATGAGGCTATCTAAATTACAATTTCTACAGATGATGAGTCGTGGGCTACCCACCGATCATATTATTCATGGACCAACAGACTATTGAATAAAGGCAATAACAAATAACAATAGCAACCTAAGCTAGCCTATATACGCTTTAATATTCAATAAAGCAATTGATATCTTTATTGATACGGTATATTTGGCTATATAACCGATACCCTTTCCATGTTCGAGTAGATGCAGGCCCTATAAGCTATTTAGAGGCATACGCTATCCAGTTTCATATTCAAGCTTTGTTAAAAAGCTTATAGTACTATTCGGCCCGTGTGACGGCTAATTAGGTATATCATCATCACTCATGTGGTCATATTTAATGTAGCCTCGTAATAGACTGGTTGCAGGCTAGGCCAATTTATATTTAGCCAGTGCGGGAGATCTTTATCTAATTTAACCAATCCTGGCTTTAACTTTATTTTATCTTTCAGAGATAGTCAATTCATGCAAAAATATATGATGAGTATGTTATTTGTCATTATATTAGGCTATTATCATTCTTATTATTAACTTAAGTCGTTGCTTGTTAATGAAAACTAATTTGATGATTGTAGCAAGCCTCTAAAGGCCACACCGTTATCCAAAAAACCCGTTCAACGGATCCAGGATAACCAGCATAGATAGAACCTGAATTTGAAGTCGGAGCCGGAGCCGAGCCGGAGCCTTTCACATCAGTGTCGTGGAGCCGGAGCCGATGAGATAACGCATCGGCTCCACAGCCCTGCACACAAGTGCAATTCCAAAATGACATGGCTTTAAAATGTATACACAATTGCATTTAAACGAATATTTAAATTGATCTTCATGATTGAACCTTCTATTTATGCATCTCATCAGCAATCTGTGATTTGAATTTGCGTTCAAGACAAGGGTTCAGGAAAACGTGCAAGAAAGAAACTGTTTTTGACGCATCTGTGGTAAATTTATCCAATTTTCCTATATAGAGAAATATTATCCGCAAACAACCTTTTCACATTGTGTCGCGAGGTATGCTCAGATCGGATATGACATGGTAGGATAGCTCTTATCATCTTCCAGAGTCAGTACATCATCACTTGCGTCTATGCATTTCTATATTCAACGCCAGACAAAACTACCGCATATGATTGGTGATGTGAATGCATAAACAAGGCCACAGCGACAGCAATTAATCACTTTATGTCATCAAATAACTCGAATCTAGTTGAAACTAATTTTTCATCACAACAATATTTAATTTGTTTGCAAAACAGGAGATGCATCTAATTTTTAAAGCCCACCCATGTCACGTAGAAAGTAGTTCAAAAATGTGATTCATTTCCGTTAGCAACATTGTGCACAGCACATCAAGAGAACTTGAACAAACATAAACATGAAAAAAAGAAGTCCAACAAGCTAATTAAAGGTCATTGATATTTGCTTCATTTGTCTAAATTTTAGAGAAACAAAATTGATTTGTCGCATTGTTAAAAATGAATTCCAATTTGTTCATACTAGCTAGTTGAAAGCGCTAAAGAGTACACAAAAGTCATGTTCACTGAAGAATCTATCTATAGCAAATCAAAAGATATTGACATTTATTATGTGGATTTAATGAACATTTTAATGAATCAATTTAGTGAGAATGTCTGATTTAAGTCACTTTAATCAAAATTGAATTAAATTTTGCTCATCAAATCATGGGAAGAATGCATAAAGGAAGCGAAAATGTCAGTCAAGTAATTCATTCTTTGAGTTTATTACATCATATTGATTTTTTTTAATGTTAATCATTAAATTGTACATAATTGTTAGCTTGCTATTTATGCAGCCATGCTTGGAACATCAGTAGCTAGTCAATGATATCAAAAACTAAATGCACGATTCTTAAATGAATCGCATTTCGATGAAATATTCCTTTATTCGTAGCCTTAATTTTAGCAAGCCATTGTTTACTTCCTCACAGAAATTACCGACATACACAGTCCGTTTCCTAAAACCCGAAAAGCTCTTTTATCTGTTGTTTATTCTCATAAAATTTAACCGTAAGCTGCTTAAGCTCATGCAATTGCTTATTCACTTGGTCAGCCGAGACACTAGTTTGGTTTAGGAAACAGTGTGGTGTGCCTAATTAAATGAAATAATTAGTGATCAGAAAATTATTCATGATCATATCATAGCTGATCATGTCATTGATGCCATGTCATAACTGCCCCCGTTTCCTATCATCATTGACTGCGTTGCTAAAAGTCTTTTTGTTGTGAACAGGTGGCGAGTCTCAGTCTGACGGCAAGCCTTTGTGTGCGCGCAGATCAAGGATTCGAAATCCTGACCGAGTGAAATGATGACTTACCCGCTGGCTGAGTGTGGGAACAATGCGAATTTGAAGTTTGCCAGTAAACGGATGGACAGATCGTGATAAAACCTACATTCTTTTAAATCCAAACAGAATTCTTTTAAATCCAAACTCGAAAGCGTCAGCGCTAATACAGCAAAAAAAACATTTTTAACGCGAAAGTTAGAGAAAAATCAAGCAAATGTGTTAATTGAGCAAAACTGTACCAAATGTTGTCGAAATTCAAAAAAATTTATATCATCTGAAAGCTTAACACGAGCCTGATTGAATAGTGATAATCTTAATTTTCTGTTTTGCGGTAGTTTAGTCAGTAGGCATCGGTGAATGAATTGACCCAAAATTCATACTTTTATGTCTGCTGACCACAACTGACCAGACACAACCTAATCACTCTGCCAAATTTAAGTACTAAACACATCCTTTCACATGGCATAAAGTTCATTGAAACTGAGCACCTTCATCAATGAAGAAATCATGTCAGACTTTTTAGCAGCATTTTTTCGATAAAACTTCTTTGTACTGTATCTTTTTGTACATTCAACGAATCTTAAAATCTTTACATCATGATGAAGCTGAGTGATAGCTCACACTGTCTGTCAATTTTCATTAAAAATTCATTTGTCGTCATGTTAAAATCCTGCATCAGAGAAAACGCTCAATTTTCTTTCAGAAGGCCTACTGACCACAACTGACCACTCATGAAAGTAAAATGTATGCCAAAATAATCTATGGAATATAAAGTTTCATATGGTTTATCGTTTATTAAAATTGAACTAGGACTTCAAGACGAAAATTACATTTGAAAATATATTAACTTTTTTGGGCAATTATTTATGAAATGGTCTGTACAGCCATTACATGCACCCTTCAGAGGAATATTTTATGCTAAGGTCACAATAGCTCCTTCTGAACCCATCCACGTCCTCACATAAGTTAAAATGCAGCTTCGCGCCGAAGCAGGAGACAGACACTTGCTGAAAATCGTGAAGAGTTTCCAAAAAATGGCAAAATCTGGAGCGCAGCACATGCTAGGACCAACACATCCACGTTTCATGGAAGTTTCGTGCAATCTTCGGCATGAAGTCCACACAGCGGCAATTATAGTTTTTTGCAAGTGCCAACCGCTTGTCAACGTGTTTTCAATTTTGATTTGCAGGAACATCTATGTGGAATTTCATTGGCTTGAGGCCAGAAACAAGGCAGGTGCAACCTGAATGGAGTGCAATATGAATGCAGGATTGCTCCTTGCAGTAGAGCAGATGGCACAGCTCTCGGGAGTCTCGGGTACAGTGAGCATGGCTCGAGTAGTGTTTGTTGAGGTCCTGAAGTTCTCATAGAGTTTAGACCCTGGGTTTTGGGTTGACTTTGGTTACGTGATACAAAACTTGAGTTTTCTATACAAAACTTGGGTCTTCTATTAATGCTGCATTTATACAAATCAAGTTATAAAGATTGATATTTTGATTTGACTCTTGGGAGACCTACATGAAAAGAACAT
Organism: Prostheceraeus crozeri; assembly: GCA_907163375.1. Classification (NCBI taxonomy): domain Eukaryota; kingdom Metazoa; phylum Platyhelminthes; order Polycladida; family Euryleptidae; genus Prostheceraeus; species Prostheceraeus crozeri. The sequence goes on along the minus strand of CAJQUW010008053.1, from coordinate 242,049 downwards.
AAAGTTCTGATTTTGTTGTCAAAATTCTACCCAATTCACAGAATATTTCAAAAATGAAATATTTGTGATTATTAGCTCCTTCAGTTTGAATTTGACAATTTCGCGCATTGAAAGTTCGTACACATAGTATTTGTTGTACGCTTGCATTTATTTTCTCGCATTTGTGCATATTGAATTTTTATAATTTTCATATATTCCTCATCTTCGCACCTCTAAACTAGCTGCAATAGTCGACATTTATCCGAAAATAAATTCATTCCGATTTCGTATTTTTAATGTGCTTGACCATGAACTCACTATGCAGCTATCATATATATTCTTTATCTATTATATTTATTATACATTATTCTTATAATATTTATTCTATATTATTTAACTCTGTTTATATTTCTGAATGACAAAGTGAAAACAATTGCTTTATTATGAGCAATGTGCAATTCATTCATAACGATCTTCTATTAGTTAATATATTATATGCGCACTTAGGCTACTAATTACAGAATTATTGCACTAAAGAATCGTTTCCCATTAATACCACACTTCTCATGGGCCCAATAGGAATTTTGTTCTATACAAGAAACTTTATGTCGGCAGAATACACTTCGTTTACTTGATTCTACTCATTAATTGAAATTTGGGCTTGGGTTTTGGGTTTTGACTCACATTTTGTCCCTAGCTTTGTATTGGGTATACCCAATGCACGCTTTTGTCCAAGTTTCTCCGCATTCCCTGCCAATGCTCCCACGTCTCATCTCAGAGGGCTTTCTGATGATCGGAGCTGGCAGCGCAAGGTAGAACGTGGTCGGAAGGATAGTAGTATAGGGTGTGGGATCCGTCGCATCGCTTCACTCTGCACCGGATCCCATACCTAGGTAGATACAAAAAAAATTGTTAAAATTAAGGTCCTCCTGAAATTTATAAAAAACAGCTAAAATTAGACCCCCCTTGATAACTTATAAAAAAAATTGTTAAAATTAGGGGCCTCCTGAAATTTATAAAAAACAGCAAAAATTAGACCCTCCCTGATAACTTATAAAAAAATGAAAAAAATAGGGACCTCTTGAAATTTAGCAAATCCAAATGCAAAAATAGGGTCCTCTTGAAATTTAGCAAATCAAAATGCAAAAATAGGGACCTCCTGAAATTTACAGTTACAAAAATGAATATGAACAAAAATATTCATTTAAAAATGGAAGATGAAAATGAAAACCCAAAAGAACCATCAGCCCCTTTATATCCCATATTGGAACAAATGGACAAAACAAAACACAAAGATAGAATAAGGTATATCAAAAGAAGTAATGTTATGAACAAGCGATGAAGGATGCTCACTAGTACTAACTAATAATAATAACACTTTCACTTAATGTTGTTGCGCTGCTTGCTGTTGTGCTGCTTGTTCTTCGTTAATTTGATTTATAACTTGTTCACAAGTTGGCGGCCCTGTTGTATCGACGTTGTTCGATGATGTTGTTGATTGTTCAATAATTTGATCGTCCCGTTCTTGTAATAAGGTTCTATTTAAAGAAAATATTACTTTCTGCCGTTGTTCAATTAAGTTCAATATTTTCTTATCAATTGTATAATTTATGTGCGATTCTCCGATCCATTCAAAAATGCTTCCCATATCCAAGTGTAAGAATATTTTACTTCGTGCTTGCAGATGTATGATTTCCCTTGTTAACTTCTGAATTCTTCTCCGCTTTGTCTCCAATCGAACAGATCTGTCAGTAGATCCAACCATTGTGACGATAAAATTCAAACAGATTGTAATGTGTCACGTTTTATGAATTGTGTGTGTGTTTAAATAGTAAGTGAAAAATTTTAATGGTGATCTAAGCAAAGCGGCATTGTAGGTGAATGAAGTTTCCTTGACAACATTATGTGACGGGTATGATTAAATGAGCTTGAATGCCAATGGGGAAATTGCAGTATCACAACTCCAACCACATCCAATTCCAGAACTTTTCTGGTTTTGGCGTGACAGTCGGTCTCGACTGTCGATACTGCGATATTGTATTGAATGATTGCTATAACAACAGAATATTCCCTCAAAGCAGAGAATGAATTAATAGATTGCTTTTATGTTATTAACGCTATGTTGTGAATGCACAACCCGTATGATAACCTAAAACAATCACGAGGGTTGAGAAATGTGGTAACAGATGTTTCTATTGTCTTAATACAGATAAAACAATCAATATCCTCTTAATGAGAGTTCATAAAAATATAATTGAACATTGTTAAGCAATACATTTTATTCCATTTAAAACGAGCAACATAAATGATTTCTTAAACCAAAACGGTAAACAAACCACGACAAATTTCGATTTAAATAAGATCGCAAATCAATTAGGAATAAAGAATTTTCACCTATTGATGAGGGATAAATTACTATTGATAAAAAATGTACCTGAAGTGAAGTTTGTAACGAATCTTTACACATCAGATCAAAAAGGAGTACATTGGTCTGCGGGGAGAAAGAATACTAGTGTAGAAAACTATTCGTTTGATTCATACGGATTTCCCCCTACAAATGAAGTCAAAGAAATACTGGGAAATGGAATTTATAACACGCTTCAAATTCAAACACCAGGAACTACATATTGTGGTCAATTATGTATATGTTTTGTATAAATTACAGGAAGGACTACCATTTCTAGATATTACGTCAGAATTGAATAAGGGAATTTAATTCTCGAAACGTTAGTTCCAAAAATTAAAAAACATATATTTGTAATTCATTTTGATAAAATCTGCCAGTGGTTTTATCATCATCTAAATCTTTGATTTCGTAAGTAATCGGATAAGTTTGGATTATTTTACAAACTTCAAATATCTCTTTAGTCCAATAGCCAACAAGACTTTTTTCAAATTTATTCTTATACTTGAATATTCTAACTCTATCTCCAATCTTAAATTTCGGCTTACGTTTCTGTAAATTCGGATTGCTCTGATCCGAATAATTATTTTCGAATATTTTCTTTCGTATTAAATCAGGATCGTCAGAAGCATTCTTTGGAGTTTCTTCAATACCTGAATGAACTTTATTATTGTACTGATCTACAATTCCTGGTAATATCTTCAACCATTTCTGATTACTTTGCTCAGTAAATTTCTTGAAGATCTTAACTTTTAGCGTTCTATTAAATCTCTCTATTACTACGGCCTTTCCAGCATTTTCAGTTGAATATACGGTTTCAAATAGTGGCTTGACATTTCTATTATAGAATTCAGTTCCTTTATCAACGAATAGTTTCCTTGGCTTTCTACTATTTTCTTTCAAGATTTCTTCAAACGCATATTTAACTGACAGACCACTTTTGTTTTTTAAATGCTTTGCCCAAGCGTATCGTGTATATAAATCTATAACGGTCAATGGGTGCTTAAACCCTCTTTCATGCGGCATATTGATTAGATCTGCACTCCAAATATCATCTTTATTAAATACTTTTACTTTCAATAGATATTTAGGCTTTCTATATTCCCTATGAATTTCAGAGGTATAAGTTTCATCTATCCCCTGACCAAAAAGCATTTTAGCTTGTAATGCCTTCTGAACAAGCATTCTTTCAATTTTTTCTCTAAAGGTAGGATTTTCAGTATTATCTAATTCTTGTATCATCTTCTTATCAGCTACATGTCTAGAAGCTATATCATCATGTTCTCTGTATGCTAAATCGTGTCTATAAGCTGCTGCATCTACTCTGTTTATTGGTTTACTATTTTCTCTAGGTGTATTATCATCCTTTAATCTTAAATCTAATCTTGTGCCGGGGCCAGTAAAATTATGTCCAGGTAAATATTGCTCTTTCGAATATTTAATTCAAATAAAACCAGGAAAGTTTTCTAATGCTTTTTGTATGTCACCTCCGGTGTGCTGACAATTTGAGGTTCTATGTACTTTTAAGAGATAATCCATTAGATCTAGATTTGAAATTCTTAAGTTATTCAAATTCAAGGAATCCACTTCGCTCATTTTTAAAGATTAAATATTGACGTACCATACTAGGATTTAGATATATGCCAGAACCATCTTTAGTTTCTTTTATTTCAATTAAATCATCAATATTATGTAGTACACTTTTAAGAACTCGTTTCCCTTCATCAGCTAAATGTAATTTACTAATAAAATTATCTACTATTCCCTCACCCCTTGCCACTTTCTCTAACTCTTGATTATGTCGTTTTTGTTCGTCTAATGCTGCCTTCTCTGATTTATTTTTATTTACTGCCTGGACCATGCCAGCTGTCCCGCCCGCAACACTTCCTGCTGCTGCTATACCTCCTATTATTAGAGGAATTAATGGTAGAATTCCACCATTCTTTTCTTCTTGTAATTTAATATTCTCTATCATTGGTTTACTTATGTAATACTTCTTTTTGTCAACCGTAATAGTTTTAGGTGTATTTTCCTGAATGATGTTACGTAGTTTTAATTCAACCGTTTTATTATTATTCACTTGCACCATTTTTTAATAAAAAATTTATAGTCTTGGGTTTTTCTAACCTATAGAACTTTGTTCAGAGGCTTTAGCCGATCGGACCAAAGGTTCTCAGGTTGCTAACCAATAGAACCTTGTTCAGAGGCTTTCGCCGATCGGGCCAAAGGTCCTCAGGTTACTAACCAATAGAGCCTTGTTCAGAGGCTTTAGCCGATCATAAACGTAAATATTTTTCCCAAAAGTCACATTTAATCCTAAAAAATGCCTATAATTTATAAACACAATCTTAAACATTTTTCTCCATTATGACAGTGTAGAAAATATTCAAAAATAAGGAGCTGGCATCTTTTCTGGAATCGGAAGTATCGTTAACTTGATTAAAATAATAAAGATTTGATTTCATCTGCTGCTAAAGGAGCAGCTGCTATAGGTAGTGCAGCTAGTGCAATATCGAATGCTGTTAAGTCACGAAACGAATTAAAACAACTAGATGCTATTCGTAAACTTAGGAATGATGCTAAAGAACTACAAAAAGATAGAAAGCTCTCAGAGGAAACAAAAAGCAAAATTGCACAATTAGCGAAGATGGAAAGTAAACATGACGAAAAAACAATTGAAGAAATGAGAGGAAATGGTTTTGCAAAATTCTAGTATCAAACTGATTTTTTCTAATAAAAAGTATAATGTCAACTCTGATCGAAAGCAAATTTAGATTAGACGATCCCCGTTCGTTAGTTACAATTAAAAAAAGAATGACTATATAAGAGTTGCTATGAACCCCGGATCTTCAGGTAGAGTGAATACTGGAGGTAATTTAATTTTTGAAGTTGATGATCAACAAAGTTATTTATATTTACCTGATTCCTTTTTACACTGTAAATATTCTCTATATTCTGATGCTAATTTTACAACACCATTACCTGCTACGGATAATATTGCATTAGAAAACAATTTCTTTCCAAGATTATTTACACAAATGCGTTTAGATGTTGCAACTCAAAATATAGAAACAGCAAGTGATTCTCCAGGTATTGTTGATTCGATGCTTCGATTTGTTACAATAGGTGAAAATACTAAAATGCATGAAATCGAAGGTTGGTTGCCAGATAATAATGATGGTATAATTATAGATGATTTAACTCACGCTGGAAAGAAGCAGCAGGAATTGCGAAAGATGTAGAACAAATTGCAAAACATTTGAATAAAACAAATAATAATGCATATAAAGAAAGACGTAATTTTAATAATATAACTAAACAAACTATTGATTGGTCATTGTCTCCATTATTCGGGTATTTCGATTACAATAAAATATCATATCAATTAAAGTTCAAATTAATAATTCATCGCACTGTAAATAATGAATCAATATTTTATGGAAAGGCTGGGAAGAAAGCATATTTAAAAATTGATAGATTTGAATGGTGGATAAAACATATCACTCCTAGTTTAGAGGTTGAATTCGCTATTACGAAACGATTAAATACTAATAAACCAATTCCAGTAAGTTTTATGAAGCGTACTGCGAGTTCTGTCACTTTTACTGAACAAAGATTTAACTGGCATTCACAAGAACATCGAATACGCAACGATATTTTTTACTCGCTTTTCAAAAGAATGAAACACCTAGTTTTGATAACAACTTAGTCTTTGCCATATTAATTTAATTAGAAGTTTACAAATTTCATTAAATCAAACACGTTATCCTATCGATCCATTAAGATTTGATAACTCAAATAATCAATTCATGGAAGGATATGACGCTTATAGAAATCTATGTCGAGAATTTGGAGTTGAAGCACAACTAACTCCTGTAGATTGGAAGAACTTATATCCTGTTTTCTGTTTTGATTTAAGTGCACAATCTGAAGATATTATCAAGACTGGTTGTGATGTTACAATTAATATTGAAAAGACAAATTCCACAACATCATTGATGGGTTATGGTTTATTGCTAGAAGATGTAGAATATTCAATTGAAATTCTTAATGGAAAAATGGCTAGGATAGGTTAGTAACCTGAACAAAAGTGATCGGCTAAAGCCTCTGAACAAAGTTCTACTAAGATTTACTTGTGTGAATGGACAACAACCGCGTGATAACTTTATTAATTTGCTTTTGCACTTTATCTATTGCGTCAAGCAGCGTGTGATGTACATTAATTTCTTTTCTATTAACTTGCATTCTCTCCTGATTAATCTTCAACTCCGTTTTAAGAGCATTCAATTGACCTTTATCACTAACCTTTTGATTAAGTGTTTTCACTTCATTTATCATTTTTTTCATGAACTTCACCTGTTGTGTAATTCTGATACTCAATTCATCAACACTTTTTTGGAATGTAGATTGCAGTTGTTGCAACTGTTGTAATAATTTTTGATTCTTTTCGCTAACTTTGACTAGCTCTTCTTTCAGTTGTTTATTTTGATTTGTATTCTTTATAATGGCACCCCTTAAAGTTATTGATAATAGGATTACAATCTCTGATTGTTCTGTTATTTTTCTATGAAGTGTTGATATATCTGCATCTAGATCTTTATTCTTTTTAACAAGTTTTAATAATTTTTTTGTTAATGATTTGTCATTAAGTTTTAGCAACTTTAATTCATTTATAAGTGGAGCCACTTGTCTATCAACATATTCTTTATTTGCTAATTCAGTATTTTGTTGTGGAAGAATAGAAAGATGTAACGGTCCTGTTAAAACGTCTCCAGTTTTCATGATATAGCTGTCTAGGTCTATTTCTAATTCTTGATTATTTGGAATGCAAGCACCTCCTCCAACATTTGTCAACATCATTTTTTCTGTTTAAAAATGTCTCTACATGACGACCGTAGTCAGTACATAATTACACGTACCAGTTTTAAAAGATAATCGTCATCCTACCAACCCTGTCAATTCGAAGAAAGAAGTTAGATTTCATTATCATCATAAATACGTAGCGCTCGTTACAGATTATAAAACAAAACATTGTATTAAACCGTTTGTTAAAACAAAAGACTTTCCACTGTGTCTACGAAGTTTCTGAGTATTATTATGCATACAATAATTTATGGTGGTTGGTTAAGAAAGAAAATTTAACAACACATGAATGAGAAACATTTCATCAATTAAATATTCCTGTGTACATGCAACGAAGTTGACGTTCTATGTGAAAACGGAACCGACGATCTATGTAAAAAAAACATATTTTTTTCTTTAAAAAACGTAATTTTTTCTTTAAAAAAACATAATTTTTTCTTTTAAGAAATATGAATGGTGAAATGTCTCTCGGCTCAACGTCTAGGATTGACGAGTTAATCAAGAAACAAACTGATGAGTTTGATGCACAAATTAAACGTAATCGTAAACGTAATATTAAACGTAGACGTAAACGCAATATTAAAAAACAGAACCGTAGAACCAAACAAACATCAGAAGCACCAATTACTGATATATTCTCTGATGATAGACTTGGTGATGATCTATTGAATCTGTTTAACCCGAACGAAATTACGTATGGAAATGAACTTTTTACTAATGTAGTAAATAATATACGCGAACTTTTACAAAATGGGAAAGTTTTAAATTTATTTGGTGTTATGATTAAAAAGGATGGAACCACAATAGAAAACTTTTACGCTGCATTTTATAATAAAAATTCATTTGAAACATGGTTTTTTAATCTAGAAGAGAAATCCGATGCTAACAAATGGATTTTTGCAGGTAGTATCAAATACGAAGATTTTGGAATGAAGCTAGTACAAAGATCACATATAGGTGCTGGTATTAACATGAAATATAGAATCAAAGAATACATCGGACAATATTGTTACATTCCTTCTGAAGATTTCTGCTTTATAAAATGTTACAACGCCTTACGTGGTTTCAATCAAGAACAAGCTAAAATTATGTTCGAGATGTTTAATTACTTTTTATATAAAGAAAAAGCTACATCTAGAACAGGAGTAATGTCAAACTGCAAATTTTCTCAATTCAATAAATACTTTGGAGAATGTGTACAGTATTACAGTCCTACTAATCGTCATTTAAATCCTAGAGGTATTACAACTAAACATAACTATGTTTATAACAATTATTCTCACGAAGGTTCATCAATAGGTCACTATTGTTTAATCAATAAATTCCATAAAGCAGAAGCTATTAGAGAAATTGAAAATAATTTCAAACCAATACCAGGGTCATTTTAAAGAAACCGAAGTTTTCATAAGAATGTGAGATGGTTAAAAAACAGGCTGTGAATGTAGTACCTTACATTTTTGGGAACCTAAGATTATCGGATTTGCTAAAAATATATGTGTAACAGCAAAAAAGAAACGAGATTTCATATGAATCAATTATATTTTGGGTTAATGTGGTTACCTTTCTTTTCAATACAGTATTGAAACCGTATAGGGACTGATTCACAAGTTGCTTGAAGCATCTTGATCGAAATGTCATTCATAGCCGCCAGTATCCGTTCTTTGAGTTCCTCCAAAGAACACGGAGAAGGAGTGTACACATTGGCTTTCAAATAGCCCCAAAACCAAAAGTCACACGGATTTAAGTCAGGGCTTCATGGAGGCCATTCCGTGGGAAATCCCTTGGAGATGACTCTCCTGAAAGATTGATCTGATCTCAGAGTCAGCTTACTAGCGTTTGATGTGTGAGGTGGTGCACCATCCTGTTGCATCCATGTCTTCCTCAACATTCTTCTCTGAGTCAAATTAGGTTTCACATGATCGGTGATCACTTGCTGGTATCGTGCGGAGTTCACAGTTACTGTTCTGCCGTCATCATCTTCAAAGAAGAATGGAGGAAGCAAGACGTTGTGGGTGAATCCAGCCCAAGCAGTTAATTTCGGAGAATGAAGTGGCTGTTCTTGGATTTCATATGGATTGTTGGTTGACCATATTCGTGTGTTCCACGAGTTAACTGCCCCGGAGAGATGAAAATGAGCTTCATCAGTCCATAAGATGTTGTTAAGAAATTGGTCACGTTCAGAAAACTGCTGTAGCACCGATGAGCAAAAGTTCAATCTCTTTGTGCAGTCCAAAGAAGTCAACTGCTGCACAAAATGAATTCGGTATGGATGCATCCGCAGGTGGCATTTCAATATCTTTCGGGCACTTGCGTGACTAATGCCAACGTCTTTGCTGACTTTGGCAATGTTCGTTCTTCCGGACGAGGTAGCCACAAATTCTGCAACATGTTCAATGTGCTCGTCACTCACACGAGGTCTCCCTGATTTTTGCAGATCGGCGACACTGCCAGTTGTCTGAAACCCCTCGATTAATCCACACACAGTGGATAACGATGGGGCCTCAGATTTTGTTTTCAACCCTTTAATCGTCGAGAATCGTCTTAAGGCAGCAGCAAGACTTCGCTCATTTTCGTAGTACAACTCAACGATCAGAATTCTATCATGGAGCTCGATGCGAGACATTTGAATTGGACGCTGGGGAAAATAGAAATTAGCTTGTCTGCAAGGTATGTGGTATATAAGAATCCGACTACGAGCTTAGTCTAAAAATAGAAATGATGTGTAGATATCTCATTATTTGACGGTATGGCAATCAAACAAAAAGTTGCGTTACTTTAAAATGAAACAGTTACTGATGAAAATTTAACAACACTTCCGTATAAAACCATAATAAAGAAACCAATTGACTATGGTTCAACATACAGCATATATGGGATCTTGAAATTTATCCAGATCCTCGCTGTTCAACAGCACATCCTATTGCTTATACTTTAGGGGCCATCAATTTTAATAAATTCATGTGTTGCTTACCGAAGCGAAAATTGGAAGAAGTAGACGCACGATTGTTACGCGATATGATTAAAATAAAAAGTAGTAAGGATGAACATGTAATTAAAGAACTTAAGAAACAGATAAGTGAATATAATAACTTAACTGAACAAGACCTTAACAAACTTCAACATTGTGTGAAAATCTTTGTTAGGAAACAAAATGAATGTCCAATCGGGGGAAACCCAAAGGACGCATGTCCGATACACCAATTATTTAAAACTCTTGGAAAATTTAATCATCCGAAAGTAACTTTAATAGCGCACAATTCATCAGGATTCGATGCATATTTTCCGATAAAATCTAATTTTAAATTAACTAAACCACCGCTTAAAACATCAAGAGGAATACTCACTGCTTCTTTACAAAATCCTTTTACAACTGAAAGTGTTAGTAAGTATATTCAACGTTCCTCTAGATCTAAGATAAAACCCCATCGAACCAAAAATCATCAAGTAAACCTTTGCAAACTATTGTAATGAAATGTAGCTTACAACACGTGAAAACGAGTCTTTCCAAATGGTGTGATAATTTTAAAATTCCTACTGTTGTGTGCTAGGCAGTTTGTCTTCTTGCTTTATTATGCATTTTATTGTTTTGTGAGAACAATCTCCATTCCATTGTTAAAGCAATAACTTTTCCACGGCATCCATTTCAAGTTCCTATGTCATACAAAAGTCCAGCTTTTCAGCTATCTACGGTACATGACTGACAACAGACATGTCATGTCATCAGACAATGGATGACCAAACAATTGGTAGCTGACCGTGAGCGAATCTTCACAGATGTATTTAACGCGGCATGAACAACGCCCGCTCACGCAATCTGGTCTCTCCAAGCGAAGTTGTCGGCGAGAGCCGTTGACGGTGTTGCAGCCTATCTTCTGTGTGCGAACTATCATCGAACTGCTGCGGACGTGATCACCACGGCTTGTGGTCCTGGAAGAATCTGGAGACTGTTGGTGCTGTGACTGTCTTATAACTGTGAACGTACCATCTGTCCTTGTAAGGACTGTTTGCACCATTTATTTATTTTCACAATATAATTTATCCACATTTTTCATTTACATTTTTCAATCATATGTTTTGGGAATATTAAGAAAATAATAACCCGTAACACTACCAATGTGTGTAAATTAAATTATGAAATTGGCGAAATTTCACATGACAATTATCAAGAAAAAGAACATGAGTGGAAACCGTATTTAATTAATGATGTTCTTTCATTAGCATTTTGTATCTACAAGTATAATCATGTTATGAAAGAATTAGTTGATGAAGATATACCTACTAATTTAACATCCTCTGCTTTAACATTTAACGGTTGGATGAAGAGTGTACAAGAGGGCAACATAAATATTCATTCTCATACTGATTTATGGGCTAGAAATTATATTAGAAAATCTGTTAAAGGTGAAAGAGTTTCAGCAAATATAAGAAAAGACATATCTCCATTTTGTAACATCTTGATACCAATATTACAGCGGTATTTAACTGGCAATAATTTAATAGAGTTAATGAAAGACTATAATCAGTTGGAAGACAAGAATGCTCTTTGTAAAGAAATTAGACATAAACTACTCGGACAACAAAATGAATTCTTAATGGCTTTTGATGCAACATCTTTATATCCATCAGCTATGTATGACGAACATTCAGAATACCCTAAAGCCGAATCAGCTAGAAAATTTAGACAAGACGAAGGTCCAGCAATATTACATCAATTTAATACGCAATCATTTCGTCCTAAAACTGGGATATTTGCAGTTGTACTTTATTATCCTGATGATATGTTTTTCCAACCGGTCCCTGCGAAAGATAAGGTAAAAAATGAAAACAATTGCAATTAAGAGGTAATAAGGTTTAGAAATGGAATGTGTTATGATGTATTAACGTCTGTAGACATACAAGAAATTGTTAGATGTGGTGAAAAAATCTTACATATTAATGATGGTATAGTTTATGAAGAAAATTATCACGTTTCACCATTTCGAAAATACATTGAAAAGTTCTTCAATTTTAGAAAAAAATATAAAATAGAAGGAAACACTGTCGGCGATGAGTTAATTAAATTATTGATGAATTCACTATATGGAAAAACCGTACAAAAAGACATAACCATTAAATATCATTTATGGAATGAAAGTACATTGAGAAAAAATTTCACTCAAGAAGTAAAAGATTTTGAGATAGTAAATGATGAACAATTCTTAGTGAAAGTAGAAATGGAAGATGATGAATTTCTTAAAGCTAATATTCAAAATGAATCTACGGCCAAAGCCCTGAGCAGCTGCGCTGCGACATCATTCATGCCATCACATTTGGTTCTTTTATTCTTGCTCACTCTAGAAGAATCATGAATAACTTTATTTTAGAAATTAATGGTTTCAACGAAAAATACATTCACTATACACATTCAGTAACAGCTGACACGCCTGTAATATTGAGAAAGAATAATTTATTATTTATTTCTAGAATAGATAATATTGTAAACAACTATGAAATTAATCCGTTTGAAATTAATGGTGACATGAAAGAAATTTCATTAGTTGATAATTTAGAAATTTATACTAATAATGGATGGAGCAAAGTAAAAAAGTTATTAGACATTACACAAATAAAAGTATTTACCGAATAAGAACAAAAATGGGAATAGTTACTGAAGATCATTCATTGTTAGATGAAATAGGTAATGAAATAAAGCCGCAAGAATTAAATATGGGAACAAATTTACTACATAATAAATTATTTTTACAAGACAATACAATCATATTAGAACAAATTTCAAGTGATATTCATGTTAATGATCCACCTAATTTAATATGTAAGCGAGCATTTATAGAAGGGTTCTTTTTAGGAGATGGTTCTGCTGGAATCTATAATTATAAATCAGGAGTCAGATATTGTTGTGCTTTAAATAACCAAGACCTTTACCTGTTAATTAAATTAAAAACATATATTAATGAAGTTTACAACAATGATTGTAAAATATATGATACAATGAGATCATCTAGTGTATACAAACTTCATTTTCAAAATCCAAAACAATATGCTATATACTTTAGTGAAAATTATTATAATCAGTTTAAAGAAAAACGTGTCCTTTGGTATGTTCTAAATGCTGAATATAATACTAGATATTGGTTCTTTGTTGGATTTTATGCAGCAGGTGGGAACAAGAAATCTTTTTTTACAAGTAAATATGCAACTATTTGTTTTACACAGAAAAATAAAGAAACCTTTAGTGGTTTATACAATTTGGCATCATCTCTAGTTATTAATTTGGTAGTAAGCGAAAGACAAGATAAACCATTGTGTTTTACTGCGTGTCAAGTTAAAAATGATATTACCAAAAATGTTACCACTGTAAGATATTTAAATAATAAACCACAATATGTTTATGATATTGAAACAGAAGATGGCGCATTTAATTGTGGTTTTCCATTGATTGTAAAAAACACTGATTCAATATAGCCTACATTTCTAATGAGCTCTTCAATATATTAGATGTTGCTGGATATGTTGGTGGGGAATTGTGTCAAGGGAAAAATGATTATGGGAATGGCGGAAGTAGGCCTATATGTGCAATGTTTATTCACTATAACCCCTGAAATAAAATATTGTATTACTGTAGATGAACAAGGGAGACTTAGTGAAAAGAAAACATTTAAAGGATATTCGCAAAATAAAGTAAAAGTAGAAGATTATATATAGTACAATTATACTATGGTGAAACATTAACAACAACTGTTGATAAACCATGGAAAAGATCTTTAGAAAATGGTGTTAGTATTCCTGATAAAAATAATAGCACTGAAGAAAAAAGATTTTCTGCCCAAATAAATCTTCTTAAACGACAAGCACCTGATGAAAATGGTATTATGTTACCTTATAATGGAGAAGATGTTCAAGACGAAATAGTTCAACGAATACAAAAAGAATGTAATATAATTGAATACATCGATAGTGGATACACTGATAATAAAGACTGGGAAGAGGAATTATAGCTCTGTGAACACATCTTCTATAACACTATCATGTACTTTTTTATCGATATTGATTGTGATAAATCCATAGTCGTTTGACCAAGCATTACTGCAAGATTGTTTAAACTCCTCTTTATCTCGTATACATAAGACTCTTAACAAATCACTTAGGTTTCTTGGATTGATTTCGAAAATCATAGAAATATTAGCATTCTTTCTAATAACGCTGTCATCTAGTGAATACATACTTTGTGTCAAATAAAAGACACTACAGTTATTGTGTCGTCCTCTTGTAAAATTATTTCTCTGAACTGCCTGATCTCTGTTATTAACACAATCATCAAAAACAACCAAATGTTTTTTCATTTTATTTAGTTTACTAGGATCTTGCATATTACCACTATCATCTATTAATTGTATCGATATGTGTTTACTTATTTCGGGTTCTACTAATTGTTTATTTTTCGCTGCTTCTTCACACCATGAACTTATTTCCTCTTCATACTCCGATTTTTCATATTCTTCAAACAGTGAAGCTGTAGCTGATTTTGTAAGATTATTTTCAAAACCATATTTCAAAAATTGATAAATAGGTTGTTCTGCTGTTGTTGTATAAATGATAAGATTGTTATAATCCAAAAAGTTTGGTGCCGTGAGAATTTTGAATAATAGATACCTTTTCCCACAACCTGATCTTCCACAGATAACTGATAAAACTTTATTTGACAAGTTATGATGATGATTGAATTTCACTTTCTTGTTTAGTGGATATTTTACAGTACTGCTTTCACTCATTTTTAAGTCAATATTTTTAATTACACCTCTCGTAATAATAGATCTATCATAATCTCTTCACCTCCAAAATTTATTGCCTTTCCTTTCTCATCTGTTATTCTAATGGCAATTGAATTAATTGTTTTTCGTGTCACGGGAAAATATATTAATGATTTTGGGATTACATTTAAACTATAACCAATCGGAACTGTAAATGCTGGATAACTGAAGATATTATTTGTTAGCTTTCCATTAACATAACCACCTTCTATAATATCACACTGAACGTTGATTCAATTTATTTCAGTTATTTTAGGTATATTTTCACTGATATGAAAACCTTGTGCATAGAGTTTCTTTTTAAATCCTAATAGTTTCGACAATGATCTATCATGATTAAAATCAACTTGATGATTTTCAGCTAAAGTAAGAGAAAACTTATTTGCTGCTGGTTCAACTGCGAAATGTAATTGTTTCTTGTCTTTAAATTGAATACCTAAATGTCTTCATATTTCATTGGAAATCGATTCAACTTCATAAGATCCAGGAAGAAAAGTTAATTCTTTCCAAGTTTTACCTTTGTCATTTGAATATTTAAATCGGTCATTTAAGTCTTTGATAAAATTTTGTATAGTGTTAAATGCTGAAAACTAGTTAATGTTACTTCATAATGTTTGTCTTGTTCTAAGTGAATAATGGGATCTAAATTACAAGTATGCGAGGAAGTAGTTGCTATAAATTTTAATGTCGTGCTAAATTTTGATGAGTACAAAATCTCGGTTAAAATTCTAAATGTTTATTAATTTTTTCTAGTTCTGCCGAAGACATTTTTAACTAAATAATTTGGATAAGCTTTTGTAGTCTTTTTCACTTATAATTTTCTTTTCTAATAGTCTTTTTAAGATTGCATGTATTTCGTTAAAACTAGAGTTATGTCCTTCTTTTGTTGCAGCTAATAAAATCTCTAATCTGTTTATTAATTCTAGTGGGTCATCGGGCAGGAAAACCGTTGTCTCGCTTAGTCCTGTCCCTGTTTTTGGGTAACCAATCGGTGTTGAATAACCAATCGGTGCTGAATAACCAGTTCTTGCTGGAGAAGCAGCCATTGGTGTTGAATAACCAGTCGGTGTTGAATAAGCAGCTGTTGGCATTGGTATCCTTGCTCCTGTTTTACTGGTACTAGACGTTTTGGATAATAAGCCATTCAAATTTTTATAACGCTTAAGAGTTTCTGCAGCTCCAACCTTATCTAACATAGTTTTATATTTCAGTAGATCATCAGTATGATATTTATCTAAATCCGCTCTTCTTAATAAATCCACGAAATTTCTGTCAAAACTGAAAGCTGTTTTGTCTGGCGTAAAAATTAAACTTCCTTTAGTATTTATAATTAATTCTTCTCCACCTAAGAGAAATCTAAGGGATGGCTTTCCATCTATAAATGAAGTAGAATGCTCAAATAGCATTGATTTTGGTAATTTCTTGTCTGTGTTTGCTTCTAACAAACCATAATCATCCATGATGGTTTTCTGCACTGGATCAAATATATCAATTCGTTTATCATGGTCTGCAAGTTCTTTCTCAAGAATTTTGAGTGATGCAATAGTTTTTTCAAAATCAGTTTTCACTTGATCAGCTAGGTGCATTTTTTCTAACATATCAGATTGAACGCCAGCTTGTAGCATTCGATATTGTCTATGTTTATTCTTCATAATATTTTTCTGTTTTATTAATTCTTCTAGTTGTTTTATTCTTTTTTGGTTATCAGCTCTAATTTTATCCATTTTAAAATACAATATTTGAATTTTGTGGTAGCATAGAGATGCAGCAAAAACACTGCACCAAAGGTGCTGAGACTTGAAGAGTCGACTTTACTGAACAACTTATTTTTGTTCTATGGAACTTTGTTCTAACATTTTTAATAAAGTTCTTATTTCGTCTAAAAAAGCTTCACTGTCTACTTTGTCTTGAGGAATTTTGAGAGTTTTATTAGCTTCTCTAGCTATTTTGTCAAAAGCTTCTATCTCTTCTAATGTAATAACATTATCTTCAATTGATCTTTGAAAATAGTAATGTAGTTTATCATATACTTCTTTGTCATGTAAATCTTTCTTATTCAATGATTTTCGTTTCTTAGTCATAAAAGATTTATCTATTATTGTCGCAAGTGAAGTTGCAAAAACACCTGTACTTTTTAAAGCAGTAGCAACAACAGGAATTGTAAGAGCACCAGAAGATATTACAATAATCAGAGCGCCTAAAGAAACTGTTAAGAATACTACAACTCCTTGTGTTACATTCTTCACTATAGTCCATCTTTTTCTTAATTTATCATAATGTTCTAGTTTCAACAATAGCTGTGTCTCCTTATCTTTCATATACCTTATCCTGTCTTTGTGTTTCACTTCGTTTCGCTTTGCCATATCCATTTTATTGGGAACCGAAGGTTTAATTTCACTTGTTATAAAAATTGTGATAATATGGGATATATAGGGGCTGATGGTTCTTTTGTTTTTTTCATTTTCATCTTCCAATTTTAAATGAATATTTTTGTTCATATTCATTTTTGTAACTGTAAATATATTTCAGTAGGTCCCTATTTTTGCATTTTGATTTGCTAAATTTCAAGAGGTCCCTAATTTTTTCATTTTGATTTGCTGAATTTCAAGAGGTCCCTATTTTTGCATTTTGATTTGCTAAATTTCAAGAGGTCCCTAATTTTTTCATTTTGATTTGTTGAATTTCAAGAGGTCCCTATTTTTGCATTTGGATTTTCTAAATTTCAAGAGGTCCCTAATTTTAACAATTTTTTTGTATCTAGGTATGGGATCCGGTGCAGAGCGAAGCGATGCGCCGAATCCCATACCCTATACTACTGTAAACATACCAACATCTCCATCTCCATCTCGACGTGGAATACTACCATAAAGATTGGCAACATCCAGGGAACCAAACCCTCCGATATCATTACCATTTTGCTGCTTCATCCAATTAACAAAAGTAACAGAATCCAATAAATGAGAATCAACAAGAAATAAGAAATTCGAAAAACAAGAAGCCAGTTTCTTGGATAGTGATACTCCTGGACCATCCATAGCAGCAACTATAGGTATTCCCCTAAGTTCCCCGATTTTGTGGTCTTTAGGCAGGACATAGGCCGAGCTCTCCATAGGTTCTGAACATTTACATGAAAGAATCCATTCAGCAATACGAGGTTGATGGTCACTATACCTTTGAGCAATTTCTGACAATTCACAATTAAATTTGGATTGTCTGGAATTAGGCTTGGCACTCTTTCGAAATTTCCTGACTCCGCGACAGAATCTCTCAGCATCTTGTTGTACTCCTCCTGCTTCAAAGAGATAACTCGTGAAGTCTTATCCGTAGGTAGTATGACATAGTCCTACCGAATGGAAGACAATTCTTTCAGATCTCTTTGCAAAGCAGATGCACAAGTAGATGGAGAGGGTGTACTCATAGATCCAAATAAATTCAGTATCCCTCCGGAAAACTCATTTATTACCGATAGAGATTCTCCATCCGCCTTCAGTCTATCTGCTTGAATCTGCAAGTCGGCTTTCAATTCATTGAGTTTCTCTTTCCGTTGATTCGAACTATCGCAAGAGACAGTGAGAGAAGGGTCTTGATTCAAAAAATTACTTAGGCTCTCGGAAATAGGAGCTTCAGGTGTATTTGTAAATCCTCTCACACTATCCAATTCGATGGAATGGACAAATGATCTCTCCTTCTTCTGTAGTAGGACATTCAATTTATTGCATTTAGTTTTCTGTAGATCCAGCTCTAACTTGTTCAACAGCTCCGTGTCATGTTCTTGAAATGGGAAAACATACTTAGTGAAACGATCCCGTCTTCTGTATTCATCATTTATAGCAAGTTTCAACCATTGTATACTTTGCTTGCGCTGCAACTCCAAAGCAGCTGAACTGTTCAAGGTATCCACAAGAGGATTCTTTGCACACAGACCATTTGGAAAAACATTCCCCTTTCTACATAATCGAAGAAATCGCAAATTGCCTCCAATTGTAATCAACTTTTGTGCCATAAGGAAATCTGATTTCATGGTTGTTGGTAGCGTATGCTCCTCGTATCCGGTAGTGGGTAATTCAAGGGAAAATATACTTATGCGGATACTATAATGTATTAAAATACAAATATAACACCCGACGTTTCGCTGTCAACCAGCTTGATCACGAGCAAAATTTATAATGGCACAAAGGTGATAAAAACTGGAAGCGTGCGCAGAATGGAGTTACACGTCAGTGCGGGATAGTCACGTAAATAATCAAGGTCCCCTAAACATGTTTAAGGGTCTTGAGGTGCTACTATATTTACGATACAAGTAGTAATACTAAAGTTCAAAAGCTAAACGAGAAGTGAAGCAAAGTAGTAGCGCGCACACATCAGCAGACAGATAATTTCCTACCGATGCAGCCATTCATGAGGGCCGCTGAGTTCACCTTGCTTATACAAATGGCTTCAAGGTAGGTCCGTTTATGCCAACTTCTCACATTATGATACAATACTTCCCATTTAATATTGTGCTTGACGATATGCTGCGGATGAGATTCTTTGAAATGGTTAAACACTGTAGATGATTCTCTCTTGAAGTGCTCGTGAAGTCGAGATTTTACAGTGCGTGTTGTCTCCCCAATATAAACTTTGTCACAAATAGAGCATGAAATTCTGTATATGGCCCAGTTACTAAAACATCTACCTTTCTGTTTGCAGAAAGGAATGCTCGACAGCCTGTGAAACGTGCTCCTCTGCAAACAGAAAGGTAGATGTTTTAGTAACTGGGCCATATACAGAATTTCATGCTCTATTTGTGACAAAGTTTATATTGGGGAGACAACACGCACTGTAAAATCTCGACTTCACGAGCACTTCAAGAGAGAATCATCTACAGTGTTTAACCATTTCAAAGAATCTCATCCGCAGCATATCGTCAAGCACAATATTAAATGGGAAGTATTGCATCATAATGTGAGAAGTTGGCATAAACGGACCTACCTTGAAGCCATTTGTATAAGCAAGGTGAACTCAACGGCCCTCATGAATGGCTGCATCGGTAGGAAATTATCTGTCTGCCGATGTGTGCGCGCTACTACTTTGCTTCACTTCTCGTTTAGCTTTTGAACTTTAGTATTACTACTTGTATCGTAAATATAGTAGCACCTCAAGACCCTTAAACATGTTTAGGGGACCTTATTTTTACGTGACTATCCCGCACTGACGTGTAACTCCATTCTGCGCACGCTTCCAGTTTTTATCACCTTTGTGCCATTATAAATTTTGCTCGTGATCAAGCTGGTTGACAGCGAAACGTCGGGTGTTATATTTGTATTTTAATACATTATAGTATCCGCATAAGTATATTTTCCCTTGAATTATTTACTGATTCGTTGGCATTCGTATTAAATCTGATGGATATATGATCACATTGAATTGAGAAACTGAACAATAAAGAGAAAGAAAAGCAGGAGTGATGAAATGAATGACAGTGACGGTAGATCTTTACATTGGTAACTATGACAACCTTTTATGTCATATTTTTTGTGACATACATCTAATTATTGGTATCCTTTAAGGCAGTGGTGGGCAACGCGTGCATCGCCGGGACATATTGGGTGGCCCGCGGACATTATTTGAATCGATGATGTGAAAATGACTCAATCCAACTTCGACCTTTGGGAGGTACATCTAGGGGTGAGGGATTCTCTTTAGAATTTGCAAAACCATTAATTAACAACTAAATAAGCAATATGTTGGCACAAAAAACAAAAATTCACATTCGAATTGTCCAAGCATGTGCTCCTTTCGTAATGAAAATCTTCTCGTATAAGCGCATCACCTGCGCGAGTTTATGCCAAGTCACATAGCATTCGATGCCTTGCTGAGCATGTTTCTCTACGTAATAAAACACTCATCTATGAGCCTAGAAAGAGGCTATATTAATTAGACCTTGACTACGAATGGAGGAATCAACTGCAAGTTTTTGACAGGTCAACCTTTTTTTCAAATATTCTTGATTCTTGCTGAATTTCATTTGCATGCTACTACTACACTGACATATATTTCGTATACTAGATCGTCATTAGCACACGACTACCATTTGTGGAGCCCATGCAGTCTATACATGCAGTCTATAATATCTTGGACCACGGCGATTATTGTCTCTCATTCCCAGGTAAACACTTAAACCTATCAAACTTAGAACCAATAGGCAAACGGCAGGTCCAACTATTATGTAATTGTTCGCCTTTCATCCTATCGTTTTAAAATGCATACGAATATGTACAGCATTCGTACACTTGTACAGCACTTTCTGTCTGACCAACAAACCCATCGGTTTTATACAAAACTTGCAATTCAGCACGAAATTTATTTGGCGAAACATACATCTTGTCTTTATTGTAGCACTAAACAATTCATTAGGATC
The DNA here is from genome assembly GCA_907163375.1 of Prostheceraeus crozeri. NCBI lineage: Eukaryota > Metazoa > Platyhelminthes > Polycladida > Euryleptidae > Prostheceraeus > Prostheceraeus crozeri. The sequence goes on along the minus strand of CAJQUW010008053.1, from coordinate 220,595 downwards.
TAAGACAGATATAGCATTCCCGTAACACTGGGTAATGTTTGAAAGGAATCTTTACCCTGATGTCTGCCAACTCGAGATATCAGCATTGATGACGTCTATCAACAAACGATGTTTCCATGCCAATACATAATCACATCATATGTGTGTTTATCTTCTTTCACCATGTAGATTTCGCCACTTTGTGATGTGTTACTAATAAGCTTCAAATATTAATAATTACCTATAAAAAGAATTAAATTGGTAAAATTAACTTTTAGAAAGAATTGCTCTATCATCATAAGATTGAAACGGTTGTAGTTGGTTTGACCTTTGCACCACGATAATATTTTGACTGGGTCCCCAACGAAATGGGGCACACGGTTACCCGACCAAACTTATTCTCCACTGTATTATAAAATATGATAAATTCTATGATAATTGATCTGACATTCACCTGCACTTCTTTAGAGCATGCCTCATGAACTCATTTACTACGATATCGCTTCTTCAATAACGATAAAGTAAGAGAAATTCTTTTCTTTGACAAAATTTTAGAATAAACTCAAAATACCATGCATCAAAACAGTCACAAGATTGCAAAGTTAGGCTTCGAATGAGAAGAGAACACGAACAAATCACATTTGACGCAGCAATTTTAGCTCATCCGGTCTTTTTCTCTACCGCATTCATGTTGCAGCCCGTTTCTGTTCCATCGAGTCCTCCCCTGTGATGAAGCCGCAGTTTTGTGCGGGTTGACGCAGGTGCACGGTGAGAGGTCATGCGCGTTCAATAGAGTGAGGACGCATCCCTATTGTCTATCTCACGGCCTTATAATTCCAAAAGGGAAGCGTGGCGAAATGCATTTTTCCTCGGCAGCCACGAGTCGCGATATTCGATTGAACTGTGAACGCGCACGGCATTCATTGTTAGCATGTGCGTGTGAGCCCGCTGTAGTCTACATGAATGAATAGGTTGCCAGCAGTGTCAATGGCTTATTGTATCCTTCCAAAGCTTTTCTTGGTTCGCTATCTGGTCCATAATAGCAATGAGATTGCACTCTTTTCTGTAAATCATCGTCAAAATATTGTCAGCGCCGCCTCCTAAAAAGGGGTACCGTGTACCCCAACGGCAAAGATTTAAACTTCATTTGTTTCTTCTTTCAGACATATGAACTCGTATACTCTTTCAGACATATTCTTTCTGACATATACTCGTTTCACTATTGCAAACTACTTGCACTGCACTGTAAACTCTTCAATTTAACAAGAAATTCGGAGAAGTTTGTCAGATTGTCAAAATTGTGATACGAAGCAAGCAACTGTTCTGTGAGAGTTGGAGGCCAAGTCACAGGCGCTTTTTTTGTTCTCCTCCGACCTTAAACAGTGATGCCCTCCGGCTCCAATATTGATCAATTTCGGCTGAAGTGGGTGATGAGACAAGTGAGAACTTCGGGAGGATTGAATCTAGAAGACCTGAATTGTGACCAATTGGCATATGTGGATAATGTCGATTTAATGGCCGAGAGCCTGGTAGTCCTGGATAGAAAACAGGCGGATACGGTGAGGCAAGAATTCTGCCAAATAAGTGGCCGGGACGACTGCACTGTAAATCGCTGGATACGAGAATTACATACAAACATATACCAAAATTACATACAATTTGAAACTAACATCTGATACGAGATTCTCGTATGCTTACAGAGATCTGGTATCTTTTTCATACCACATCTCACTTACTTTCGTATGTGATTGGTATGCAACGATACGAACTATTCTATCTGTGATTGGCTGTTTTACACTGAAATACGAGTTGTTGGTATGTTTTATATACGAAACCCGATGCAAATTGGTATGTCTTTCGTATGAGCAGCTTATAGTCACATGTCAAATAACATTTTTCAGTGGTGAATATATATTTTTTGATAGTGGGTTATTCAAGTATATTAGATTTATTGTTTAATTTACGCTCCTAGAGATTGACGTCGTTGCTATTAGTCTAGCAACATTAACAGGACGTTTAGTTACCTCTAACTTATGAACCAAGTAGTTAAACATCAATTCACTCAAGCGATATTTTTCCTGCAACCATGTTGACTTATATATCTCAAACATAACTACTTTTGCGTTTATGAATTATAATGTCTTTTTATTTCGGATTGATAATATGCTTAATTTCAAAATTACATAATGCATTATTGTTGATGGCTGAATACTTATTGATTAGTCATGAAATGCATTAGACTTACGTGTATTAAAATCGAATTCAGTATTGGAAATGTTGCTGTTGAATGTCATTATCTCACTACTTACAAAACAGAAGTAGCATTAGTGTGATCATTATTGAAAAAAGGTCTTAAATCAACATACTTTGGAAATGATTCATGCTTTCCTTTAACATTGTGCTGGTATGGATATAGTATGTAAAGCATACCACATTTGAAATAACATACGAAAAGCATACAAATATATACCAAGAGAATACAGAAATATACCAAGAAAATACTTTGGTATGCGTCCTTCGTATGTAATTGGTATTGAGCGATTTACAGTGTGGATGGTTGTGGCGCAGAATCGAGCCGAATGGAACTGCAGTGGCAAATGGTCTGCATGGCCTGAGACCTCCGGACGGAGTGAGTATATTTGCAGAAAAGCGACAACTTAAAGACATGTTTAATTTGATATAGAGTAAATAATTCTAAAATATATACAAAGTAGATATAAGCAAGGAAATGAAAACTAACTTATTTTAAGCACTTTCGACAACTCTATTCATAAAAAGATTATGTCATTAAGCAAGGGATGCTAAATAGTCTTGCTTCAAAAGCTAAAAACTTTCAATTCATATAGAGGGCCAGCCATGAAAGGAGATTAAGTGAAAATACTGAAATCGAGACATGCACAACTGGAACTTAGCATAGATAAGGTAAATGAGTTGATTTTTGTTTTCTTTTATTCAATTCAATAGAAGGAATGTCTGTTTTAAATTCACAAAGAAAGTACTCGTGTAGTGTGTCAAGTACTTCTTGATTGATTCAAAATGAAATGACTGAAGTATCAAATATTACATACTACGCCTGACTTTCACTATCAGCATTTCAGATTTGCATTAAGCAAGTTAGTGAAGTTTCGACGGGCATTCATTAAATACGGCTCGCATCACTTTACACACATTCGCCTAAGTTAGTGCGCCTGCAATAATCAAAATTTGACGCTTTTTGCAAACACATTGAAAATAGAATAATTGAATATTGAGTTGCATTCTCAGTTGAAAAATGGAAACAGACCTAAATAGCTGCCATTTCATTCAATGTCAGGAATTATCAGAAGGCGCAATTTACATCTCAGGTCTGTTTCCATTTTTCAACTGAGGATGCAATTCAATATTTAATTATTATATTTATACCAGCCTTTCAGCCTACGAATTTATAGCAATCTCCCTTTCATAATTTGCATTTTGCAATTAAAGAACTCAGTCTTGCACACAACCCAAATGAAGATAATGACTGGAACAGTCCTATGATATTAGATTAATTAATATTTTTGGGTAGGCTATATTGGAATGTCAATTAAATCTAATTAAATGATATGTGAGAGAAGTGTTCGACTACTCAGCGCTTCATCGGTTTCTCTGTTCTTGTTCAATTGTGCATATGTACTAGTATGGACCTAACATGAAACTATGCTGTAGAGCCACACATTAATCCATGCAAATGCTTACTACACCTTTCATATTTTTCAGGAGCCTAATCACATTGGTGGATCGTCCAACTTCCTGAAATCATCGGTATCGATTGATGGAATGGATATTCGCACGAATGGTGCCGCCCAAGACCACAGCAATTTTTGCGATGGCTTTTCTAGTTTTCAATTTAGGTTACGGACCTTCGCAGGAAGAAACTTTGGAGTACCTCGAGTGCTCTCTGAACACCAGAATGAATTTCAGTAAGAAATGCTCCGAGCATTATATGAGAACTCTGAACTTTATTTGACTCTCAATCAGGCGCATTAATGGAAAATTTTCTTATTTGTTTATTGTTGCAAATAAGTATGACATCAAGCTGATTTATAGCCGAATTAGTAATCTATGAGCAACTTTTAAGATTGTGACATATAATCTGATTTTGGATGACGGCCCAAAAATGAATAATGTTTTCTACCCGTAGTATAATAGCATGCAGAAATACTTGAAATTGCTTGAAATGCGCAATAATGACACAATGTAGGCCTGTAACTTCTATTTTTCAAAGTAATCGTTGATTATTGACTTTGACAACATGTACAGGGTGACCAGTTAAGGACGCCGGATTGAATTCAATAGCCATATCCACGATACTGAAGATATGTTAGTAATTAAATGCCTGGAATATTTACAAAGGTATGTAACTTCATTTTGCATAGTCAATTTGCTATGAATTTGATGCAGAAGTTGCATTGGGTGAGTTCCACTCATAATGGTAATAGAACACCTGGCACAGTCACACCACTTGCCATTTGTATTATTGGATAGAAAATCCCAGGGCATCTTTATGCCATCGGTCACAGCAGTTGCCCCCTTAGTACAATTACCCTTATGAAGTTCAAGTTGCACAACAGTTTGAAACTTGCGACCATGCAGTTCGCCAAGATTGTGCCAATTTTGCGCTTAAGAATCAGCAAGTGAATCCAATGTTTACGAGGAGAACAATCTTTAGCGACGAGACCTATTTTCATCTCGACGATTGCGTAAAGAAACAAAATTTTTGAATATGGGCCACAGACGATCCTCAAGTGAGGATCGATTACCCTACATGAGAAGCCATTGCAACCCGACCAATGTGCGGTATGGTGTGGTGAAGTGATTAGACCATATTTTTTGAAAATGAAAATGGAGCTGTAAAGGTAAATGGCGATTGTCATTCAAGGATGATAAATGAGTTTCTTTGCCTCATCTCGAAACCTTAGATGAACAAGACTTATGGTTACAACTAGATGGTGCAACTAAACATACTGCACGAGAAACCACACAGTTCATCAGAGAATAATTTCCTGATCGCCTTTTCTCCAGCAATGGTTATCATCGATGGATGGCCACCAGGATCATGTGTCTAGTCCTCATATGATTTCCATGATGATTTCTATCTGGGCTATGTGAAATCGCGGGCATATAAAAATACCAACAGGATTGCTCAATTAAAGCACGAGATCCGAGGTGTAATTGGTGGAATCACGTCAAACTTGTGTGAAAGAGTGATTGAATATTTCCTTCTCAGAATAAGAGTATGCTGTGACTGCAGAGGTGGTCATTTAAAGTCATTTTCATAAGTGAATATGCAGACTGTTGATGAAAAATTGTCTTGTGAATGCAATATAAAACATATTTAATCCTTTTTTCGTATTTCAATTAATTTCCTTGTAAACCGACAATGCAAAATGAAGTTGCACACCTATGTAGATATTCTGGGCAACAAATCAATAACATATCAGTAGCATTGTGGATATGTCTATTGAATTAAATAACCTTAACTGGACACCCTAATTAATGTCCTTAACTGGACACCCTGTATTTGCTCATTGAAATTAGTTTTCTAGAATTTGAATGGTTTTGCTCATTTGATTTTGCTATTTAATCTTCACAAGTGTTTGTTTGGTCATTCGATCTAGTTTAATTTTCTTGATTTCAAAAAAATACTTGTGCATTTTTTAACGCTATGATTTTCATTTTTAAATCTTGTGTCATCATATGTTCACTTGAGCAGATATACCGTTTTGCCTGCACTTGCCAAAGTATATAAAAAACAAATAGAGAGAGAGACAAACATTTCATTACTCTCAAAAATGTGAAATGCGCTGTTGATGTGGACAATTTTGTGTCATTAGTAGTGCGCATGAGTAGGCCTACTAATGAAATTGACGACCGTGAACCGCTTCCTATAAGTCTCCTATAAGGCCCGTGTGAAAGATCTCATTGAGTTGAATTGCTCCAATGTCACACTTGGATTATCTATGTCACCGAAATCAAAAATTCTTTCTGCAACCTAAGGGAAGATTTCGATCTGTTTTAAAAATACATATAGTACGAATTAATAAAATAGTCATGAGTTTGATAGAATTTCTGTGTTCTCAATTGTCTTATTATTAAGTGAGATTTCGTAATGTGTAGACATAGAACAATTGCATTATCGCATTACAAAATTATGACGCAATCTTCGTTTAGGTAGTTAAAGTAATTTCTAATGCATCCGCTCTCATGTCAGAGGTAATCCAAGTATATGGCGTTGAAGCAGTATAGTCTCAGTGTGCTATCTCTTTTGAGAGCTGAGAGTTGACTTTTTTTCAAATTTTGCAATGCTGCAAATTTTGAATTTCCGTAATTTGCATCAAGCATCTAGAATGGAGTTTTCCGATGCCCGCTCAGGGCAATCTTTGTTGAGAAGTGATTGAATTTGACTATAACAATGTGCAGCATGAAGTTCACTATCGTAAGCTTCAGTGGTACTCATGCGATCCACTGATGTCGCTAAAATAGTTCCATGTCAACATCTTATACTGTACATGCATGAATATGGTAAAACTCTGACTGTAAGTTCTATTTCACTTTTCTGATAAGTACTAAACGGCTATTTCTTTTCAAACATGCATGCATTGTTGCAGAAAATTCTTCAGTACTTATGAGTCCACAGCTTAGCGAGAAACATGAATTCAACATAATCGCCATGGTCTGTGGGCTTATATAAGCGGGCATGCGTTATTTCAAAATTTAGAAAATTAAATCAGATAAAGCGACCAAACGACCTAAATCTAATTACTCTTCTAGAGTAAGTGTCGTGGCAGTTCAGAAACTTTATTCAAATCATACTATATGGTTTGTCTAAAATACTCTATGTATTTAAGCAATCTAGCAAACAACAGTGGCTAAGTAATTAAATTAAATTAAATGAGTGAAAACTGAAATCAATGACTAAACAACTTATTTTAGATTACAAGAGGTGTTACTCCGGCAGACACAGTGAGTTTCTGCAGGGAGCCAGGCCAAAAGTGAGATTTTCACAGAATTACGTTTATCCTATGCCTACTACAAATTTGCAGGCCTGCTGTGTTCTGCCCGGTTTCTCTTCTTGTCAGGCAGGATTAAAGAAATACACATGTTAATCCAATGGGAGGCAGATTGAAGTTTTTGACAAAAATGAAACTTTTAATGTTTTCTTATGCTGAGTGAAAGTACTAAGTCTAAAGCCATGATTTTTGACATGGAATTTCCTCAGGTCATTTCCTATCATATACATGTTGAATTGGCAAGCTTCTTATGTCGACAAGCAGAAACCTTTTTGCCAATTTGATGCGTATTTGACCACATTCTTGTATACATCGCCGATAAGAAGCATGATAATAACACATAAACATGATAGGAAATGACCTGAAGACATTCCATGTCAAAAATTATTACTCTAGACTTTTCACTCAGTAGTAGAAAACATAGAGAGTTTCATTTTAGCAAAAAACTCCAATCTGCATCCCATTGGATTAAAATGTGCCTTTCCTTGATCGTGTCTGACAAGAAGAGGAACCGGGCAAAACTCGATAGACGTGCAGATTCGTAGTAGGCACAGGATATACGCATTCTGTGAAAGTTTCAGTTTCGACCTCTTTCCCTGGAGAAAATCATTGTGGCTGCCGGACTGTATAGTGAAGCTAAATGTTGAATAAATGCCTATCACACGAAACAGGTCTAGCTATCCTTATTTTTTGTTCGCATTGATCATGCCGTCTTTTTTGCCTGCTGCGTATTTCTGCATCGAATACAGCATTGTGTTCTACACGTTGAAAAGATAGGATTACAATTAGTCTCGATTGATGATTTGTCGACTACAAAATTTGTTATGAAATTGTGTTAGTAATTAAGTTATAGGACAGAGAGCGCTGAAAGAATAAGCTATCAGCGTTCAACATCCTCCACCAGCCGATATTGTTCGCAGTGGTCATGTCGAACGTACGTACTGTGGTTTGAGTAATGTGAAGAAAGATCTTTCTTCATTCCAGTGGTGAGGAAGTATTGATTGTGGGATGAAGATATGTGATCGCTGTTTACTCTGTCTACATCGAACGTGTTGTTCAGGTACTTTTTCAAGAAATTGTCTATTATCTTGTTCTAAGTCGCGCTGCTATGCTCCCAGACTAAACATCAATCGAGAAAGTTGCTTCTTTTTCTTTTGACGCACTACTTGTACATTTTTACATTTTATACATATTAACTTTTCCAGATAGCCTCATCCATCGACAGATGGGTATTCATGTGTTTGCGTGCCAAATGGATAGAATTTTGCGTATTTGCTCGCATATGTGCATATTTGCTCAATATGTTGTTGAATCGGCACAAAAAGATTGTAATTATTCTTGTTAACAGAGGTCATTTTGTTAAAGATGGTGCCACACATATCTTGTGTAAACATATGAACTTGTCGCAACAGTTCAGAATTTTTTCATATAAGGAGTTTTTTTGATCGTTGGTTGGTTTTCCTGCTGACGGAACTAAAATGTGACTCACTGGTGTCGAGATTTGTGTTTGATAACATGTGTTTTTCGTTCGCCCATTGTTTTATGATAATTTTCAATTTGTGTGTTATGAAAAAAAATTGACTTTGTCTGGTTTCCATGTGGGAGTGCTCATTAGTCCTGCTAAGGAGCAACATTCTATGATAATGTAAACTTCTGAAATATTTGCATATATTTTTTACAACGTTGCACATCATTTGGAATTATATGAAACCTTTACAGTGAAAATAAAATTTTGTGTACTATTAAATTTGCTTTCTATGCATCTCCTGATGGTCTCTCTGGAACCGTTTATTTTAGTCCTCGTCTCTCAAGTATCAATGACAAAAACATCATTGATGATTACATAGCTCGGAATAGACAAAATTTTATTGATCAGGTGGGAATGCTAGTGAATAATTATAGGGAAAGCTATTTAGCGAATCCTTTCCAATAGCAACAAATTCTGTATACGTAGTCTACTTATGTAGTGAAATCAGTAGTGCAGTCTCACATGCGAAATTGTACGTGGCCGTGCATTTTGCGGCCAATAGGAATGCAGGAATTGCATGAACTCACGGCAACACTCGCCAAGAAATCGCCTGTAATTGGCAACAATAGGGCGTGGCATGATAATGTTTAACAGCTGCATTAGTTCGTGGCGAGTGTTGGCCACTCGTACTTCCTGGTGTTCACTTTTGTTGCCAATGTTTCGTGGTGAGTTACTGGCGACTTTGGTGGCGAGGCATTTGCAGTGTGTTTCGTGTATGTGTTTTTCTTGAACACAGATCGATCTGTTGCAGGATGCGCCTAATCCTTGAGACAATGCATTTGATTTGCTCTTCTTATTATTAAAAGTCAATTTTGGAATCATCTTGTTGTATCGATCGACTGTTGAGCACGATTTCTGGCCTGTCACGGCCATACGTCCTTGTCACTGAACCCATTTTCCTTTAAGGTCGTTACAGTGGTTGATCTGATGCAGTGGTTTGTGCAAACCGTCGATATTCCAGCTCGCTCTGAAATATTTTTCATCATACCATTGAGTGTATTCTTCCCTAGTGGTGCTTTGCTGCAATACCACTCATTCGATCGCCAGTTAATTTTCGGTTTTGGGAAAAGAAGGTTGCTCTCTTTTGGCAACTTACAATAATAAATTTTGATAGCCTCGACAGGACATTGACTTTTATCCTCCAATTCCGTGATGATGATCTGTCGGGCTGAATTAGTATTGCCAACTAGGACATTTTTTTCTTTGAGTGGTTTCAAGAGATCGATGTACTTTTCATTACCATTTTTGAAGAATTTGAGAGAGGATTTTGTAAGGGACCGAATCCATTCCCTTCCTCTAAATCCAAAATGATAAACTATGTTGAAAAATACTTCATCTTGAAGTCTCTCAGGGGTTGTACGTGTGATCGCTGATAGCTGCTTTATAGGTCTTTTCAAATTGACGAAAATTCGGGTTGTCAATGAGCTCAATGTGTCTTTCATCTAGTAGATAGCGATGAATCGCAGCACGTATACAAACCAATGAGGTTGTGGAATAATGTTCCCCGTTTCGTGTTCGTATTTTAGTTAAAAAAATCTCAAATATGATTCAAGGTATCGTGCCGGCAGGGTTTCAATGTTGCTTGGTAATTTGTTCTTTTCCAGGAATGTTTTCAGCATCTTTATATAATTCTTCGTTTGTCGTTCGGTGTTTGCTGATTTGGCACTGTTTTCCAAGTTAAGAATTTCATTCATTTGTTCATTTGACAATTCACATTCATCACTTTCATCCATATGTACGTGTAGTTGTTGCTCCTCGATGTTTGTTGGTAATCCAGTCCATTGATTGAAAATAATGTCATCTGTGCTCCTCATTAAATTCTTCATAAAAACCATTTCGTCTAAATCAAGTCCGCTAATCTGGTTGGTCTCAATGCGTGAAATGTCCATTTTGCTCAATCGTGAATGTAAAAATAATGGTAGCTGACTATCTTCAAACTTCAAACTTGTCTGATTATAAGATGGCAGTCCTAATAATTAATCGATATCATATGTGTATTACAGCTTTAGCTGTGAATTTTAAATTTTGATATCTACTCACTAATTGATATCATAATAAACTATTTCAATTGTATTTATCGAATGACAACATAACGATAGATATACGTAGATTTTGTTGATAGCCTTGTACGGGAGGAAATTCCTTTTTGTTTCCATTGAAATTGAAAATTGAAAACACTCCCTTGTAATGGCGATGTTTCTAATTTTTTAAGATAAATAAAATTACAAACCGCCCGACGTTTCGTCCGCCGCGGACTTATCCATGAATATTCCATGAACATGAAATGAACAGTTAATTGATGGTCCGGGAATTGTAGCAATTCTAGATATGTTAAAGCTTGATTTCCGGGCAGATAATGTATTGACAGCCCGGAAATTTTGTTCATAGATGTCTTTTGAACATTGTATACAATAATGATGACATACACATTTTACGGGCATCAATAGACAAATTTTCGGGCCGCTGCCCGGCCCTCAAATTATGCCATTGACGCCCTCAAAACATGTATGTCATCATACTATTTTATGCCCGCCAATTTCACATAGAATTCTCACCGCACCAGATAGCCATGAACCGTCGTCCGTCACTCCAGCTTCAGAATCCATTAATGAGTGAATTGGTAAACTCATATTTCAAATCATTTTTAGATAGAAATCTGAATTTCAAATCTATTCACATTTGCCAACTTTATTAGACTTTGAAACTTTTCATGAATTAAAATCTATTGAGAGAGCAAACTTTCATAGATTTCAATAAAAGTCAATCGAAGATTTCTTCATCTCTCCATTATCTGTTACTAACAGTGATCAATAATTGCAATATTCATAGACTTCTCAAGAGTTACATACAATAGCATCATATCATGGATTTTGCGGGCAGAAATATCAGACAGTCTCGGCTGCTAACACAGCCTCGCCTACACTGTAAATCGCTGGATACGAAAATTACATACAATTTGAAACTAACATCTGATACGAGATTTTCGCATGTTTACACATATCTGGTATGTTTTTCATACCACATCTCACTTACTTTAGTATGTGATTGGTATGTAGCGATATGAACTATTCTATCTGTGAGTGGCTGTTTTACACTGAAATACGAATTGTTGGTATGTTTTATATACGAGACCCGATGGAAATTCATCCTTATTCGTATGCCTCTGGTATCCATTAGGTATGTGCAGCTTTAAGTCACATAGCAAAAAAATGTATGTATTACAAACTACTGTCAAATAACTTTTTTCAGTAATACAAGTGATGAATATTTTTTGTTTGATGGAGTGATATTTGAGTACATTAGAATTATTGTAAATTTTATGCTCCACGAATATGCGGTCGATGCTACTTGTCTGGCAACATTAACAGGACGTTTATTTAACTCTACTTTATGACCCAACTTGATAAACATCATTTCATTTAAACGATATCTTTAGTGAAATCATGTTGACTTATATATCTCAAACATGACTATTTTTGCGTTCATGAATTGTAATGTGTTTTTATTTCGGATTGATAATATGCTTATTTTCAAAATTACATAATGCATAATTGTTGATGGTGGAAATCTTATTGATTATTCATGAAATGCCTTAGACTTACGTGTATTAAAATCGAATTCAGTATTGAAAGAATTACTCTTGAATGTCATTATCTCACTACTTGCAGAACAGTAGTAACATTAGTGTGATCTTTGTTGACAAAAGGCCTGAAATCAACATACTTTGGACATGATTTATGCTTTCTTTTAACATTGTGCTGGTATGGCTTTAGTATGTAAAGCATACCACATTTGAAATAACATACGAAAGGCATACAAATATATACCAAGAAAATACAGAAAAATACCAAAAAAATATTTTGGTATACATCCTTCGTATGTGATTGGTATTGAGCGATTTACAGTGTAGGTCTGATATTACTGCCCTAAAAATCCATGATGTAATGCTACATTATTCTCTTTCTGCCTGCCATGATAAATTAGGTATAATGCTTAAACATGTGAGATTATGCTTTTCAATAATGAATACTTTCAGACATATCTACAATGAAAATATACTGGGTACACCTATACCCCAATTCGCAGTCCAATGGTTAGCATGATAATTTGATAATAAACACTGTTTGCCTTAATTTCCCTGAGAAATCACCACTGTCTTGTACATATGCCACTCTCCCCAGAAGAAATGTCATTTATCTACAGTACATTCTGAGCTTTTAATCTCCAAGTAGATTTATCCATCCACAAGACAAGGAAAACATGCATACATCTGCAAAACGGGATAAGGCGTTACTGCGAAAATGCCGTAAAAAACACGGCCAATTTCACGGCCGTGAGACACTGTGGGTTTAAATTTCGAAAAAGTCTGAAAAAAATGCCCGGCCAATTTGTCATCATTTTTTGATAATATACACGTGCCCAATAGCTCATCATTTTAAGACAAAAACGAAAATCTTTTAACGATCGCTTTCTGAGAAAATGGCGAAAAGCGCTTCTCGTACTACTTATGAAATAGTTTTCAAACTTATAGTGAAAACTAAAAGATTGGAGCTCAGTATTGTTACAGTTTTGGAATCAATGATGATCAGTGATCCATCTATAGATAGAATGACAATCCCCGGTGACCTCGCCTTTTATCATATTCAATTAATGTCCCTCAAATACTACTTACAAGAGCAAAATCCTGATATGAAGTCGAAGAGATGAACATCAATTTACAAATCACATTTATGCAAAATATTCATAATAATGCAATTCTATTAATTATGATACCCACGTTGGTGTGTCTGCATCTTTATGATATCAGAACAATATTCATAGAAATCAACTTGATTTACATTAAAAAAATGATCAACATTGACAACGATACGGAGTAAGTACGCATTTTAGAAATTACAGAAAACATATGCATAAAATGCCGCGAAATATAATAAACATAAACTAGTGAACAAACTAAATATGCTTGCTATTGTACTCACGCACAGCACAAAGTAGTGCGGTCGGATAATTTGGATGATTCTCTGGCACTTTATACTTGGACCATGTCGATTTAAAGTCACTGTGAATAGCTTCGAGTGACTGTTCTGAAGATCGACCAAGTGAAGCTTCATTCTTCAAACAAAATTCTTTCACATGATAGAAAACATAATGGACCTTTGGAGTCACCGGTATGCTCAAGGCCATATAGCTTTCCTGAAACTTGTCGAGATATTCAACAAAGTTTTGATCATTTAAGTTTGTGCCGAAACAAGCAGAAACAACCTTTTCGAAATCACGAAAGGTCTTTACAAATTTCAAAATTTGTATCGGGCACAGTGATTGTAATTTGTCTACATTCCTGAGAATTTTGCGACAACTGTTCCCATCAAATGATCCTCCTTGGTAGGCTTGACCCTCTAAGTGACATTCTTCAGCCCAGCATCGGACTCCTGACCACTGAGCTTCTATTGCTCTATACAAATGGTTCACAACACCTAGCATAAGGTGGAGTTCAGGTGGAGGATACAGGTCGATCACTAATGTCTCCGAATCACCTGCTAACAAAGGAGAATGGACATAGTTTTCAAAATTTTTCGCTGAATTGGGAGCGGCACCTGATTTTTGCCAGTTCCAGAATTGCTGCTTGATCCTCCCAAGAGTTCGCAGGGTGCCCTCCTCAGATAAATTTGCCTTGTCAACGTTACACCAGCAGCACGGATGCACAGAACTATGAGCATTCAAACCAAAGATAATGTTTCCCAACTTCAGATCTGCTGACAGAAACATCCTGTCGGCCAAAATGTCCTTCATTTTCAGAATCACCCATCGTTGAAGTATATTTCTGTAATTTTTATAAATGATCGGAACAATTGCGATAAGGAAGGTTCTTTTGACACTTGTCTCTTTGAAATCCCTTCCTGCGGCACCATGAATGTATTGAATTCGTCGACGTTCTTCTTGAAATTCTCTATTGGAGCTTCGAACTGCAAGGCATACTTTCAAAAAGCCGCCCCCACCATCAATGCCGACTTTAATTGTCAATTCAGTCGTCTGGAGATTCCTTTCTTCTTGAATTCTTGCTATAAGGCCATTTAAATCACAGCAATAAGCAGTTGCTTGGCCTTTGATTGTTCCATATTTCTCCTTGTAATCACTTGTGACGGACACATCAAAGTAATCATCAAGACGATGGTTCACTTTAGACAGTTTTGATTTCAAACCAACTTCAATAATGCCCCGTTTACCTGCACAACTGCGAATATGTTTGGCAACTACAGTCCGTTTCATAAAAAGTGGATCATCCTAAAATTTGACTAAATAAAACATAAGTATGATACAGAAAGCATTTTTCATGTTATTTCATGTCCCTAATATATTTAAATGTCCTTATATAATCTGATAAGCTATGATACAGTAACGGTTCTTAAGAAGCTAATATTTTGTGGCCCTGCCCTTATTGTCAATGACATTACCAATTCGTCTAGGCAGGCATTGATTCGATGATATCGTTGATTTTTGAATGATCTAACTTTATCGACTCTCTTTTTAACAGTGACGTAAGTTGTGATACGCCATCTGTAGGTAGCAGTGAACGACGAACGAACGTTACGTTTTAGAATACTCCATGCATTTTCTATGGGATTCAGATCAGTAGAACGAGCTGGCCAAGATAATGTCCTAAGCCCTAATTGAGACTTGCATAAGTAGACTCTACTACTCCTGTGACACGTAGCATTGTCATCCATAGATAACCAAGTCGATGGATCACCAAGTTGATCTGTCATTTGGCCAATGTTCATTCGTAAAACATTCACATAGCGTTCAGAATTCATGGTTCCTTGCTGTATGTGAAGTTCAGAGCGGCCATTGGTCCAAATGCCAGCCCAAATCAGTAGAGTCGCACCACCTTGTACCCGGGGACGATGTAAATGTCTCGGAATTTCCTGATCAGATTTTATCCATAATCTCAATCGACCATCACTATCCTTCAGACGGACTGATGCCTCATCAGACCAGACAACCCGATCCCATTGATTTCCCCAGTGACAATGACTCATTGCCCATCTGAGACGTCTTTTTGTATGCTGATCTGATAATTCGATCTGAGAGGGCCTCTTACAGCTCTTGAAATTCGACTCAATAAGTCTTCTACGAATAGTGGACTTAGAAATAGACGAGTCTAGTGCAGCCATCTCAGTTAACGAGAGACTTGGATCAACTTTAACAAATCTCAAAATTAGGCGGTCTCTACGTTTGGATGTTTTGCGTGGATGGCCAGAGCCCTCTTTACGACAGAGTCGAAAATCATCATTATGCCATCGATGCACATTTGTGTAAGGGACATTTAGTCGCTTGCTTGTAGCTCGCAAAGAAAACCCTAGTTCTTGCAAGGCTGACACTGTGCCTTTTGTCAATGCGATCTCGTTATTGTTCATTTGTGCTTTGTATTGTTTTCAACCGGTAAGAGATAGATCTCTAGCTGAAAGCAATCAGGAGTGCTGCCAACACCACCGCAACGAAGTCAGGAAGCTATGGAACATGAAGTCCAGTTAATCACATGTAGTAGTTACATTATTGTTGATGAATAATGGTGCTATACTGGCTCTGATTGACCGATTTTCTTTATTTTTGTTTTGCTTGATAGCTTTTGGCTTGTAGAACAACATATTACATAACAAAGGAAACAAATGTAATTTTATAAGAGTGAGGTATGATTTTGTGTAACATTGCTAAATGAAGATCAAATTATCTATTACTTTTTTATCTATAACAGGAAAACAACTCAATATTCATGCTTGAAATTTCCAACAATGATATTAGTAAGCACAACTGACATATCTTCCAAATTTCAGAGAAATTCGTTCATGTTTGGCGGAGTTAGACAAAGTTGAAGTTAAGGCGATGTTTAAGGGTGATCCATTTTTTATGAAACAATCTGTAATAGAGTCTTGTTCGTGGATAAGTTCAGATCGACCTGCAACTTGGACATACCGCGTGCTGATATTAGATGTTGTGCAGACGACGATTGAGCTACTGTAGAACAACACACTTCAACCGGACGACCACCTGTAGAAAATTTTGCAGAACTCGAAGAATGTTCAGGCGAGTTGATCTTCTCTTTCACAACGCGCGACGCCATCAATTCTTTTGTGTTCTGATTGCTGTTGTTGATAAAGTCCTGGATGTTGTTCCGCCTTGAAGTTTTGCGGCACTTGTGCCCACAGCCTTTGGCTACGGCTGATAAGCACTTACAAAACAGTCTCACAGTCATGTTCATTGATCTCTTGAGGTCTACCACGATCCATTTTCGTCGATAATGATGTCATTGAATTAATATTTGCGGATGCGAGTTGACACAGGACGCAAGGGCAATGCGAATGTGAACGTGTATACGGTGGCGTTCCTGTCATTAAAGAGTGATCAGCAAGAACTAAATATCTTTTGAAAATACCTCGTCCATAGTCTAAAACGACAGTACGACATGTTGAGCGGAGAGCACTGGGCAAACGGTTATCGTCGACGTTGTATTCCATGAAGTATATGATCTCGTTGTGTCTGCTGTTTATGGGACGCATTTCTTTGGACTTTCCCGGACAAAGAAGGCACAGCGCCAAGCGGTTTTCATCATGCGATTTAGCAGTATGTGGCATTCTTCACCTGATAACCTAGCAGAAGAGTTGTCGAGTGCAACGAATATGTGCACACAATATTTGTACGTGCGCATATCAATTTATTTCTGAACAATTTGAATTCATAGATAGTGAAATTAGCACAACGCACGTTAATTAGATTTCTATGAATAAGCTTGCAAATTTAAAAGTTTCGATGCATGATAGATTTTCACATTCATAGATTTTCATTGATAATTTCAAAACTGAATACCGATTGCTATATACATGTAGCTCTATTCTATTGTAAAACATCAAAGATATCGGCAACACAGATACTCTACGCTAGCAAGAGCTCTAATCAGCTTTGACTAAAAAAAAGTTCTCAGAAAATTGTTTAGCTAGGTCTATTCTTTCTAGACGAGTGCATATATTTGTAAAATAAGGATTTTCTTTGTTATCGCAAAAGCATTTACACAGTAATTAATTTCTTTTAAATAGCCAATGCCGGTATATCATGTAGCCTACGTGTATCGTATCAATATC
Source organism: Prostheceraeus crozeri (assembly GCA_907163375.1). Lineage (NCBI taxonomy): Eukaryota > Metazoa > Platyhelminthes > Polycladida > Euryleptidae > Prostheceraeus > Prostheceraeus crozeri. Next base: position 202,923 of record CAJQUW010008053.1, on the reverse strand, counting down.
ATTATCGAAAAGGAGCTCATCTAAGCTCTGTATTTCGATTTTATAATAAATAGTAGGATTCAGAAGCAGTGCAAAATATATCCAAAGAAATACATAACATTTTAACATCAAAAAGGATTTTGCTCTTGTAAGTAGTATTTGAGGGACATTAATTGAATATGATAAAAGGCGAGGTCACTGGGGATTGTCATTCTATCTATAGATGGATCACTGATCATCAGTGATTACAAAACTGTAACAATATTGAGCTCTAATCTTTTAGTTTTCACTATAAGTTTGAAAACTATTTCATAAGTAGTATGAGAAGCGCTTTTCGCCATTTTCTCAGAAAGCGATCGTTAAAAGATTTTCGTTTTTGTCTTAAAATGATGAGCTATTGGGCACGTGTATATTATCAAAAAATGATGACAAATTGGCCGGGCATTTTTTTCAGACTTTTTCGAAATTTAAACCAACCGTGGAGATAAACATGTTCCAATCAACTCGCATCAAAAGCTATGCAGTATTCAACTCGACATCGGCTGGGAGAATATATAGCATTTGAAACTCGCAGATTCTCAATGTCATTTATCTCCCGAAATCAGTTGGATAATAATATTCTACATTCTAATTACCTAAAGAACTGGCGATTTACATGAAAGTCTTTATATATTTCTATCATAATTTGTAGAATATAATTAATAGCCCATAATATTCTAATCTTCCCAAGGAGAAATATATGCATTAGATTCTTAATTTCCTAGTATATTTCATCTATCCACAAAACTAGGAAAACATGCATGCATCTGCAAAGCCGGACTATGCATGGCCTTGGAATCTGATGCTATCACAATTCTTGTGCTGATTTTTTTGTTGACCAAAACGTCTGATATCATGGCGCCGAGGCATTCCGAGCTTTTCACCTGTGCTTGTCCATTAACTTCGATCTTCGTTTTCATGATTATAGATTCAAGTTCAGGTCCCATGATTTCGGTCTCATAATTGAGCTGTGTATTTGCAGTGCTCACATTCCTCTGACTTTCCTTTTCACTTGCTAATCTGCTACATGTGATCCCTCTTTCTATTTCATCTAAAGCATTATTCTCTCAAAAACATTCTCTCAAGAGACACATTGAAAATTACATACTTGAGACAATACTGGAGAATGATTCCTTCTCTCCAAACATCAAATTTAGCATATTTAGATGAACAGTTCTGTTAATGATGAATAGCATGCATTTTTTAAAGTTGATCTCTTGCAATAAACTTTTGAACTCAGCATTGTCCTCTTTCAAGTCATTTAAGAAGTTTAGAATCTGATGACACCGACTGAAGTACTTGTTAAGTGAGATGGTAAAGCCAAGTTAGAGCATTATGCATCCAAATTTCACAACAAATCAACAAAAAGGCGATGTGCGCCCTTCTGCTGCCTCTAATGTAATTAATGACTTTCACTGCATCCCTGGCTGCATGTTTTTATCACGATACGAGAGAGAAATTAGTGCAATCAGCCACGCAGGCATGGAAAGAGGTAGTCATCTCAAAGAAATATTCTTCTCTTCCGTGATATCTGCCTTCAAAGCATGGAAGCAGCTTGACGCAACATCGAAGGTAATTCTTTGATAATTTTTTGTCTATTTTGGTATTTGTGTGGCAAATTTAGCATTCCGTTTTGTAGAACGGCGAGGAAACAAACATCTTCTACAACGCACGGCGTACGCATTATTACTTTTATTTCAAATTTTGTTTTTTTTATTCATATTCCTTGACTTTGGCTATTCAGTCGATGCAGTCGCTTCTGTAAAGGCTTACCTGAACCTATTTTAGTGATCACTGGTGTATCAATTATCAATCATTTTCGATGAAAGTTTATCAAATGTCTCTTCAAGTTGGATGGATGCGACTCGGCTCCACGAAGATAAATAATTCGCCAGTCAACTCGACGTGGATTAATATTTTTTTGTTTCGGGTCTAGTTATAGGTCGGAGTCTGGAGTCCTATCATTTGATAGGACTCCGACTGCGACTCCAGCAAAAATGATAGGACTCCAGGACTCCGACTCCACATCCCTGGTTTGCACACTAGCGATTCGGTACATGAAATTTTGATATTTAAGTAGTATGAAACTTATTACAGCAAATATCAAAGGGAATGAAATTTCATTAAATAGGAAATTTTATTAAACGAAAATTAAGCAGATTATTAAGGACACTTGATTAACCGCATTATAATATAAGTCTTCATACAAAAAAACCTTCTGTTTCTTGGCTCAATTTTGAGTTGGGTGAAAGCAGTTTCTTGTTATCGGTAACTCACTGCCACAAATAATGCTAAATATAAGGAGAGGGATGCTGTATTTTATACAAATGAGATAATAATTGATAATCTCTAAAAAGTACTCATCATACTAAATAATCATTGAAAACAAACAGTCAAGCATGTTAAGAATTCTGCACTTTTCACTTTGTAATCGAATAGGCCTAACTCATGTATTATTACAACTAAATGATGCATAGATGATAGAATGATGATTAAATGATGCATACTCCTCCGATGCATTAGTGGATCTGATTTAAGTTATGATGCTCTACCTGATGCGTAATAACCTAAAGATCTTGCAAAAATTAATGGAACTAGATTCCTCAAATATTAAGTGGCCATTTAATTTACTGGTTATTTGATAATATTCAGAATGTTCCACTGATCAAATTAATGAAATAATGGGACGTGCATGTAATGCGGATTTGCGCCCAGAGATGGAAACGGGCCTGCGGGTCACGGCTCACAGGTCACCCATCTGGAGTTCTCCTGGCGGGTCAGCCGGGTCACGGGTCTGTAGTCAGACCTGCGTGACCCGTGCGGGTCTAGTGCGGCTCAGTCATTTTCAGGCGAATCATTTCATCTGTCGTCTTTAGTTAGTGGAAACATATACTTATTAAATATTACAGGATAGTTTTGGAAACATTATAATAATGTTTATAATATAATGAATATGACCTAACATATGGGTTACACATGGGTTCAGTGATCACTTTTCTGAAACATGATCTAAAAGCTATTCTATTCAATCGGACGCTAAAATACATATAAGTTACTTTGTATATGCGTGTATTTTTTATTCAAATAAGCCTTTGCCCTTGTAAAGTCTCCATGGGATGCTTTCATCTATACGCGATAGCTACGACTCACTCAAGGATGTTCTTAAAGAGAGAAAATAAAAACGACTAATCATGCGTCTCAATATCGACTTATTACGAGAAGCTAGCGATTTCCTTGATCGAATCGGAGATGTCATTGACATGTTGGAATTCGCGAAAAACCTACACTGCAGAATGTTCTCCCAGTTTTTACTATTTACGAAGCAAATGGTCAGCTTGTACCTCTTTCGAATACACGGATAGTATGAACTGCATGAAAAAGAATTTTGTCGAGACTCTTGATGCCAAGATGTGGTCAAGCATAAATTCTTTACACATGGTGGCAGTTATAGCAGATCCGACTTTGCCTGAATTTTCCATGTGCGCGGACAGAAAAGATCAAACAATGTTTCGCACACAAGCAATTCAAGGCATTCATTCCTTAAGTGATGATGAACACACTAACAGGTCCCAAGATGATGAAGGCCTATGTGTATTTCGAGAACCTGAATCTAAGAGAAGTAAAAGTGGAAAACTGGATGTATTTTCAAGCTTTAGATCCCAGCAGGGTGAGCGTTCCTTAGAATTTCAGGAAAGTCCGACATCGGCAAGTATTACGACTGAGTTGCAACAATATAATTCCATACCATCATCTTGTTCCGAAAACTTTGATCTGTTGAAGTTTTGGCACGAGAGGAAAAGTGCAATGGCAACTCTTGCGAGAATAGCTCGCTCAGTATATGTCATTCCAGCTTCTTCATCAGAGTCTGAAAGACACTTCAGTGGATTCAATAGCGGATCTATTATACGCCCTATCCGAAATCAACTGGAGCCCGAAGCGATGGACGGCATTAGCGTATCCCTTGAATATTATAAGAACCACTGACTCTGTCATTCTGTTAGTCATCCTGTTCGACAATATACCGTATCTACTTGTAATTTGATTTGAATAATTCCTTCAATTCATGATCGTTTTATCATGATTTTCACCGATTTTGGTGATTGTGCTCCGAAAAATAGTAATTTTTTTACTGCATGTACTATCGCTTTTCAATATTACGTGAATTACGGTAGGCCCTAATATGTATAGCATAGTATTTATGCCGGACAATTTCACAATACTTCCATTCTTGAAGAACTAATTTTCTATAAACCTCGACTTTGTTAACTTACATATTTTATTGAATTAACACAACTAAATGAAAAACTAAAAGGTCAGTTTAGTCACATGCCAGAGGAAAAATTAACAGTCGAACTATATTGATTTGAAGCTATATTGAACTACATTGATTAAGCTTATATCTCATTAACTTGATCCCCATTTCATTATGATTATCAATAGGCATTAATCCTTATAAGACGGAATGATATAAACTATTTTTGTTAACGTTTTAAACGTGGAGGAGACAATGATGGGCCTACAAACTAGCAGAAACGTGTTTGGGCGTCTGTCATTTCGAAATATAGCTTGAGCTATCAATACGAATATCAAATTATTACTGGTAGGCTATTTGTTACGTGAGCGTGCATTCACATCAGTAATCTTTTGACAAAGTCTCTGTATATCGCTATAAGATAGATGAAATATAAGTAAAAGTTCATATACTTTTTTGAACAATTGCGGGTCACGGGTCTGAGCCTTTTGTTGCTGACCCGGGACAGACCCGCGGGTCTGCGGGTCAGGGGTCACACTACCTGACCCGCTTCCATCTCTGTTTGCGCCACTATGCTTTCTTGTCACAATGCATTTTCACCTAGGAATCATGTACAAATGCGTCACAGAGAAAGATGCATTTGTTTCACTACTGTCTCGTAGTATCTGGTATTTCCAGTTATCATTAGACCTAAGTGCCAAATTATGTTCATCGATCCTACGCAGATACTTCTTACATATATGGTGTAGGATAGGCTATTAACTACACCGTACGTTTCTTGGTCATTCATGTACATTCATGTTCAGAGAGTCAGATACAGCTAATACACACAATATTGCGTAATAATGGCATTATTTGATTATGCAATGATGAATAAGATAATGTATACAGTTTGGAAAAAATGCGTTATTTTTTAGGGCGCAAAAGCATTGCCAAGTGGGCAAATGGTGAAGATAATATAAAATGAACCTGATAAATCAGTTCATCATATTATACATAAACACAGAAATTGAAATGATTCTAATGTCAATTTACATGTTTATAGTGCCACTTATAGTACTCACAGTGTGTCAAGTCAATTATTTCTACTTGACTGACATGAGACTTGATTGCATATGCTAACTTGAAGTCGACCAGCCATCTCAGCAGCATGGAAGATAATGTGATTGAAGTCAGAGGCTCGACTGACGGGCTCCTTTGAAATTCAAATTCCTATCTCTTTTGAAAGAGGATGCCATTCTGGGTTTATGTGGGCATGGAGATTCAGTGGGTATGGTGTGGGTATGGGTGCTAGGGTCATCCCCACAGCTCCCATAGCGCTTCTATGGAGATTTTGTGGGGATCATCAATAGTATCATTCACTATAGAAGCAATCAGAACTGGTGTTTTATCAGACAATACATTCTGATTTTTAATTATCAAGCTGTCTACCATCTCTCCGTTTAAATTCTATGAGATATCTATGCTGATTTAAATCCATAACACAATGTCAATGATTTGAATGATAAATCTTCGTGTGTCAAGGAAGTCTGATGCATCATCTGAAGTTCTTCCGGGAAAAACGCCACGAGCATGTTTTACTGCAAAACTGAATGAAGGCTGATTCACACGCCTTTTTATGCTGGCTTAAGACGAATTAAGACGAGTAAACGTTGCCTAATGATACATTTTCTTGGTTAATGATAAATAAAATGTACAGGAGAACTAAACAAACTATATTTGAACAAAATTCAGTATGTGAAATACTTGAAACAATGGTCACTAACTTTTATCATTAACTGTTTTATCATATTTTTTCATTATTTTTTAATTACTGTTTTATCATATAACTGCTTTTGTCATCTTGAAAAATAATCATATCATTAATACCCTTACATGTAGGCTAATCAAACTACTGACGCACAAACTTGCATTAATTTACATGTATTTTCACTCTATGGGTAAGCAGCGGAAAGTGTAACTTAATAGGGCCTATAGGCCTACATATAACGTAATGAAACATTTGATTGATATCTTTACCGGTAAACTAGCAGGGGCGAGATCAGAAAATTAGTTTGGGGCAAAGATACTTGATATCTTTGGTTGGGGGTAGGGGGGATAAGAATTTACTAATGAACGTTGATCCGTTAATTTGTACATAAACTTTTTACAGGAGACCATCAGCTTTCACAGGTAGGTGGGATAATGATCATGTCTGTTAATTCAAATTCATCATGAACATATATAAATTATTATAACAGGTCATTAAAAAAGATGGCTACCCGTGTTCCATGTACTACGACGATATAAACACAGCTTTGCAGAGACCATTTTATATCATTGGTTCTGCATGCTTCTATGAGTATGATGATAAGCAGGATTTCCATGACATAACATACGTACCTTGGGAGAGGAACGACTCTCCCAGGAGGGCCTGGCCTCTTTTGCAATGCAATTTAGCATACTTCAAATAAATTGACCAAGCATTTAATATCAAATATGGTTCCCGTGTATGTATGTTATCACTGAAAATATTAAGCGGGAAAATGGCTCTTATGTCCTTACTCCAACTGGAGACGCCCACTGAAGCTATAGGTATGTACGAGTACATATTATATTATGGAAAGTTAGTGCTGAAATGTCATCTCATAATCGAGAATCTCAAGACAGCAAAGATTATTGCATAGATTTGTTATCGTTTCTATCGTTCTAAGATTTCCATCATGGAACCTCACTTTGATGGAAATCATAGTGGTAAGACTGACTCAAATAAGCTTAAGCTTATGCTTAATTAAGTCCATGTTGAAATCCGAGCTAAAGTGATCCATGCTACTTAATCCAATTTTGACATTCAAATGATAGGCTACAAGATCTTGAGTTACTTTCGTCATCTTCAAATTGATATCCAACATTTGCATCGAAAATCAGCTCATCGTTGATATTTTGAGATTCTTCTTCGGACAGATCAAAAATAGCTTTTAGAATATCTTCTGGTTTTTTTCGTCGAGACATCGTTAGAACAATAGCAATTCAAGTCCACAGATGTACGATGAAATGAAGCAATAAACAAGTTTAAGTTCAACATACAGCGTATATTAGCAAGGTTAGAAATCTATGTTGTCTAGACAAAGCCGTTCCTAAGATATCTGGTGAGTCATTTGTATTCAAAACTACGTGTCCAATATCTGAGTCTTTTTTCACCATTTTCATTTTTAGCAAACCTTACATGACGATAAGCTTCTCATATGTTCCATATTTTTCTAATAGCAGGCTAACAATATAGGCCTAATGATGGGACGTGATTGATTTGATACTGTATCAATATCATTTATAAGCCTATACATTGCAACATGATCATACGAGAGATAGGCCTATTACCAAGACGATTACACCTGAAGCCATTCATGGTGCAGCCCCCAATGCTGGTGTCCAGTCATTTCAATTTTGTCACCTTAGGAAATGAATAGACAAAAATTTAAAAAATTATCTTTATAAGAACCCTGTAAAGTCAAGATGACATGATTTTAACTAGACACCATGGTTCAAAGTATCTTTCGACATTCATTTAGCCTCTTTAGCCACTTAATCTGATGTTGCATCATTATTTAAAATCTTGTTCATTTTAATCGAACTGACGTATAACTAATACGACACTGATATGTTGTTCAAAAGTTTCGTCTAACTGTCGTATAATTGATACGACAGTTCGACAGAATGAAAATTCGTCTAAATGATTATACAACAAACGAAGAGGGCCTATTACGTCATGATCCAAGTCGAAATCAAATTAGCTATATGGATAGGATGAAAGACTGCTTCATTCTCAGTCAGATGATGTAAATATCTCAAAGCTGAAAAATTTGCTTATACGACGGTTCGACAGAAGACCATCGATATATTGAATTAGGTATTGAAAATATTAGCTCTAGTTATATAGATCACCTATGCATTGCATTATGTGATATAAAATTATGCATGCGTGCTAAATGCTATAAAATATCGCTTTTACACTTTACGTTTAGTATAGACAATACACGGGTAATTCCACGGAAGACTTGAAGTATTGTGTCCCGAAGTTCGGAAGACATTTTTTAATATTCATTATTTCGACTACACAGGACTATCAAAATGAAGGATGCCCGTCATGAAACAGTGTTTTAGGTGCGCGCGATGATCTAAACGCACTTCAATATGTGCTATTTTGTAGCCGACATGTCGGTGGTGCAACCTGTCCCCATGTGGTGTTTTTAGAGGCAGATTAAAATTCTCAGCAAATCCGATGTATCAGAATACCTCAGTGGCTTATAAGTAAAGCAGGGTGACATTAATTGGATGTGTCGAAACTTTACCACTAATCGCTCATTTACGGTTGTAGTGAGATATATGAATTCGTCTTTTTCCCCAAGATTTTTGAAATTCTGAAAAAAAATTTCTGGAAGCTACATCATTGATAAAGTAGAGTTAGAACTGCATACATGTAGAGCATCAGTTGCCAAATTAAAGGAGCATCATTGATAAATTAATCATTTTTAATTGTCTAACGAACAGTTCGCAATATTTAAGTCACAAAACATACCTGTAAATACTCTCAAATTGCGTTACATTTACATGCTATAAATGTTGCGATGATTAATCAAGCAATTCATTCTTGACTGAATGTCGTCAACGAACGGTCGACATGGGTCTAATTAATATAACTGGCCGGTCGGCGGTATTAGACCCTCTTCCGGCTGGCCGGTTCCAACCCTGGTCTCCCTGCCGATCGGATTATAACAAAAATAAAGTTAGGAATATTTTTATCAAAAACGGATACCGGTAGAATAGATAGAGTCTTCCTGAAAGAATAAAGTCTTGATCATCCGAGATGTGATCATCCTAAACCAAAAATAGAATCTAACGAAAAAACTGAAATATTTTGGAAACTCCCCTATGTTTCAACTCTTCTCTCTCAAATAAAAAGTATTGTTACACCTTGGTATTGTAAGTGTGCAATTGTGAACGCGCTATCGATCTCGATATTTCACGTACAGCACTGATCGACAATTCGTCGCTGCGTCCATATCTCTTCCTGCACACTTGCAGATCAGGCAGTGCTTGATGAATTGAGAGAGCTTCACTTTCAATAGATGTAATCAACAACCACTCATGTCACAATGTATAACAATCTCCCGAACACAGCGATCAGAGATATCAAAGTAAATATGGAACGATTCAGTTTTGTCTCATCGCAAGAAATAGAGAATACAATTACCTCTTTCACATCCATCAATACAAGGCGAAATACGAATTGGGCCGTTAGGTTATATGAAGATTGGAGCACTTGGAGAAATACAATGGAAGAACGGAAAGTTCCATCAATTGAAGACATATGGACAGCATCAAAATCTGAAATAGCCTGCATTAAAGCACGATTGCAACCCAATGGACAAAGAGGACAACTCGTTCAAGTATTTCTTACGTTCCCTGGATGCCCGCATGAAAGACCTTACTGCCAGAGGCATAGGCAGTGCTCGGAAGAAGGCCGATCCAATGTCAATTGATAATGAAGCTGCCTTGTGGCACAGTGGTGCATTTTCTATGACCGACTCTGCTGGGCTTATCAGATCAGTGTTCTTTTACAATTGCAAAGCTTTTGGATTAAGAGGACGCGATGAACATCGACGTATGGTTATTTCCCAAATCAGCTTCAGCGAATACTCTTGCGGAAAATACGTTCAATTCACGGAACACGTCAACAAAGTGTACAGTGGCGGCATTCAAGATCGAAAAATGCAGGATAAGTCTATCAAACAATATCAAATTGAAGATAATACGCGCTCCATCTACAGCATACTGCACTTATACATAAACTGCTTACAAGAATCAACGATATCGGATGGTACCTTTTACCGCCGACCTCTGAAGCCTCTGCATTCAAAGTGTAAACCAAGGTTTTCCCAGCAGCCAATGGGAGTCAACACCCTGAGTAAATTGTTGCCGGAAGCAGCTGAAATAGCAAATATAAAAGGAAACATTACTCCTCATTCTGGCAAGGTGACGTTTTCAACCAGATCAAATGCTGTTTGCCTGTATAAAAGAAAGAATAATGAACAAGAAAAAGAATTGAGCAAGATCCTTGACCCACCAAATCCAAAGTGTCCATTACTCAATTGTTTCAATTTAAATGTTACTATGGAATGATTTTATCATAAATGTAAGTAAGAATTGTTACTTTTTTACAGCGGGTCTTGCATCAGTCAGCTAAGTTCAGTCTTTTACATTTGAGCAATATCGTTCAGTGCACTTTCGCAATTTTAAAAGTTAAGGTGCTGATATATCACTTGCATGCACAGCTTCTAGGTTTCCAAGGTGTAACAATTAAGTTGCTGCACCTTTTTGTTTATCTCGGCCTGCGGCCTCGATAAACCAAGGTGCAGCAACCTATAAATATTCGCCACATAATTAGTGCTTTGAAAATAGCATTTTAAGAATTGCCTTGAGCAATAAAGATCCAATTCCTTTTACTGAGTTATCCTCCGTCAAAGGTCGACCCCCATCTCAAACATCGCTTCATGCTTCTATCCCAGATTAAGATAATTCTAAAATTCTGATCTATACACAAAAATTGCCGAATCAATGTACATGTATAAGATAAAGTCATTTCGTCATTCGCACTGTCTCATGAATGATCTCAATCAATCGCAGTCACTTTTCTTGTATTGATTTTTCATTTCCCCAAGTCCTGTATATATTGCATCATTGTTTATTGATTGTTGTCACTGATGATGGTAGTTTGTCTGCTGAAACTTGTTTGAAAATAAATGTGTCAAAAGCTTACGGCTTCTAGCTGTCAATAACATTCATTCAATTATATGAAGCATTTTATGAATCGAGAGTTTGACAATGCAGGCAATGTCATAATGCTGCACATAGCGCATTCCTGTTTGCAGATGTGGAATCACATTCTCTTTGTTCATCGAGAACATGATGTTGTCATGACGTTGCTACCTCATTGTAGCGAAAGCTATGTTAATGCTTACGTCGTAGTATTCAATAACCCATTGTTGCTGGTGAACTTCAAATATGTGCCGCTATCACGTTGGGTAAAGTACTCTGTAAAAAATTACGCTTCTTGTAAGGGTTTTATCATTAATGTGGCATAATTAATTTTGCATCAAAGAGTTCTTGAATTTTAGAAGGGATTTATGTAAAAGAAGGGATTCTTCATAGGTGAATAGGTTCCTAGATTTCTATGGAGCTGATCATAAACGCATGTCGAGAGCTTGCATTCTCAGCTTTAATAGGAGCCATGATAGAGCCATGCTAAGCAGTGTCCAAACTATGAAAATCGCAACTTTTTAATGAGAAAGCATGTGATTGTGATAACAACTATACAGGCACGGCGAGAGCGAGCATTTCCTGAGCTGTCTTTTGGTATACTGGTCATCAAAACCGTTGAACTAGGAAAACTTAATGTCACAATATCATAATTTATCTGTCTATTGGTGCGTGCATGGTCAAATACGCAGATGATATATTTCTTATTGTGAGTGTTTAGAAGAAACATGATGATATCTCACCACTGCTTGAAGCAATAAGAGTCCGTTGTTGACTGGGCGCAATCACTAATCGAATGTTGATAAACAAAGCTATAACATTTTACCAGCCGCAGGAAATCCTTTTCAAGAGTGCCTTTCATCAGTTCTGATATTCCTGCGAAATCTGAGTTCTGCGTCTTAGGTGTGATCTTTGATGAAAATTTCAAATGGAAGCGTCACCCAGTGTGCAAGAAAGATAGTTCTCGACTTTTCGTCCTGAGGCAACTTCAAGATTATCTCAAGAAGTACCAGCTGATCTTAATTCACCAGAACTGTATACATCACCACTATTTGTTCATCTGACATGTGAAAACTCGAATAACATTGAAAGGATTCTCCGCCGAGCTCATGGCAAGATTTGTAAAGGCTACGACTGTGACGGTGCTCAACTCCTTCCTCTGAGTTATCAAAGAACTGTGATTGGTTTCCGGTTGTTTAATGACAAAATTTCAGACCGTGGTCATCCACTCCACCACTTGACTCATCCCTTTTTGAAAAGCTCACAAAAGTTTCGTTTGCCAACGATAACCGTTGCTGCACCACGTACTAAAAGGTATTCAATTGAAATGTCAAAACTATTCATGTACAATTAGCAATTTCTCTCTGAAAAAAATTATTTGCATTATGTGTCCTTTTGCTGCGATTTTTATCAGGTGATTCTTTTTTGCTAACTTCATGTCTCAACAAAACGGTTAATTATTATCATTATACTGTCTTCATTTAACCAAATTTTGCTTTGTTTAAACTTTGATTTGTCGCAATGTTAAAAAATGCAATCCAATTTCATTCTTGTTGAAGAGGCTAAAGAGAACACAAAATTCATGCTCACTAAAAAATCTATCGAGCAAATCAAAAGATATTGACATTATTTGACATTGGTTTTTATTGATCTATTTAATGAAAATTTTTGATTAATGTCACTATCATCAAAATGCAATGAACTTTGTAAATGAAATCATGTGAAGAGTGCAAAAAGGAAGAAAAAATGCATAAATGATGAATGAGTCTACCAAAGGATACTGTTAATTATTGATAATTGATTTTTTGATATTAATTATTATATTTTATATTATTCATTACTCTATTATTCATGCAGCCATACCATGAACATTACTAGTCAGTCAATGATAGCAAGTACATAAGCACTATATGATAATAATGATAATCAGCGTGTATTTATAGAAAATTACAACAGCCCCAATAACTTTGACGTTATGGAGCCACACTTCCCTGCAGGATTGCTCCTGGCAGTAGAGAAGATGGCGCAGCTCTCAGTGTCGCATTGTCTATTACGCAAGACTCGAGAAGTGTTTGTTGATGTCCTGAGTCTCGCATTCCCTGCCAATGTTCCCACGTCTCATCTCAGAGAGCTTTCTGATGATTGGAGCTAGCAGCACAAGGTAGAACGGGGTCGGAAGGATCACATCCAGGAAGAGGTTTTCACGAATGATTTCGAGATGATCAGCAGAAATCTCAGCTGATTCCTGCCTTTTTGTGCAGATGTTGAGAGATAGGAGTTAAAAGTCTGCTGATAATTTCTGATATTGAATGAGATGGCTGCTATTCTAGTATGATGGCCACTGAGGGTATTATTTGATTGTTCTATTTTAAACATGTCACACAGATTTCGAATTGTCCAATGCATTTCCATTTCTGATAAATTATTAATCTGACGCATGATATTCTTATAATGATTGAATACTTATAATTCATGTTATTTCAGACACCTCATCATAGTGAAAACTTATATTCCGAAGCATTTGAAAAATAATGAAAGGAAGAAGACATTCTTCTCATCTGAATGCACAGATCAATTAAAAGTCGCACCTATGACACAATCATTTCAGCTAATCCTCTCTTCATCGTGGTTCATCTCGACATGCTCTTCTATCTGTTGAAGGATGATGCCCTTGCTAAGTTCATCGGTCGTCTGGTAATTAATTATCTTCTGCATATCTTGATTTTAATGATTTTGTTTTCAACAGCACAAGAAGAAGTGTTGATCTGTGATTTTCGTCTTCAAGACATCTCGACAAGATTAGGTTATATTGTTTACACAAGAAACTAATGGAAAAAGCATTCACCAAGGTGGAAAAACTGTATCAAAATGACTACAACAGTCGATTCTAATGATTGTTTTAGGAGAGCAAAGCGCTCATGCACTCAAACAAAGACTGACATAAACAACACACAAAATCATGAAATTCTGCGCGAAAACATGTTATTTTGTTTTGAGAATGTATAGTGCATTCATCTTATCTCGGCGTTTTGTTATGTAGGTTGCGTAATTTAAGTCAAGCTTGTATTTTAGATCAAGTTTAAGAGTTTAGATGAAGCTTGTAGCATTTTAGTCTGGATTATCTCAAGCATGCTTCACATTTAGCATGGAGTTTTCCGAAGTTTAATAGTCAGGATGCACTAATTCATAAAATATGATAATAACCTTATGCCTGAGCATATATCCCTGATTGTGCGAATATCATATTTGCCAATTCTCCCTCCCGCTAATTAAAAACACAAATATATGCTGATTATTTCATTGTTTCGTAAACTTAGCTAAAATATCTGCAGCTAATATAGTGGCTCCTTTAAAGAAGATCCTATGTTACTTAATTTCTCAACTTTCTTCATACTGTAGGCTCTTTCGAGTTGTTCACGCTCTCCTTAAATTCATTTGTAATTCATTGATTCATTTACAGTATTTCTTTCCACATGGCAATTCCGGGAAGATGAATCTAGACAACGTAAAATTCGCTTCTCTTGTTGACTCTTCTGTTGATCTTGTTGCACATTTGATACAAATTATTTGATAAAAGAGGATGTGGAGGAAATGCCACAAACTGGGATAAACTTGCAATATCACCAATCCATTGATTCGTATTATGAAGCGAGGGGCGACAATCATGATGTGACGGAGAATTTCTCAAGAAGATTCGGCACAGTAAATGTAGATGCAGATTGATAATACTCAAACAATATCCGTGAAAAAAAGAGTTGGCCCATGAGTCAAGAGCGTTTTTGACACATGGCGCGAGGAAAAAATCAGATTGAGTGGAATTGACAGTAAATCGCATCAATCAGAATATTTCAATAATGACGAAATATATGATTACCTATCCAAGCTCATCCTCGAAGTTCAAAAACAAGATGATGCTTTTCATCCGCCAGAAAGTCTGATTTCCATTGCTACAAGACTTTCTTCAACACGTTGTAGGAAAAGAACTTCCACAAGTCAATTTATTCAACTCTTTTGAAACAAAACGTTTCACTGATTAACTGCTCGGTTAGGTAAAATGGTCCGTATTAGGAAGTGCTGTACGTTAACGTCAATTTAAGAAATTGATACTGACGGCGTCAATTTGCCTCTGAAAAACAGCGTCAGCGTCAATTTTAGAATACAGTGGATAAACTGATCCTTGCTAAGATTTGGTCGCCAGCATTGGCGAACGAAAAATAAAGTGGGGCTGTATCCAAGTCAGTTTCATCCAATTTCTAGTCGCCCTCCCAAAAAAATTATAACAATCGGTTAAATACCGAAACAGTATTCATGTCATTACACGAAGTATGATTTTCGTGGAGGAAATTAGTTTTTGACTTAAGGAAGTAAAGCAATGTTATTCGAGCAATTATTCATGTTAAGCTTGTAATGTTGCTATTTACGTGCAACATTCATATATAACTAATCAGAATAGCATTGATTCAAAATTAATTGATAAACTCAATACTAAGAATTAATAAACCGATTATTGAAATGATAATTCAGATAAATTAAAGGTTTGTAGAATTTTCAATGAACCATTATTATTGTTGTTATCATTTTCATGCAAGGGTTGGCTATAGTAATAGTAATGGTATGTCATTAATAGCTTCGGCATCATTAGTCCCTTTGATTTATGAAAATATTCACGCGGTAAAGGTATTATGAAAAAATCATATCGATTTCAAAAATACGAATGTTTATTTACATAAATGTTTGCCGAAGTACGCAACTATGGTAGCTTCGCTTTTGCTAGAAATATTTGCTTCTCATTTTTTTCTGTTGAAATATTATCTGTAATGTCATGTTAATGTTTCAAAGGAAGGTGATTATTCAACCTATTTTGAGTCATAATTGATCTCGTGAATGTTTTAATAGGCCTCAACAAAGAGACGGATCTTTCTGGCATGCAAGTAGTTAGCGGGTTTTCCTTGACTGAACTCGTCAGCTGGTGTAACAGCCAGCCTACGATATTTCACAAAGAAGCTATTCTAAATGGGGACATTCTAAACTTAATCTCGATCGCCACCCAATAGAAGCAAGGTTGTTTGCATCTTAACTCAAAATCTATGTAATAGATAATATCATTGTGGAAGTCTTCATAATGTATATTAAGCATCATAGTAGCTGAAATTGTGTCACACCCACAGTATTTATGGACAATTAATAATCGATTTAATAAATGGAGATACTAATGAAAAAAATACCGACATATAATTATCAATAGTTTGCATCATGTTAAATGCATACATGTTTAAAGCTGATATATCTGCATAACTAATATACATAACTATATAATAACTAATAAGATGCTTAACTAAGCTTTGATAATCTGAAATATCAAAACATAAATTCATGCGTGATCATCACTGCCTCCTCTTCTTCATGGACTAGGTATGAGTCTTCCAGATATGAGTCTTCTAATGGTGAGCCTGGACATGGTGAAAATGTATTTCATCTTATCTTCCATCCGACGCCAATCATCACTCATCAAACAAAGTGCTCATTTTTTATCTTCATCATTCCATCTCATTACTCATTTCATTCATCATACCATTCATCTGTAATGTTTATGCCAACATTGGCGTAATAAACGCTTTCGACTTTTTGATTATGAAGACATGCGAATATTTGGATCCGTATTTTCACGTAAATGCCGTTTCGGTATTACAACAGGAATTGATCTTTCAATTAATCAATCACCTCGGTTACCATGTTGCGATGATCACTCATTTCTTAAATCTTATAGCCAATCTGCAAAATTTGAAGTTCAAGTTTGATATTCATCACAGATGGATGAAAGTAAAAATATTTACATGAAACGAATGTTTTCATGGTGTCCTAGCTCATGTGTAAGAACATGAGAGAGGGCATAAACATCAATGATAGATCCAAAGGAGCCATGAATGAAATTTGAAGCATGATTGAGTTCAAAACATCGACTTCGATATAAAAGTTGAGTGAGTCACATGATTCATTATTTTTTTCAGACATCAAGTAGACATCAGTTTTATATTTCAGACATCAAATATTGAATCTTGTGAGTCATATCAACTTTTACATCGAATTCAATGTTCTGAACTCAGTCATGTTTCATATTTCAAGGCATTCTGATAAATAGTTTCTTTTCTGCAAAAGAAAATGTACGAAAATTGCCAAGTGTTTCACAATCCAAAGATATTTCTTGAATTTTACCATTGGATTCCAATGGGAATCCTTTAACCTTACCTATAACCGAAAGCGACTGACTGTGACACTAAAGAATTTGATTTTTGTATTCAACGTTTCAAGATCCACAAATCCATGCTATTAAGCCCTTTGTGCGCGAATGTAGGAAGAAAGTGTCAGTAGCTCCCGTCCTATAGTGGTGCAATGCACGAAACACAACAAGGACTGTGACATTAGACTTGCCGGAAATCACATATTTATTATATATCTAGGATAATTTGAGACAAACTACGGACATATCTAGGATAACTGAACTTTATTTTCCTCACCGATGCTCTATTTTCCAAGAGATAATATAGCACTGCTTTCAAATGGCAAACATGCTTTAAATCAGATAGAGTACTTTATTCTCATACTCAGGGACTGTCGGCACGGGTTTAGGGCAGGTGTTGCATCGATTTCAAGGAGGGCACTTTTGGGCAACTCACCCGCAGTGCAAAATTTCATGTCTTAAATGCATCGCAGGCTTACTTAGGTTCTGTGCAGGCCTGCCTGTTAACTTTGAATTGATAACTATTTCATACTCATGAGACAGTAAGTGGCACGTATATGATCCGCTAATCGAATGAGTACACATCATCGTCAATTTTAACCTAAGTCTAGCACAGGGGTGCGCAACCTTTTACATTTTTCGGCCGCCATTTCGAAGGCCGAAAGAATCACGTCCGCACTTAATATGTGTGCGAACAACTAGGTCAATAGCCAATCCTTTTTATTCCACCACTCAAATAAGCTTTCCCTGATGAGTGATGCAGTGAAAATCGCATAAAGTCCTACTTCGTAAAGAATGAGTAAGCAAGTTAGCCCATGTACGACCGACGGTCGTTTTTGACCCGAAGAGATTTTAAGCTGAAGGTGTTCTCAGCACTTGAAAAGTTGAAAGCATGTTTTTGTAAGGGCAACCGAAGGAGAAAACACTTTAAGCACTAAAAACACTAAGCTACTGCAATAATTCATAAAGGAATCACGATGCCATACAAAATTCATTCATTCATTCATCACAAAGCCGGTCTACATGTATTCTATGTATTCACTCGTACCTATATAGGCCCACGCATTTCTAGAAGCTCGTACATATGCCTGTCTACCTTGCGTTATTATTGAAGTTATAAAGTTACTCATTATTACTAATCATACAGTTCTTTCGCAACCCAAAACGCGAGCTTTGAATTTAATGATAAATGTAAAATAAAAGCAGAACTGAAATTTTAACATATTTACATGTATAATACACAAAATCTAAATAGGTAGAAATGCAATATCTCGTAAAGAAATTATAATATCTTTTGATTCAATCCGTTCTTTCACACAAGCTCATAACACTACCGCTGCGGAAACTGATCTAACAGGCATCCTTATTCAGGTCATGTACTCAAGCAAACTACAATTGTCCCTTTGTTTCTTTTAGCGGATGACTCCAGCCATGAATGCACATGAATGCAACTGCCCTAAAATATTCCATTAATGAGTTATCGAACTGCTTGAACGCCTTCATCGCGCCTGCGGGAGAGCATTTTTCCAAGCAGCATGGGCATAAAGGTGATCGACAGTTACAAGTTGACTAGTATGATACTATAGTGACGATTATTCTTCGATTACCTTGAACTCCAGAAATATTTGCAGTATACATGTACAATATTCCTTTTCATTTACTTCTCATTGTCGGCCGCAGGTTACAAACCCCTGGTCTAGCACATCATCTATTCTGTATAAAGTTACCACACAATCTGTAAATGTAAATGACATCTTTTTACTGATAGACAAAAAGTCTAATTCTATTCAAATAAATATTATATCAAGCAAAGCGTTTTCTTCCTACTTGGAAATGGCTTGCAAATATCCAGTACACAATGCAACAGACCTTCTTTTGTACTGCCTTTCAGTGCAGTTTGAAACAGGGAATCGCGTGCAGTCATCAGTTTGAAAGGACTCCAGTTTGAATTTATTGGTGAACACAAAGCGACCTGTTTCGTTGACAGTCTTTGTCAATCACCAAGAACAAAAACTTCATGCTGCTGAGTTCCTCATTCTGGTGAGGAAGCAGAAGCCTTCACTCGTTTTAGACGACAATTTTGAAGTCTTTCTTGAAGAATCTATCTCTTCATCTCGCACAAGCGCGTGGAAGACGCCGATATTCGCTGAACTGAAGCAGATATCCGATTAACACCGACATCGTCAATCTGAATTGTTGGAAAGTTGTTCGGGTTTTCTGAAGAGACTCACTCCTCCTGTACATCCACTTCCACAAATGACACGACGCTGCCACTGGTGTCCGCCCAAGGTGTGGAAGCAATCTCGCGGCTACTGTGATGTTGGCTCAAATCGATTGCACCTTGAGAAAAATGCAAATGTGAAGACTGCTTCACATGATGTTGAAGATGTGAAGATGTATACAAGGCATGCATGCATTTCTGCGGAAAGTGAGCTCTATATTTTTGCCGTTGATTTGATAATGAAATTCCAATATTGACTTTTACGCAATTCTCATGCATGCATGCTTTCCCAGTTGATGATAAGAAAGTTATTGAAGCACACATACACTCAGCACAAACTAACATCTTATTTAAACAAAATTACATAAAAAGTAATGATATATTAGAACATATCTTATATTAGTAAATTTTAATGATTAAGTTATCTTACATTCCATCATTTGATGCTTATACAAGTGTCTTTATGACTGTAATTTTAAGTGTTCACACATGTATTATGTCAAATTTCATTATCAATAGATTTTGTTTAGCACACGATTTCCGCGATGTTGGGGAACATCGAGCAAAATAAAATTTTAGTGTCAATCAAATGATGACAAGCAACCCAATAGGTAATGCAATTTGGTCAAATAAATCCGATAAATAAAGTTTAAGAAAAACATCTGCCACACCCTTGCTGGCGTCCCTGCTCATACTTTAATAAGAAAATAAAGCACGAAGCTTCGTGCATTATCCTTTTAAAGTATTCGAAATAAGTACTCTTTCTAATACTTATGGATATAACATTTCTATGACAAATGGATGGAAACATGCTGGTTTATTGACCCTCGGATTTATTATGTATTGCGGATCATCATCCTGGTCCATACATTACTGTTCTCAAAAATCTATGGTCATGTTATATTGCTTGTGTATATGCAAACATTTATATGCATTCAGAAACCCTTGTCAACCTTTTCAATAATCTGTTTTAAGCCACAGCTCTTCATGCATTCTATTGCCAATTTATACAGTAGAATATGATTGTTGTCCTATTATAAGTCGCAAATCATCAAAAAACAAGGATGAAGTACAGATCCAAACATAACTTTGATCAAGGTATGTCACTTCAGAAGCGAGACTCATTTTTACATCAAAATTAATAAACGCAACGAAATTTTGCTTTTTGCTCGGAATACTAAAATCTCTATTTTATCAAATAGGTTGTGTTTTCATCAAAGAAAGAGAATGATGATGTCACCATAACAGCAATCATTTCTCTCTGCAACATGCACAGATGTATTTTCATGATAGCTGAGAAAAAACAACATCAATGTGGTGATAAGATACTTCTAATTTCAACATATATGTGAATGTGTTCCTGCTAAACATATCTATAAAAGAAGAAGAAAATATTTCAAACATTTGCGTCCTAACCGCAGCAACTACAAGTAATGATGTCTGTAGGCCTTAAATAAGTGCAATTGTCATTTTTTTCTCTATCTCGGTTGTGGCCGTTGGACAAGGGGCAGGAATGAATTTGTAAATATTTTGAACAATTGAGGAACAGTATTCATTTCCATGATCTAGATATCAAAACATTTAGTCATAGCAAATAAGAGAGTCAAGTTGCATGTACCCTGTACACTAACAGGATTTTCCGAATACTGCGAATCTACAAAGATTCAACGATATGCTGATGTTTTGCAGGTTTTACTTTGCCAGAATTAGCTGAATTCGATCCATGCAAGCATTTGGTGTACGAAGTAAGTGGGTCAATATTTTTGCCTAAAACAAACTCAAGTTAATGAATAAAGTCTTGTCCACTAGTTTCATGCCATTGAACATTTGTCGTTCAATCTTAGTCTACTATGCTAGTAATGTAATGAAACCAATCAGCTCAGCTTTTTGATAATGCATGATTTCAGAAGTACTTACGATCACATGTCGGGTGCATCACAATTCATTTGCATTATTTAATGTGATGTTTTGTTGGTGAACAGTTCATCTTCATGTGAGACCATCTCTGATACAGTAGATTGATAATGATGAAATCTCTTTCTTTCAAAAGTCAAGCACATACAGCAATATGCATGCCGACCATATGTGCACAAGAACCTGAAATCGAATCATCAATGAGCAACACATCAAAATCTGATGTGATTGAGTTGTGAACAGAATTATGATCGGCAGAGCTCATCACAAATAGCAGACCACCGATATTTCGTGGAAATTCAATCGATGCTCATACCTTCCAATCGTGTTGCACACCAACGTGTCATACAGCACTCGAGAGCTTGCATTCTCAGCTGTAACATGAGCGATGATAGACTTGCATCCGTTGCTGTGTTTGCTGAGCAGTTCTCAAGCTATGAAAATGACTCAATTTACAAGTTTCAATTTTGCAAGGCACGAGAATTAATTGAATTTCAGCGAAATTTAGGTGGTCCGTTATTTATGATGAGCTCTGTAATTGCTTTGGCTAGCCCTCAGCAAATATTCAAATTATTTTCTTCTAATAAACAATTGAAATTCAGAGCCAAGCTTCCCTCTTCATCCACTCTAATGGCCACAACTGGACAGAAAAATCGATAATTTGATCAAATCATTCAGTTGTGTTCGTTGTTCCTTGAGAGGAGTCGGCCGGTGCAACTGCTGCCCTTGAAAAACAGCGAAAGACATATTGAAACAGATTAATGAATTGCCGGCGATAAAAGCGGGAAAAGAGAATGTAGTAAATAAAATTTGTGCAGTGATTAACCAATTGGATTGTATGAACTATTCTCTCTACAATACTCGCCTTCAAGTCACAACCACTCATAAAATATGGAAATGGAGTAACGTTGATAATTGATGCTGGCAAAACAAATACAAAGAATGCGACTGATGTGATAATGATCAGAGGTAGTTGTTTCATCTCCTCTTTTGTTTCTGGATCCTCTTCCTTTCCTCTGCCAGCCATTGATCTTTTCCATCGAATTTGTTTCCGCCATTTAATTACAATGAGTACGTCAAAGATGCCAACCAAGGTTACCGGAACCAGATTCATGAAAATACTGTCCGTATACTCGTAGATAGTGTCGCTGTAAAAGTATAGGGTTTTAGACATATTGAGATTCAGGAAAC
Organism: Prostheceraeus crozeri; assembly: GCA_907163375.1. Classification (NCBI taxonomy): domain Eukaryota; kingdom Metazoa; phylum Platyhelminthes; order Polycladida; family Euryleptidae; genus Prostheceraeus; species Prostheceraeus crozeri. The sequence goes on along the minus strand of CAJQUW010008053.1, from coordinate 180,294 downwards.
ATTTATATATTCCAGTGCTATTATCCAGTGCCCAAAAACGGTTGAATGCAATTGGCATACATCTGGCAATCTCAAACATCATATATATAATGAAAACAATATATGTTGTTCTTCTAGTGAATATGAGCCTAGCCTTCATCGGCAGATAGAGAAGGAGAAGCCTCTCAAAGGTTATAAAAGTGATTAACCAGTTTGAAATGTTCCGTGGAATCTTACTCAGTTGAATATGAAAAATACAGCCGTAGAAAGATGCGTGAAAGATCAATTTTCCAAACCAGCCATCCCATCCAAGGAGAGCACAGCGCAAGTATATTGTTAAACCATCCAGAATAGAAAGGATAAACAGCAAAGCCGGCACCCTATCAGATCGTGAGGCTCTAAGAGATTCTCGAGAAACATATCTCCAAAATCCAGGACCAGTCACCAGCATGATGAGTATCCAATTTATAGTTCCTACAATAATGAGGATTAAAGGAGGATATGCTGAAACACTCTTGAAAACTGAGTGATAATATACAAGTTCCTCCTTTGTACAAGCGGTGAGCGCCATTGAAGGAATAAAACGTACTTGAAAAGAGCAGGAAACTAGAATAGATGCGCTTGAAATGTTCTCGTTAAAGTGTGACTTATATAACTGAGGCAGATTTAGAGTCTGAATTGAAACGATAAAATAGCCAATAACATGGCGATTTACTGATTCGCTGACATTCCCATCATATCTAGTGAATATGCAATCGCGTTGATTTGAGAAACAGAACGATGGAGAGACAGAAGAATAGGAGTGATGAAACGAATGACTGCGACGATAGGTCTATATGAAGCTAAGATGGAAATTTGACCAATCGGGCCGATCAAAAGTTTTAGGCTTACTTTGATATGCAATGACAGCCGTCTGTGCCTATTTGTTGAACACACGTGAAATCATTATCGAATTGAAAAGAAGTTGGAAACCCTTAAACTGTAGTAGCTGTCAACTGACCGGTGAGGCTTCCTTCTCATGATTATCCAGCTGGCACAAAACAATCGGATTTCCGCCAGGTGCCGGACTTTCAGTAATATTATAATCTACCGATACCCTGTGCTTGCCCAAGCCATCTGCTTTCAGAATATGACGGAAAATGCTTTAAGATGGAAAGGTGCGGTGAATTGACCGGTGACCAACGGAATCCGATGTTGTACCAGTCTACATAATTAATAAACATTCAATTCCTACAGTATTGATTCTTATAAGAACACGCGATTAAAGCATTGTACAATAGATCTCAAAAACTGAGAAGTCACACTCAGGTTGGAACCGGCCGGGTTCTTGACGGCCAGGGCCTGCCCGGCGGCCGGCGTCATCAAAACCGGCCGGTCGAGGATAAGACGGTAGCTGGCGTCTCTGTACCGGTTGGTTAAGGCCTTGATCGTCAGACATTACTTAGTCAACTTATGCCACAGACGGTGCTCTGTGTACCTATTACAACACAATATTATACGATGCAATTATTCACACCTTGAGAACATGTTTTGTTCGATGAGTTGAATGCTTAATGACGTATGTACTAGTCTAATAAGTTGTAGGCCTACCTTATAATTTATGACAATGTTTCTTCTGCGACGTACAAACTTCACTCAAGTGAGATTCAATTCTTCACTTGTGAGGAAATTCAATGATTTACAACGTCAATTGCAAACTTTGTTCAATACACTTCAAATTCAGATCTTATGAGGTCACATTGATGACCGCAAGCTGACGTTTAAGAGTCTGGAGCAATCAACTCTGAATATTCGCACTACGCAATCAAGCAGCCAAAACTTAATCCTCCATGGTCAAAGAAGAGAAGAAGAATTGGTCACCAGTGCCCTAGTAAACACAAAAGTGTTCAAAATATTGATTCATTGATCTTTTATGCTCATAAAGCTTTCAGGACAACCAATCTCACAACAAATCGAAAGATACTAAATCTAAAGATACCCGGATATCATGATATATAGCAAAGATGATGGGTTACGTGAAGACTACAAGCTCCACGAAAATATGGAAACTGCTCCTCAAAACTATGGTCCATGTATTGCTTTTAAAGGACAGAGGTGAAAGCAGAAGCATGCAGCATTCCTATAATTTGTCAAAGCATAAAAGTCCAACCAACCATGAGCGAATTTCTGTTGGGTCTTTACGGTTAATTCACGGTTAATTACGAACATTTTAGTGCTTCTTTAGATACGAAGTTTCAACATAATGTGCATAAAACTAATCTCGTGCGTAAACTAGGACAAAGTCAGTTAGTTTTCCAGTGGAAAAGGGGGACAACATGCGGCAATGACTGACTTTTGATGTTCAAGGTATGGCTGCATAAATAGAAGAGTAATGTTTACTGTAAAATATACTGATGAATATCAAAAAATCAATTATTAATAATTAGCAATATCCTTTGGTAGACTCATTTATCATTCATGCATTTTTTCTTCCTTTTTGTGTATTTGACCATACACATCTTTTCACTGGAGTCAATAAGAAAATCAGATACCTAAAACGCAAAGATCAAAACCAAATGATGATTCCTGAGGGACCCCACTGCGCATGGCTCCGGATGTGCTGCAACTTTCTTTCCACCTTACTCTCATTTGACGGGAGGACTAATAATTTCGGATGAACGACGACAAAAGCTATCAAAGCCACACAGATTCATCTTTTGTACTAGTAAATTATGCGATATTTTGTCGAAACCTTTCAGAAAATCGATGGACAGTAAATGGCACGCAGAGACTTCAGGTTCTTGTAAACTTTTGCAATTAAGTTTTCCATGCTGATAAGGGCACTTACAGTGGAGCTTTTTTGTCTCTATGCAAATTGTTGGCTGTCATTTTTCAGCTCATTTTTCAGAGACCGGACTAAGAATGTCAGACTTATTCGATGCACTAGAGACTACAACACGAATGCGATGGTGTTTCTTGCTGGTGCGCTTTCCGAGTATCTGAATATCAATGATTTGGTATAGAGGTATCGATGAAAAATTAGCGATGAAAAAAGCTATCAAAATATAAATGACTTTCGATTAGCTTGTTGTCTTATTTGTTCAAGTTCTCTTGATCTGCTGTGCGCAATAGTGCCGACAGAAATGAATTGCATTTTTGAACTATTTTTTGGGACATGGTTTGGCTTTACAGATATGAGGCATTTCATGTTTTGTAAGAACATTGAACATTTTTGTAATCAAGAATTAGTCTCAAAGGTGATGCAACTAAAGTCGAGAGATTTGACGACAGAAAGTTGCATCAGCAGGGCAGCTGTGGCCTTGTTCATGCATTCACACTGATATGCGTTGGTTTTGACTGCCTTTGAATATAAAAATGCATGGACGCAATTGTGATGACGTAGGCCTACTGAATCTGGAAGAGGAGGAAAACTATCCACGATGGCATATCCGATCTGAGCATACCTCGCGACACAAGGTGAAAGGGTCGTTTAGTGGGCGAGATAGCAGAAATAGATCCTGAAGTATTCGTCATTTCTTCACGTGTCAACAAAAAAAACGACAAATTCCTACAGAAAAATTCAACCGCTATTACAACAGGATGCGATACATTGACATCCTATCGGAAACCGCATCCTACTGATTGTGACTTTGCACATGAGCTCCTGGCTTTACATTTAGGAACTTAAATTATGACGCAGTAAACGTCTAAAAATTGTGCAATAATGTAACCACAGGAGTCCGGCACTTTGTGATATTAAAAGACTTCTTTGAACAATAATGCGGAAGTTTCTACATGCGCGTAATTGAAAACATTTCAGATGCATATATAAGAGAAGAAGTTGTTCACTAACATGTACATGTAGTTTCTAATATGGGCTTTCTAATATAGATTTTTATTTTTCACATTATTTGACATTTTTCGGAATTAAAATATTTTGCTGTTGAAACCTCTGCAAGTTGCCAAAAACAACTTAAAGTCGCAAATATCCAAATAATAGAAAAAATTATCTGAATGAAAAGCAAAAGTGAGACTTACAGAGTCTAATTTATACTCACATGACGCAAGCTATGCCCACACTATATGAATTACGAATATATCCTTGTAAATCGGAAAAAAGATTCTATTGATATCTAATAATTTTCGGGTAGCCTGCCCCTATATTTTTCATTCCGTATTTGCACGAAATACAAAAATGACCATTTCCATCACCAAATCCGCAGATCTGCAGAACAACTCTTCTTCCTGGTATTTGGAGCACATATTTTTGATGGAGCGCTAAGATTTGAATTGAATTGAATTTCATCTGATAGTCGAATTGGCTTACAAATGGTAAGCGAATCGAATAATCGTAATCGGAACTCTGAGCTGGCGAATCGGATGATCGATAAACAGAACTTCATTTTCCGAATCGCGCCAACCTCTGAAAGACTAGAACTGACAATCATGTTGAAAATATGGATTTTGTCGTGGACATGCATTGTCTTGACAACGGAACCTAAATAATGTCGGCTTCCAGAGGTTGACAATGGTTGGATAGCGGTACGTTGTCAATGTACTTTGTAAAGAATTTCGGAAGATATTTCTCTTTACAGTAAAATTCGAAAAATTCACCACATATGCGTCAAAAGCAGTCTCTTTCTTGCACGTTTCCTTGAATCCATCGATTCAAATCACAGATTTCTGATGCGATGCGATATTAGATGGTTCAGTAATCAAGATCAACGTAAACATTCAATTAAATGCAATCGCACACGCATTTTAAAGCCATGTCATTTTAGAATCGCACTTGCGTGATCAGCTTGTGTGGGATGCAGATGTGGACGACCAAATCTGAACTTCTTCGGTGCAACATTGTATGTCATTGCCGCATGTTGTCCCCCTTTTCCACTGGAAAACTGACTGACTTTGTCCTAGTTTACGCACGAGATTAGTTTTATGCACATTATGTTGAAACTTCGTATCTAAAGAAGCACTAAAATGTTCGTAATTAACCGTGAATTAACCGTAAAGACCCAACAGAAATTCGCTCATGGTTGGTTGGACTTTTATGCTTTGACAAATTATAGGAATGCTGCATGCTTCTGCTTTCACCTCTGTCCTTTAAAAGCAATACATGGACCATAGTTTTGAGGAGCAGTTTCCATATTTTCGTGGAGCTTGTAGTCTTCACGTAACCCATCATCTTTGCTATATATCATGATATCCGGGTATCTTTAGATTTAGTATCTTTCGATTTGTTGTGAGATTGGTTGTCCTGAAAGCTTTATGAGCATAAAAGATCAATGAATCAATATTTTGAACACTTTTGTGTTTGCTAGGGCACTGGTGACCAATTCTTCTTCTCTTCTTTGACCATGGAGGATTAAGTTTTGGTTGCTTGATTGCGTAATACGAATGTCATCAACTTTGAAAGATTCAGTGGGCTTTAATGAACTCAGAAATGCCAAGTTCGACAGGGATAGTATGCTTACATCATATACAATTCAATTTAGTCAACACCCACGAGTCAAGCATGTTATAGAATCTTAAAAAATGTAGCAAGCAAAATCATTCATCGAGTTAATCAAATGTCGAGTTTTATTGATTTTGACCAATTCTTTAGACTTGCGGCGAAAATTAATTGGTTCATCTCATTGAGAGAAAGCGCAATTCAATTTCATTCACATTAGCAGGACGATGATGCTATTAAGAAAAACAAAAGACTACTTTTCTTAAAACATCCATCGACTTAATCAAAGTTATCGACATTTATCGATCCTCTATAGCAGCTTTTTAGCATTTTTCTGAATCAGCGTGTATTTAAAGAAAATTACAACAGCCCCAATAATAAGAATCATAGGGCCCCAAAAGACATAGACCATCAAGTGAACCGAAACATATCAAGAAGTAAGAATGTTCGTTTTCAAAGTTGCAAGATAAAGCCAGAGTTATAAAGCTTTGAAAGGCTAATGATGAACCTCCGTTGATTTAAAGATGATTGTGAAATGGGCAGTTGGAACTGACCAGAGTAAATCATTACGGACACCAATAGGTGGCGAAGCGGTTGCTGAGAATCTTCCGAAATATTCAAAAATATGCACCATTCTTAAGCAAACTGCATTTTGATGAAATATTCTGTTATTAGTTGCCCCTTATTATGAATCGCATTGTAATATCGTTGCAACAACGAAAATATTTGAAAATGTTTGCTGTCAAGCTCAACAGCAGATTTCCAATGATGAGTCAGGATTACAAATATTCTTTTTTAAAGTCGCTTAGCAAAGAAATTTTCGAAAGCTGCGAATACTTTCGAGACTTTCTCTGAATAAGGTCCCAAACCAGTTGCTGTAAAGCAATGTTAACTTTGAATTAGCAAGTTAAATTCAAATTGATAAAAGATAAAATTTCAAATTTTTGCCGTTTAAACGGCCTTATCAAGGAAATGCATCGACAACAGGAAGACAGTGATATGTTGCAGGACATAAGGTTTTGATCTGCACTGAAATTGATGAATTTAATGTCTTCCTTTAATCGATGTTATTTGCTTGATAAGGCCGCCTTAATGGTGAAAACTTGGTATATAGTATCAATTTGCAACTTTATGGTTTAGCAGATTGGCTCAAGTCGATTAATTCGAAGTTAACTAATGCAACATGAAATATACTCATTGACATAATTAATGAAACAAACTATCATTGGCTTGAATTGAAGTTTGTTTCATTTTTTTCTCAGGTATGATGCAATATCTCGCTTTCTATGTATTACCATTCAACACATTAGAGAATGGAGAAAGATCTATGGTGGTCAAATTTCAAATTTTGATATCGATACAACTGTCACAATTGCTTTTACAAATTGAACATAAACGTGAACTGAAATCCAGCTTTTGTAAAATAAAATGGCAGTTTACCAGAGGTATGGCTATTGGAATGATTCGTTGCGGTAGAAGTTGTGCGAGTGTTGACGAAGAGCTGCAACTATCGAGAGTCTTTGTTTGGAGGTGGTGGTGTCGATGGAAAGCAGAAGGAGATGTTAAAAAGAAGAAGGGATCTAGTCGACCAAAAAAGTCTGCAGGAAGGATAGACGCACGTCTACTTTTAGCTGCAAAGAGGAATAGATTTGTGTCAGTCCCAAAGCTAGTCGTACACTTTAAGAGTGTCTCAAATATAGACTGTAGCGTTCGAACGGCTTACCGAAGATTGCGAGAAGCTGGAATTCAATCGCGACGACCAGCTGTCGTAATTCCATTGAGTTTTGAGCACCGCAGACGACGAGTTGCCTGGTGTGATGCCCATCGCTCATGGAATGACCATCACTGGCAGAAAGTCTTGTGGACCGATGAATCGAGATTCACTCTGCATTTCAATAACGGTCGTGTCAGAGTGCATCGTCTTCTAGGTGAACGCTTTGCCCCATGCTGTATTAAAGAACACGACAGATATGGTGGTGGAAGTGTTATGCTGTGGGGTGGCATTTGGCATGCCGGACGACCGACAGCAGTCATCATCAAAGGCACGTTGACTGGAGAGAGGTATCTCAATGAAATTGTGCTTCCTGTTGTTGCCCCAGTGGTCAGGGTGGACTGGAGGATCTCGTCTTCCAAGACGACAACGAAAGACCACATCGCTCCTCGGCTGTCATTCCCACTGTTAGGAGATTGAACATTCAAACCCTTGACTGGCCTGCACGCTCACCTGACTTGTCACCCATTGAACAAGTATGGGACGAGCTTGGGCGGCGAGTGAGAGACCGCCATTCACTCCCACCAGTGTCCCTGAAGATTATCTCTGAAAGACTGACTGAGCAGTGGCTTCTCCTTGAAACATCCTTCATTCAGAAACTTTGTGAATCCATGCCATCTCGGATTACTCAATGCATTGGAGCTAGAGGAGGGCACACGCGCTATCAAAGTTAAATCTACTACATGCGTTGTTTTTCTGTGCTAGCGACTTGGTGGAGATTGTGACTAAATTATCAAAGTATCATACATACATATATATATATATATACCAGTCAAAAATGAAAGAAGTTAAAGAAGTAAATGTTTCAAAAATTTTGTCAATGAGTATAGATGACAATATTTTACTAATTATCTTTTCACAACAGAGCTGTCCTGCAAGGAACCCCAAGCCAGTGTTTACTTTCTCACAGAGATCACCATCAGAAGGCAAGTTCGTCTTTAGTCAAATAAATGATTATATTAACATACTGCAATGCAACGCAAGCACAAATTATCCTTGAATGCTTTCTTTGGCAAAACATTTGGGAAGGCAAGTCATCATATGCTGGTACCAACCGGCACACTTTTCTGCTGTAACTTCTGCGGCTGCAGGAGATACAAACGATCTTATTAAATAAAACCCATATTGTGATAAGTTCATTTGCAAATTCCGAATAGCATTTTCATCATCAAAAATGCTGCTAGTTCCCGTTTTATGGCGTTTTGAAGCATGAAAATGCGCCCTATTGAGGGTTTGAAAATGGGGAGTATGGGAGGAAAAATTGTCTTATGATTTTCTGTCGGTGGTATAGCGAAAATGACTATTACAATTAAAAAATGCGGCTTCTTCACCAACAACAACATTGAATTCATTTACAAAATCACAAAATCCATCAGAATTGAATCCTCTTGCACACTGTAAAGGATCAATCCAGAGTTACTGATAGCCATTACCACAGAAAGATTCCTTCCACGCTGCTTCGCCACAGTTCGATGTGCTCGCTGTACTCTCGCTGTACTCTCGCTGACCTTCCGTAGGACCGCTTTGTCCACACGTGGAACACCCATTCGTCGATAAATATGGTGTCGTTCAGCTGACCTTCCTCTAAGTACCATTGCGCATGATCATATCGCTTGATTATGGCTTCTTCTGAGTTGCGTTGAGCTGGAACGTCACGAGTTAGCTTACTTGCATTGAGCATTTTATCTAAGATGCTGCTTACGCTTGAGTCAGAAATAACGGGCTTTTCAGGGCATCTTAGTCTCAAGATGGCATTAATCTCTTTTAGAGTAGCCAATGGTTTTTCATTGACTATCTCTAGCAGTGCGTCTCTCAACGATTCATCAACTTTACAATAACGAAATCCTCCATGCTGATTTACTGTTCTATCACTGTGAGACTTCACTATAATTGATCTTGCGGTTTGGCATTTGATTCCCAATTGTTGGGCAAAATCAATGAAATCGTCTCCGCGTTCGAAAGCTTGAATTAACCTTTGCTTATCAACGCCGGCAGTTTTCCTGTAAGGGCATCTTGCCAATTACGCAGGTTGCTTGTACCTGTTTCACTTTCAAAGTCCATGATTAGATTTTCACTGTTCTCAGCACTAATGTTTATGACAAACTTGCGGTACAAGTATTTCTATGAAGCAGGTGCAATCGCATGATTTAAATTATTTGAAAATATCGCATTCAAAAACTGGCGAACAATATGCATAGCTGTGAAACAGCTACAATGAGAAATTTTAAATCATTTTAAGTATGGACGTTGCTATATTGATGGCCTGGACATGAAGGTTACCGATTTCCGAATAAGCGTGTCTACAAAATGGGGGTTAGCTTGCAGCGTTTAGCGACTATATGCCTTGTTTAGATTTTGCCGCTGTGGCTGAGGCAATCTTGTTTGGCAGCCTCATCACACAATCTTTCATACAGGCACACACAATAGCAGAGGATTTGAGTCAGCAAACATTTCAAATAGACGGTAAGGTTTATCGATCGACTCGAGTCACCGCATACATCATAAGACTGCACAGCGAATAGATACATCATAGAGTAAATATGTCAGGTAGAGTGGTAACTCCGTATTTATTAAATCCCCAATGTTTACACACTTTCGATTTTATTAAGTGAACTCAAAGGAGATGCAGTCGGAATTGCTTCCAAATGTGAGATATGTGCATTTATGCCGTTTTGAAGAAATGGCAGCGGAATTGACTGATCATGATAGCATAAAGCAGACGGAAGTGATATCATTTTACAGATAGTCCGTGTCTAACAGCCTTGGTGAGGAAATGTTTGTTAAATTGGCAACTCGATGACCTGCGCTAATGCTTTCCTGCTGAACCTCAAGAGAATCTTCCTAAGCGTGATCAGGGAACAGCTGCCACTAGCATGGCAAAATCTAGATTCAATGACAATGATTTCAATCAACTTTGAAAGATGTAAATGTGTGCACATCACTACTCAGATTCAAGAAATGAAACATGAATTTAGTGAATCATAAAATCAAGCCGGTGAAAATTGAATTAAAATCGTGACAATTCAGCTAAGAAAGTACGGATAATATCGTGGATTTTTCATGAAGACTTCCATCATAAAACGGAGCATGAAATTCCCTATAAATACAAGTCTAAATCAAAGGACCCAAATGTCACCAATATCTTTCCATCGAACGATGAAACTCTTCTCAACGAATGGTTTCGTCGAATATCACGAAAAGATATCAAACCTTCGAAAAATGCTGGAGTTTGTTCTAAACATTTCATCGCCGACGACTTTGTGAATACCTCTCAGGATAGCAACGTACACAGAAAACGTGATTCTACCGGTGTGCAAAAACGTTATCTGAAACGCGATGCTATACCCTCCATATCTCCTTCGAAACGCGGTCATTTTCCTACTGTAGTGCCAACAAGACGATCCGGGAACGCTACGCTGTAAACCGTACGCTACCGAACGCATGAAATGATTGATGCCAAATGCTTTATTGCTTTTCATTTGGCAACGTTTTACTATTTGGCAGCAAAGCTACCAGACCTGTACGGTGCCTACCAGATGCTTCTCTTTCTGCTATAGTCGCATGTGTTAGTGAAGCATACTCAAATGTGGATCAAATGATTTTCATAATATTGCATCACGATACCAAATTTCTACCAGTAGAAGAGTTGAAATCAATGCTATCGATGATTCATGTACATCGATGCTATCAATGTTTATCCGATTGTCATCTGAAATCTCCATGATCGATTTCAATTTAGTCTCATTTCAAGTTTTGCTTTGTTGAAGCCATGTGTTTGATATTGCGGTTGTGTCAGTCTCTGCTGTGGATTCCTCTCTACCTGAGAAAAAAAGTCTTGTCTATTTTTGAAATTGTCAAAACATATTGAATTCGTGGCAATGTTCAATGCTTTGTCATGATTTACATGGTGATTTTCAAAGCTTGCATTGGAATAATTTATGGCATCATTTCAAACTTAGACTTAATTCTCTAGCAACGTTTTTAAGTTATTTTCATGGCAATTCAGCAGCCGTGCAGTCAACGATTTTTTAAGTTTTGAGTTCTTCATGCTATAAATTCGTGCTTATTTTTTGAAGAAGCGTTCTCTGTTACTTCTTGAATGATGCATATGACAATACGAAGCCCACATTGCAAATTATTTCGGGTACTTTTTGCAGGATATACATAGACACCTTCATTCCATGAGTTTTACGTCATTCAAATGTGACAGTCTCAAAAAAGATGTTTCCTAGCATCATGGGCCATCATAAACAGATAAGCACATCAAAATGAAAATTTTACAAGGGGATTGTGCTTTAACTTTATCAATATATGAGTGTTCACTCAATAACAGCCTTCTAAGCTATACTATGAATCAGGAAAACATGATTATTTCAAAAATATCACTCACATTATATTGTAGGCCTACAGAATTGTAAGTTTATTTTTCTGTGGTTAATCAAATGTGTCACCCTATTTAACAAATTAACTACATGCATGGCAAGCTCAACATTGCTACTTGCTGAAATGTGATGTTTTTCATTCACAAGAAAACTAATAATTGAACTAGGACAACAAATTGAAATTATAACTTTTATTTAGTTGAAATCAACTGATATTGGAATACTGATTTCAGATGTGCTAGCATTAATTGGAAGCAGACTGTTTATTTTGAAGAATCTTGAAATATCTTCATTATGAAAAATATGTCGGGAAGACAGTGTGTCGGGTCACACTGTCAGCCAATATTGATCTTCTGTTCGATTGTTTTCGTGAGGACTCCTGGGCAAATATAATACTACATGCGAAAGTGACATTTATGCCAATTTAACCTATGAAGCAACAATTTCAACTTCAATTTGAATTCATAGAAATTTAAGGCATTTTGTTAATATACATCGCTCCCGCGTTGAATGGTCTCGGTGAAAAAAAACTGTCGGGATATGTCGGTCCATTGTCGGGAAGCCGGCTTCCCGACAATGGCCCAAGATCCCGACAGTTTTTTTCACCGGGGTACTCATTACTTCGGTGTAAGTAGTAAGACATTGACATTTAAGAGTCAGACTTACAATATTGAATTTGATTACCCTGTGCAACCGTGTCCGAGCCGACAACAGCAAAGTGCGACTCTTCAGCGATCTTAAGCAACTTCAGTTCAAATGAAGTCTCGATCGTAATTTATATTATCTGTGTAATGGCATCATCTGCGAAAGATATTTTAATATCAAATAATTAGAAATGTTTTTATAACCACGCATTTTTATGAATATCGGCACACGTGCGTCATAATTCGGTCAATCGACTTTCGCCAGAACTTCGGCAGCACTAAAACCGTAGATGACTTCGGAACATAACGATTAATCACACTTGGTCCTGGTACAGGTAATTGCAAACTGTGTTTTTACCTGACTCCACTTTTCCAAACATCAAGCTAACTTTCACGCTGAATTGAGCCTCATTTGAAGGATATAACAAAGCGCCAGCTCAGTTAAAGAGAAAGATATATAAATAATAGATGAATTTACAACTATAAGCAATTAATGTGCATTACGTAAATTTCAAATTCAGCTAGCAATCAATGCGAAATTGTAATACATGACAAATCATAGAATAAGAAATGCAATTATGTTTGAAATATATAAATGAATGTGGTTGAAGTGAAGTTATTGTTCAATCCAAACGAATTTAGTCATTTCAGTAAATGGAATTATCATTTACAGTGTTAGATAGAAGAAAGAGAGCAGATCTGAATTCTACTCCATATGACTCCATATGACTTTCATGTTTCAAAGAATCAAACATATGACTGTCGCACAAAGATATGTAGCACATCTACTACTGTTAATTCATAAGTAGTATAAGAATTAAATATGAGCTAAATATGAAAAGTTAAAGTAAAATTTAATACTACGGCTTCCAAACCATTTGGCAGCGAATCATCATTGCTGCGAAATGAAGACAAAAGATATTAGATAACAACCAATAGAATTCAAGGTGATTTGGCAGCCGCATTAAGGTTTGACAGCAAATGACCATCCAGACCGTCGGATTTCATTCAGGCGGCCGCTACCAAATGAAGACCATGGCTTGACTACAAAGAAGCCAAACCATCTTCATTTGAGAAGAGATGTTAGATATTTTTTGATGAGTTCGTTCCGCATCGAAATTCATTTCATTTGGTAGCTGACGGTTTACAATGTACATCAACTGCTCGACTACGAAATGAAGCTGAAGGCTTGGAGAACAAGTACGACGAATTTATCTACAGCGATAAATTATATAATTTTGAAGATCTCAAGTCCCGAGCAAAACTGGATTCAAATATCTGTGCTTTTACAAGTGAGTGGGGAAAGAAGAGACAGATCACATTCTTCAATTCATTATTCTTGATCGTAGTAACGAAGACAAATGTAGTATTTTGGCTTCATTGCAAATAGACAATAACCTCAATGTTAAAGTTTATTCAGGTGATGTCTTGATACCTCATTCTGTGTTCAAGAATTTGATAGAATCAGATAAAAAGATCGTGAGGTATTCACAGTTTGAAAATTTAATCCCATTTGTTAAGTCTTTGTCGGAGTCTTCTGAAAGTCAAACTGAGTTATGTTCTACAAATAATTGTAATATAGAAATTAATGTATTATTCTCATAGTAATTTCTAATAGAAGAAACTGATGAAACGCTTGGAATTTCTTTGTGATCAATTGAAGCTTTCAGCTCTCTTTCACAAGACTGAGAGCTGAAAAAAAGGGATACTGTATTTATTGATGGGATGAATTTAATGACGGGATCAGTTTACATGTGGGAAACGCAACAATTGAATGATGTCTGATTTATCTTTGTCACATATCTTTCAAGACATATCATTACCTATTCAGTATTTTGTCAGCCACTATGTGTTGGACCCCGCTCGTCTGGGTTTGAGTGTTCAGGTTAGGAATCGAAACACAACTAGACGAGTATCTGCTGATGACTGACGGACTGCAGTATTATGTTTTATATCCCTTAATCGGTAGCTGAAGTAGTGGTCGATGTATTGTAATTCAAATGAAGAAATGTGGAATTACATGAAGTACTATAGACGGATGAAGAAACAGTCGATAACAAATTCAAGTAAAAAATAGCATTTTCCATGTGTAGTCTTAGGTAGGCCTATAGTGTGCATAGTTTCATTGCTTTCGGTGTAGTAGAGTGTCATTGTAGTTCTATTGTTTACCTCCATTATCCACTTTCCACTTATCCACTCTTACCATTGCTTTGTGTAGTATCAGATATAGTTCACTTGTAATCGATGTAGCAGCATCGTTGTATTTCCATATTTTACCTCCACTTTTCCAATTTTTATTCATCGGTTTCCTGTTGTTTTATAATATCCATTTTTAATTTCCTTAACCTATGGTGACCATTGTCTTATTCTATTTCCACTATCAGCATCTGTAGTTGGTACAGTATATTAGACGTCTGTTTGGAATCTATGGTATTAGTATATTAACAGCAAGAATGAGTAGTATTAAAAGTCTTAAGATTTCCATTTTTACCAGATATTGGGCCAAAGCTGATCAATTTTAATTCGTTGCCACGAGAAAGCTAATTGAATTCTTTTAAGAACTGATTAATCCAATGGTTACAGTAGCATTGCCTTTGTACACTTGTGGATTGGAGAACGCCATCAGTCCTCATTAGGACTACTTTAACTAATGATTTAAATTAGTAAGCATTTCTATTATAAATGGCTACTGGGATGACTTTCATCATCGTATGAGAACAACAACAAGTATTTTTTAAGATTTTCTCCAAATATCGTCACAATTTCGCATCTGTTGTATTTTACCAGTCCTAAATGCTATCAAGTACTCAGATCCTCCGAGCTTATGATTTTTCCGTCAGTACGCCTTTTACAGTCAATCACCACGAAAATTTCTCAACGTGAGATGAATAAATAGGTACTTATCTGCTCGTATATCAGATCTGAACCAATTTCAGAGATACGTCATTTTGATAATCGATGAAATTCACGTTTCACAACCGGCCGAGTTGATGGGTGGCAAGATATTCGGCTTAGCAAATGATGCGAATAGTTTAGCTCGAACGGCAGTGGTATTTATGATTTCTTCTGTTGCTGGATCTTACCGCGATGTAGTCAACATCACTCTAGTTCATAATTTGAATGCTGTAAGCCTCATCATTTGTGTGTCTTAGTCATCAATCTGGTAGAGTCAGTAGGATTTCAAGTCGTTTGTGCTAGTGTAGACAACCACACCGTCAATCGGAAGTTGATTGGTCTTTTGAGCAGAAATCAATGCTTTGCTACTGGTCGCTACTCGATCGAAAACCCACAGTTGACGAATCAACCTATTTTTCTTTGTTTTGACACGACTCATAACATTAAAAATATATTTAACAATTGGGAAACTCAAGACCAGCAGAATGAGATTTGCATGTCAGAAATAGGAAAACCCATAAAATTTGCACCACACCTGAAACTCAATATTTTTACACCATCATTGATGCAAAGGTGCTCTACAAGATATGCATCTGCAATTTTCAATGAAAAATCTTGCGCTGCTCTTCAGTATTTTGCCACTCCTGACAATGAATGCAAGCATGCGGCAGTATTCTTGGATAAGATTGTTAACATGTGGAAAATCTTGAACGTTCGCTCACCAAATGTTGGCAAGGACAAAAGAAAATAGTTTTAGAGATCCTTTGACTTCTTCTTCCGATTGGAAACTTGAATATTCATAAAATAACAAATACAATTATGTTTGAAATATATAAATGAATGTGATTGATCAAGTTAGCGTTCAATCCAAACGAATTTAATCATTTCAGTAAATGGAATTATCATTTACAGAGTTAGATAGAAGAAAGAGAGCAGATCTGAATTCTATTCCATATGACTTCAGAAAGGTCATTCCCTCTTCATGTTTCAAAGAATCAAACACATGACTGTCGCACAAAGATATGTAGCACATCTACTACTGTTAATTCAGAAGTAGTGTAAGAATTATTTATTCGCCAAATTTCTGGCGAGAATTATTATATTTTTTCTTTCCGCCAACTTATTGAGACCGAAAACAAAATCAAGTGCTATTCCTTAATGAAATTCAGTAAACTCTCTCATTTAAATGACGTTGACGTTGAGGTAGCAAGTAGCACCACTGACGACTCTTCAACTCTTCAGCTCTGCAATAGTTTATTAAAGCCAGATGAAATGATTCCCCCTTCCGAAAATGAAAAGAATTCCATTTACTTTGTTGCCGCATTCATAGCTCGGTCTGTTTTGAATAGAACTAAATGTAACTCGAGTCGCCTTCTGTTAGTACTTGATGACCTTGCTAAAAACATGGTTTTAGAAACAGATGTGCGTTTCACACAAGTCGAGGTGGCTTCACCCTCCTTGCTTATGACATGTAGGCTACTCGTATTTTGGCTTGGAGACTATTTAAACATTTGCTGTCAAATAAACTATTTAATGAGCTTTTTTGTAAAGGCCAATAACCAAAGAAGTGTGTTTCTAGAGGTTTTCGAAAATTTTGCGTCAGAATCAGATCAAGTGTTTATTACAGAGTGTGAGCATTTTCATTCCTTTGAAAAGTATATCGCCACTTCTTTCTTTCATTGTTTGTACAAAAGCTTGATACATTCGATCTGATCAATCAAAAAATCATGAAATTGTCATCTTCTCATATTGCTGTGTAAATAAAGTTGCATCATTTTGATGAATGTTTGCCGTTTTCCATTTGTATCTGTAGATTCGTATATAAGGGGAAATAAATTGTCTACTATACGTTTATACATGCCTTTTTGAAATAACATGAAATTAACTTCATCTCTGTTACATGTCATACGCTAAGATGTCTTACATCTTCCAGATGCAGATTCTTGTATAGAAATATATTACCTTCACTCGATTAAAATGCCCTTTTTCAGTACTCTGAGTGATATCATTGTCTCAATGGCTGCGGTCTCTCGACAACGATATCTGTCCTCGTACTGAAAAGTTGACTTTCTAATCTTCGTGAAAATAGTCATTTCTTCATTAAAGCATGTTTCATTCCCACTATGAGACTCTATTTTTCAAAATAGTGCTTTATCTCTAAACAAAATTATCTAATTCATCATAGAAATTAGTGGTACAATGCACGAAATACATCAAGTACTGTGAAATTAGACTTGCCATAAATCACATGTTTATCATACATATACACTGTAAATCGCTGGATGCGAGAATTACATACAAACATATACCAAAATCACATACAATTTGAAACTAACTTCTGATACGAGATTCTCGTATGCTTACAGAGATCTGGTATGCTTTTCATGCGAAATCTCACTTACTTCCGTATGTGATTGGTGTTACGATCAGAGCAACCGCTTTATTCCAACGAAGTCTTTATTGTATCGCAAGCATGCCATTTACCGCAGCGCACGGATAAGCACTGTTCATGTCACAATGGACAAAGAACAATGGCATGCATGTCACTACATTATCCCCCTCCAAAAAAGATAAATATACACTTTTTGTATGTCATAAAGATATATACATATTAACACATTTTGTCAATACTTCAAATTAGTCAACGATAAAATCTAGTGTGCATGACTGGTAGTGCAATAGTGCAAATTTTGAACATGACAGATAAATATTAATTTTGCTCACCACATTACTTTACATAAGTTTAAGTTAAGGAACCGTCCATCTGCGGTCTCAACAACCTGTTCCGAAAGACGACGTTTGACAGCAATAGGTTCTGTAAATCGAGGAGACAAAGGTCTTCTGACAGCAATTTTTAAACACACAAACTTTGGACATTTCGAGGTGAAGTTGGCATGTTTATCTTTATTTGAGCTTGTAAAGTCACATTTGAATTTTCGACCAAAAACTAACTCAAAAGGGGTTGATTGTGTTGTTGTGCAATACGCTACATTGTGAGTGGCTACTACTTTCTGTAAATTTTCCTTCCAATCTCCACCCATGCATGATATAGTATCCTTGAGTTCTCGGTGGAAACGTTCGATAACAGAGTTGCCTTGTGGATAATATATCGTCGAATGTTTAACGAAAAAACCATGTTTGTTGGCAAAGTCTCTGAAGATAGTCGATGTGAATTGAGGTCCATTATCGCTTAGCAATGCACGCGGTACTCCAAACTTATATATCCAATTGTTCTCTATGGTTCTGCATACATTTTCAGAGCATATGTCAATCATGGCAAAAGCTTGAGCATATCTGGAGGCTGCATCCATCATGGTAAGTATATATTTGTAGTTTCCCTTCGATAACTTCAATGGCCCAACAATGTCAGTACAAACAAGATCAAAAGTCTTCAAATTATCTGAAATAATATGTCCTTTCTTTGTGGAGTAAGTATATGATTTGAATCGCAAACAAGATGAACAGTTACTAATAACTGAGCGAATTTTTTGCCTCATATTTGGGAACCATAAACCAGAGCTAAGAATAGAATACCTGGTTCTTGTGATTCCATAATGGCCGAAAGCATGTTGTTGATGAATGACATCCTCTATTTCTTCATCTGGAACAGTCATTCTAAATGATGTTGTTGATACTGTTTTTGCAACTGGACATGAATTGCAGTTGTCAGAAACTGATCTTGACATGGTATCGGCGAGGATATTATCGCAACCTTTCAAATATTCGATTTCAAAATCATAATCCTCCAGATAATGAATGTATCGTGCATGGCGAGAGCATGCTGGGGGTTTCCGCACAAGATGTATTAGCGCTTGGTGGTCGACTCGTATCACAAACTTCTGCCCATAAACGTATTGCCTGAATTTCTTCAATGCCCTGACTACAGACAAAAATTCTTTGTCAGTTACAGAATAATTCATCTCTGATTTCGATAGGCTTCGACTGGCATACATAAGGGGCAGATTATTTTGCATTAAAACTGCGCCTAAAGCTGTAGAACTAGCATCAGATTCAATAACGAATTTTTTACTGATATCAGGGAGTTGGAGCAATGTTTTTTCAGATAATAGAGTTTTGATTTTCGCAAACGAATGTTGTGCTTCATCAGTCCATTTAAATCCGCCAGACTTAGTCACGTAAATGGGCTTCAATAATTCCGCCAACTTTGGAACAAATCTTGACAGAAAATTCACAGAACCACAATAGCGGTCAACATCTTTTGATGATTTTGGAACACCAATCATTTGCAAATTTTGAAATTTTCTCAGGATCAGGCTCAACACCATGCTCTGAAATAACAAATCCAAGGTAAGTAACCCGATCAAAAGCAAACGAGCACTTTCCAGGTTTGACCATTAAACTAAATTCACTCAAAAGAGATAAAACATTTCTAATCGATTTCAGATGCTCGTCAAAATTTTTATTCGCTATAATTATATCATCAATATATGGCAAAATACCGAGGTTCTTTAAAACAACTTGCATCATCCTCTGAAATAATGCTGGAGCGTTCTTTAATCCGTATGGCATTCGATTGAATTCGTATAAGCAAGCAGTTGTCAACGGCGAAAGCAGTTTTCTGCTTAGAGTCTTCCTTCAGCTCAACTTGATAATAAGCGGATGTAAGGTCAAGCAAGAGTCGTAAAGTACTTGCAGCCACCAAGCTCGGCGATGCACTCGTCAATAACGGGCATTGGGAAACAATCATCAGATGATATCTGATTAAGCCGTCGGAAATCCACAACCAACTAAAGGCGACCATCTTTCTTTTTTATGAAGAAAATGGGATTGCGCCAAGATGATGAACTTTCTCTTATGATACCATTACTTAGCATTTGCTGAACTACTGATTTAGCGTCCTTCTTTAAACCATGAGGTAAGGGATAATCCTTACAACGAAAAGGTGGAGAATTTCCTGTAGCAATTTCATGCTTGAAACGGGTATTATACTCGAAATCAAATTGATTTCTTGAAAAAGTTTCAGGAAATTTGCACAAAAGCTCCAATAATTGCTTTCTTTGTTTTTCAGGCAATTTTTGGTTAATTTTGAATTGACTAATTAAGTCATCATTCGTTTGAATAGAATTCACTGATAGAAGTAAACCATCCCGACGAATTAATGGCCAACCAAACACTAATTTGTGTGGACTGTTATCAAAAACAAAAAATAATGTCTGCTTACCAAATATATTTATCATTACGTAACCATCCGATCGGTGATTTCGACCATTAGCCATAAAAAACATTCTTCGGTAAGGAGTCTCCTTAAGATGCAACATATAAATCATGTCCCGTCGGATGAAACTAATGTCACTACCAGTGTCCAAAATCGCAGTCATATTTGTACCATTAATGTGAACATTGCAACAATAATATTCATTCTTGTCCACTACTGCACTACCACACACTAGTTTAAATGTTTGTTATGACAAAATCTTTGTATATGACCAGTTTGTTTGCAGCGAAAGCATTTCAATAATTTCCAGCATTTGCCAGAATGGCGCTTATTGCATTCTTTACAATTAGAAATTACTGCAGCAGAAGTTTCCGCTTGATACCACTGTACTTTGCGCAAATTCTCTATCAAACCATCCAAATCAGACGTATTGGTAGATAACAACAATTGATTGCGAATAACCAAATCTGGTATAGCCTCAATACATGTTGTAATAACTGCTTCAACTGTAAATCCCAACATTAAAAGCTTTCTCATCGTAAGCACCATCCGTTCGACATCATCTCTAGTTGTAATTGGATTTTGAATCAAGGTTTGTAAAGAGACGTTCCGCTTTCGTTTCCAAACCTTTTCAATTTCAGACAGCAATGTCTTAGCTGTTGTCGTTCCAACACGCAGTTTAGAGCATTCCGACAAGATGTCATCTGATACTTTAGAAGGTAACCAATTAAGCAAATAACTGTCTTTGTCGCTGTCATTTAATTTCTTCGTTAAAATCAAATTTGCAATTTCACCATCCAATTTACTTCTCCATATAGTGTAGGAGCCATCAACAGTTAGCATGATTCGCGACGCCAGATGTTACGATCAGAACAACCGCTTTATTCCAACGAAGTCCTTATTTAACAATGGCATGCATGTCACTACAATTGGTATGTAGCGATACGAACTATTCTATGTGTTTTACACTGAAATACGAGTTGTTGGTATGTTTTATAAACGAGAGTTGATATATGTTTTATATATTCGTATGCCTCTGGCATGCATTTCGTATGTACAGCTTAAAGTCACATAGCTTTTTGCTATTGCTATGTATTACATACTACCGTCAAATAACTTTTTTCAGTAGCACCAGTCGTGAATATTTTTTTGATAGTGTGATATTTAACTAGATTACATGTAGATTTAATGTGAATTTTATGCTCCTCGAACAGGTCGTCGTTGCTACATGTCTAGCAAGTAGCAACATTAACAGGACGCTTAGTTAGCTCTACTTAATGAACCAAGATGATTTACATCAATTCATTCAAACGATATTTTTCGTGTAATCATGTTGACTTATATATATCAAAAATAACTATTTTTGCGTTCATGAATTATATAATGTGTTTTTATTTCGGATTGATATTATGCTTATTTCCAAAATTACATAATGCATAAATGTTGATGGTTAAATACATATTGATTATTTATGAAATGCCTCAGGGTTACATGTATTAAAATCGAATTCAGTATTGTAAGTTTCACTATCGAATGTCATTATCTCACTGCTTACAAAACAGTAGCAACATTAGTGTGATCTTTATTGACAAAAAGGCCTTAAATCAACATACTTTGGACATGATTGATGCCGTCCTTTAACATTATGGCTGGTATGGCTTTAGTACGTAAAGCATACCACATTTGAAATAACATTCGAAAAGCATACAAATATATACCAAGAGAATACAGAAATATACCAAGAGATATTTTGGCATGCATCCCTCGTATGTGATTGGTATTGAGCGATTTACAGTGTAGTATAATTTGAGACAAATTACGGATTTATCTAGGATTACTGAACTTTATTTCCTCACCGATGCTTTATTTTCAATGAGAAAATATAGCACTTCTTTCAAATGGTGGACATGCTTTAAATCAAATACAGTGCTTCACATACTTTAATAAGAAAATAATGCACGAAGCCTCGTGCATTATCCTCTTAAAGTATTCAAAATAAGCACTCTATCTAATACTTATGGATATAGCATTTCTATGACAAATAGATGGAAACATGCTGGTTTATTGACCCTCGGATTTATTATCTGTTACGGATCATCATCCTGGTCCATGCATTACTACTCTCAAAAATCTATGGTGGGCCCTAATGTTATATTGCTTGTGTATATGCAAACATTTGTCAGCTTTTTCAATAAACTGTTTTAAACCACAGTTCTTCATGCATTCTATTGCCTATTTATACAGTAGAATATGATTGTTGAGGCATTTAAGTATTGCCGCACATTTATTGCACAACATTTTTGTCGTGATTTTCATTTGAACATCACTCGTCTGTACGATGCCCAATTACATGTATAAGACGCAAATCATCAAAAGACAAGGATGAAGTACAGATCCAAACATAACTTTGAACCGGTGCAAACTGAACAGCAAAAAGAATTCGGTTGACTGCATTCATCAAGGTATGTCACTTCAGGAGCGAGACTCATTTTTTGCATCAAAATTAATAAACTGAACGGAATTTTGCTTTATGCTCGGCATATTAAATAAAATCTCTATCTGTCACCATAACAGCAATCATTTCTCTCTACAACATGCACAAATGTATTTTCATGATAACTGAGAAAAAACAACATCAATGTGGTGATAAGATACTTCTAATTTCAATTGTCTTAAGCAGCTACAGTAGCATACATGTGAATGTGTTCCTGCTAAACATATCTATAAAAGAAGACGAAAATATTTCAAACATTTGCGTCCTAACCGCAGCAAGTAATGATGTCTGTAGGCCTTAAATAAGTGCAATTGTCATTTTTTTCTCTATCTCAGTTGTGGCCGTTGGATAAGGGGCAGGAATGAATTTGTAAATATTTTGAACAATTGAGGAACTATTCATTTCCATGGTGTAGATATCAAAAAATTTAGTTATAGCAAATAAGAGAGTCAAGTTGCATGTGCCCTGTACACTAACAGGATTTTCCGAATACTGCGAATCTACAAAGATTCAGCGATATGATGATGTTTTGCAGGTTTTACTTTGCCAGAATTAGCTGAATTCGATCCATGCAAGCATTTGGTGTACGAAGCAAGTGGGTCAATATTTTTGCCTAAAACAAACTCAAGTTAATGAATAAAGTCTTGTCCACTAGTTTCATGCCATTGAACATTTGTCGTTCAATCTTAGTCTACTATGCTAGTAATGTAATGAAACCAATCAGCTCAACTTTTTGATAATGCATGATTTCAGAAGTACTTACGATCACATGTCGGGTGCATCACAATTCATTTGCATTATTTAATGTGATGTTTTGTTGGTGAACAGTTCATCTTCATGTGAGACCATCTCTGATACAGTAGATTGATAATGATGAAATCTCTTTCTTTCAAAAGTCAAGCACATACAGCAATATGCATACCGACCAAATGTGCACAAGAACCTGAAATCGAATCATCAATGAGCAACACATCAAAATCTGATGTGATTGAGCTGTGAACAGAATTATCATCGGCAGAGCTCATCACAAATAGCAGACCACCGATATTTCGCTGAAATTCAATCGATGCTCATACCTTTCAATCGTGTCACACATCAGCTTGCATTCTCAGCTGTAAAATGAGCGATGATAGACTTGCATCCGTTGCTGTGTTTGCTGAGCAGTTCTCAAACTATGAAAATGACTCAATTTACAAGTTTCAATTTTTCAAGGCACGAGAATCAATTGAATTTCAGCGAAATTTAGGTGGTCCGTTATTTATGATGAGCTCTGTAATTGCTTTGGCTAGCCCTCAGCAAACATTCAAATTATTTTCTTCTAATAAACAATTGAAATTCAGAGCCAAGCTTCCCTCTTCATCCACTCTAATGGCCACAACTGGACAGAAAAATCGATAATTTGATCAAATCATTCAGTTGTGTTCGCTGTTCCTTGAGAGGAGTCGGCCGGTGCAACTGCTGCCCTTGAAAAACAGCGAAAGACATATTGAAACAGATTAATGAATTGCCGGCGATAAAAGCGGGAAAAGAGAATGTAGTAAATAAAATTTGTGCAGTGATTAACCAATTGGATTGTATGAACTATTCTCTCTATAATATTCGCCTTCAAGTCACAACCACTTGTAAAGCTTTGAAATGGAGTCACGTTGATAATTGATGCCGGTAAAACAAATACAAAGAATGCGACTGATGTGATAATTATCAGAGGTAGTTGTTTCATCTCCTCTTTTGTTTCTGGATCCTGTTCCTTTCCACGGCCAGCCATTGATCTTTTCCATCGAATTTGTCTGAACCACTTAATTACAATGAGTACATCAAAGATGCCAACCAAGATTACCGGAACCAGATTCATCAAAATACTGTCCGTATACTCATAAACCCGGAATATGTAAACTTTAAGGGGATTGGCCATGTTGTCATTCGGGAAACATTTATATATTCCAGTGCTATTATTTAGTGCCCAAAAACGGTCGAATGCAACAGGTGTAATTCTGGCAATCTCAAACATCACACAGATAAGGAAAACAATGTATGTTGTTCTTCTAGTGAATATGAGCTTAGCCTTCATCGGCAGATAGAGAAGGAGAAGCCTCTCAAAGGTTATGAAAGTGATTAACCAGTTTGAGAGGTTTCGTGGAAACTTACTCAGTTGAGCATAAAAAATACAGGCGAGTGCAGATGTTTGAAAGATCATCTTTCCAAACCAGCCATCCCATCCAATGAGAGCACAGCGCAAGTATATTGTTAAAACATCCAGAATAGAAAGGATAAACAGCAAAGCCGGCACCCTATCAGATCGTGAGGCTCTAAGCGAATCTCGAGAAACATATCTCCAAAATCCAGGACCAGTCACCAGCATGATGAGTATCCAATTTATAGTTCCTACAATAATGAGGATTGAAGGAGGATATGCTGTAACACTCTTGAAAACTGAGCGATAATATACAAGTTCCTCCTTTGTACAAGCGGTGAGCGCCATTGAAGGAATAAAACGTACTTGAAAAGAACAGGAAACTAGAATAGACGCGCTTGAAATGTTCTCGTTTATGTGTGACTTATATAACTGAGGCAGATTTAGAGTCTGAATTGAAACGATAAAATAGCCAATAACATGGCGATTTACTGATTCGCTGACATTCCCATCATATCTGATGAATATGCGATCGCGTTGATTTGAGAAACAGAACGATGGAGAGACAGAAGAACAGGAGTGATGAAATGAATGACTGTGACAATAGGTCTATATGAAGCTACGATGGAAATTTGACCAATCGGGCCTATCAAAAGTTTTAGGCCTACTTTGATATGCAATGACAGCCGTCTGTGCCTATTTGTTGAACACACGTGAAATCATTATCGAATTGAAAAGAAGTTGGAAACCCTTAAACTGCAGTAACTGTCAACTGACTGGGTAATCACGGCGTGTCTGACAAACGCGTAGCTAACTGTTTACACATGCATGCCTTCATTTCTTCATTATTTGAATTATTTATTATTTTTATCAAAGTGACTTCTAGATTAGTACCCACCGGGTACTTTGCATATGTGCTGCATGCTATAAGGTACACCAATGCCAAGACTGACTTTAGCCCCGGAAACGGTTTGAAGCACGCTACGCCACTTCTTCAAACCATCTGCTTTCAGAATATGACGGAAGATGCATTAAGATGGAAAGATGCGGTAAACTGACCGGTGACCAACAGAATCCGATGTTGTGCCAGTCTACATAATTAATAAACATTCAATTCCTACATTATTGATTCTTATAAGAACACGCGATTAAAGCATTGTACAATAGATCTCAAAAACTGAGCAGTCTCACTCAGGGTTGGAACCAGCCAGGTTCTTGACGGCCAGGGCCTGCCCGACGGCTGGCGTCATCAAAACCGACCGGTCGAGGATAAGACGGTGGCTGGCGTCTCTGTACCGGTTGGTTAAAGCCTTGATCGTCAGACATTACTTAGTCAACTTAGTCAACTTATGCCACAGACGGTGCTCCGTGTACGTAAGAGTTACCTATTACAATACAATATTATACGATGCAATTATTCGCACTTTGATAACATGTTTTGTGCGAGATGCAATTATTCGCACTTTGATAACATGTTTTGTGCGATGAGTAATACGCTTAGTGACTTATCTACTAGTCTAATTGGTTGAAGGCCCACTTTATACTTTATGACAATGTCAACTACATTTTCATAGTCAAAGTCAATAAAGCACAAGCAAATTGAAAACAGATTAAAACAAATTATCAAAATACTTACCCAAACGGGCATTGATTTAATGATAACATTGATATAATTGTTACAATATTATATTGTAATTATATCTTTATCTCGCCTACACAAGAATGCTTTAAGCGGTCGAAAAATACTAAGTTCATATATAATAAGAGTTTTTCGAACAACAAAAGCTCTGTGATGAACAATTTGATCACTGACTGAGTGCTGATATTTTGAAATGTTTTGTCTGCGACGTGCAAACTTGATTTAAAGTGATTCACTCAAGTGAGATTTACTTCTTCACTTGTGAGGAAATTCCAGTGATTTGCGACATCAATTGCGAACTCTCTCCACTACACTTTAAATGCAGATGAGTTCATATTGATGACCGCGAGCTGACGATTAAGAGTCTGGAACAATCAGCTCGCCAATGACCTTCCTGTACAACGTCATTCAAAACTGATCGCGTGCCATTGGCTTCTTTTATTATCCACGATCCATTGTCAAATGTTCTGATAGGATTCATCAGATGCATCACTTACACAAGGAAACGGTAGAAATGTAGAATGACAAAAAAAGAAATCAATAAACCAATAATTTGTAATACATAATAAGAATGAAAAAGCTTATCATTTGGTTGATATAATCCATCATCAGTGTTAGATATAAATCCCTAATTATGGATCCAAACTTCAGTTGCTCCTAGCGTTTCATTTGTGCAATTTTCCAAGATACACCGTGTGAATTATTTCTACATTAATTTGATGTTTTGTAATCCATCTCTAGATCAATTAATATTTTAGAAATCTCATAATTAGATAATTTTTTCCACGTCTCTTCTAAATCATTTCCCATCTAAATCAGAGAGTCATGCAATAAGACAGCGACATGTGAATGAATTATCTTCAGCAAAAGTCAGGAATTAAATAATAATAACGAATTAAGGACAATTCGTTATCTTTTGATTTTATGGACAGGTTGATTCTTAGTCAAAGGTCTTCTTCCTATGGTCTTGAAACTCGTCTTTATTGATCTGTCTCATGGAAAGGTTCGAAATGAAATTTATTTAAATAACTTTGCGTTCTCAGCAGCATCATCTGAAACCGATGTCTATGTTAAAACTCTAGCCGGTAAATCAATGATGGCTTCTGCCAATTCGTGGAGATAGGCCAGCCTTCTAGCTATCATTTGAAGCGACTGAGTTTCCGGCTGATATGAACATGTTGAAAAACGCATGATCTCCTATGCAGGAGGAGCGGAGGCTAACTGAAAATGTCCGGCTTTATCGCATTCAGTTGCATATAAGTTGTTTGAACAATGGGGTTGGGTTCTGCAAAGAACTCAAAAAGAGTATCAAACGAATTTGAAAGCAAAGCAGTTTATAACATGAACTTAGTGTTTTCTAAATATAATACATTAAACAAATTGTTACAAAACAGAAATGATAAGTAGCCATTTACTAAATTACTAAATTACTAATGAAAATATTTCTTCACTTGATGCGTCATTGATAATCAGCTTCAGAAAATCAGTCAACGTAATAGCTCCGTCCCTTGTGATTTTGAATTTACAAACAATCCTATCTACAAAACATAACTTGTACACTTGTATACTTATATAAAATATAAACTTGTAATAGGAAAAAGATTCTGATACATTTTGTGAATTGTGGTTTGTATCAAACGGCGTTATTGATTTTAAGTCATCAACTTAATTCATTAAACTCATTTAAATCAGTTGTAATATCAAATAATTCATCAAGTGCACATACAAAAGACATTCAATCATTTATAAGGTCTGACCTTGCCATGTTAATCGTGAGACAGATGACATGGAATGCGATTAACAGCTTTCCAGAAAGATATACATGTAAGTGAGACTCGATTGTTACCATAGAAGTGGATAATAGTACACTAGAATGGAAGTTTGATATCTTGCCTATGTACAATGATGGCACATGGAAAAATATATGGTTTGCAGATCTGCTTCGATCTAAAGCATTATATCATAGTCAAACTAATTGCCAAGTGTTGACGGAAGGTGGAAGGTGTTGACAGCAAATTTCAGGATTTTCATGAAGAGAATTTTAAGTGGGATGGCAGCATTGTTTCATATGAAATAGCCTACTATTCCATGGATTAATATACTGTGTCTATTTGTACCAGTCAATGACAACTATTTTCAAATTTTTCAACACTGGAATGCGAATTGAAATTAAGTTCACAAAGTCATAATCGAAAGTAGTCGGTGTGCTGTTTGTAAGAACATCTGAAGAATTCACAGATAAAAATTCTAATTATTGGATAATTTCTTCTTCAAGCGGGTAAGAAACCTGGCGCATTCTGGAATAAACACATCGAAAGCTTCTTTAACGGTAGTCATTTATCAGATAAATGAAATGTCGTTGGAACTTTTCAATTAATCACTGAATGATTAATATGACATAGTGTGATATTATGGAGGCTCATATTCGAAAGCATGCAAAGGTTTTGAAAATTGTTCAAATATAATGAACAGGGGAATCTTTCAAAATAAAATGAATGCTCTAAGATTTCTTGGCCTCTGATTTCAAGCTGGAGCAATGTATGATCTGTAAATGGACATTACAAGTTGCATATGTGTCTGATTATGCTTCTGAATGATTATAGAAGCGATATTTCAAAATGATGACCATGCAGAACGTTTTAAAGGATTTCCTTCTCTGTCATCCTGTCGCTGCACTATTTTGCAAATTCACTATTGCTTTTGTGTACATGGTCTTTGGACAAGGGCCAACAATCCAGATCAAGAATTGGCTTGATAAATATAAATGCCAACCAGAAAACAAGAAAGCCAGTCCGCAAAATTTGCTTTTTGCCCCAACTAAGTTCCCCCGGAGTGTGCCATAATTTTCATGCAATTTCCATTCTAGGACTTTCTATGGTATTGATAATTTCTATGATTGTTACTGCAGAAAATATCAAAATAATTAATATTCTAAAGCGCATATGTCTGGAGAAAAAATATTTCTACATCATGCATGCATATTATAAGAAACAAAATGTAAAGCTCACCGGACTTTTTATTACAGGTAAAGCAATATGATACCAATTTGTCACAAAATGTGAGCAAGTCCCATTTTCCAAATGTTCCAATTGATCATCAAATTGACTTCAATTATTCCATTAGATCAGTTTTCATTGAGTCAGACATATCGCAATGAATCTGAGCTGTTCAGATTTGAATTCACAACATTATGCTATGTTTCTGCATGTGTAACTAAGTTTCCAAACCACTATAGATCTTAGACTTCTATACATGATCAAAGAAATCGACAACAAGATCAGCAGCTAATTAAGAAGATGACAAAGAAATCGAACAGAACCATATACAAAATTCAATAACACATGTTAACCATAGAAGTCGATGCATGCTTTTGAAACAAATTTTCTGTCCATTGGAAAACAGTTATCGTGCAGCTCAGATAATGTTTCAGATAATGAGAGTAAACCTGAGTGAATACAAAGCAACTTACTTTCAATTTTAAGCAATGAAAAATTGACATTACAGCATACATTCTCCATTGCAGAGGATTTTTTCCAAATGAATTTTTGCAGCCTTAATCTTCACAGCGACTTACACCGAAATGATATGAATTATAGCGGACTCCAGTATTTGAACAAAATACAAATATAATTAAAATTTCTGGATGATCTCTTGGCCTACCAAATATTTTGCATGCTTTTAAAGAACATTAATTAACACATCAACGAAGCTTTGTTCGCATCAGTTGATGAAAAAATTGAATTACTTTCGAGAATTTCGCCAAAAATGAATAACATATAGTCATTTATTTGGATATGTATTCTGTGAATTTAGAGAATCAACAAATCAATAGTCAAAATAGTTGTGATAGTGCAATTTTGGCATTATTTTCATGTGGTAGCAATCGTTTATATGGATGTCTTGTTGTTGCCACTTAGTGTATAGCTGCAGTAGAATATCATTGACTATGACTTGAGATTCATGGACCCTGGCATTAGTATAAATTGAAATTCTAAAATTAATCTTTGCAACAAGTCATAAGCAATACCACGTGTAAAAGTGGTGTATATCTACACGTGTATTCATATGCAAAGATTATACGTGTATTACACGTGTAAAAGTAGTGTACTTTCATTTACATCAAAAATACATGTGTATTACACGTGTACGGGTTGACTGGGTTATATATCTCAAACATAGCTATTTTTGCGTTCATGAATTATAATGTGTTTTTATTTCGGATTGATATTATGCTTATTTCCAAAATTACATAATGCATAAATGTTGATGGTTAAATACATATTGATTATTTATGAAATGCCTCAGGGTTACATGTATTAAAATCGAATTCAGTATTGTAAGTTTCACTATCGAATGTCATTATCTCACCGCTTACAAAACAGTAGTAACATTAGGATAATCTTTTTTGACAAAAGGCCTTAAATCAACATATATTAGAAGTCATTGATGCTTTCCTTTAACATTGTGCTGGTATGGCTTTAGTATGTAATGCATACCACATTTGAAATAACAGTCGAAAAGCATACAAATACATACCAAGATAAAACAGAAATATACCAAGAGATATTTTGGTATGCATCCCTCGTATGTAATTAGTATTGAGCGATTTACAGTGCATTTCTCAACTGAAGAGGCAACTCAATATTTGATTGTTCTATTTTAAATACGTCACACAAATTTCGAATTGTCCCATGCATTTCCATTTCTGATCAATTATTAAACTGATACATGATATTCTTAAAATACTCAAGGCTCAAAATACCATAGCACTGACTTATTTATCCATATGTTATTTATCCATTGATTATTATTGCCTTGACAACTGATGTGTGGTGGTGAGGGTTTGATCCTGCCAACTGACGGAGTCGCGTAAGTGGCTCGTAGCTCAGTTGGTTAGAGCACAGGTCTAGTTAACCTTGGTCGTAGGTTCGAATCCTACCAGCCGCACATCTTTTGCATGGCAATTTGATCTATTGTTTATTTAATTTCATTGTTGTTAATTACCAATCGCTCCATGAAAGCTAACTTAGTGTGGCCATAGCGTCGTTTATCAGAATATTTGGCAAATGCTCCAAAATAACTCTATACTTAACCATCGCAAATATCATTTGCTCTATTTCTATGTCCTGAAATATGTTTCTACATGCAGCGCACACATTGCATACGATAACAGTGCAATAAGAGATTTCAACAGCCATGTAGCTGTTACTAATAAGGTTCAAATATTAATAATTACCTATAATAAGAATTAAATTGGTAAAATTAACTTTTAGAAAGAATTGCTCAATCATCATAAGAATGAAACGGTAATAGTTGGTTTGACCTTTGTACCACGATAATATTTTGACTGCGTCCCTTTTTTCCAGTGTATTATAAAACATGAGAAATTCTATGATAATTAATCCGACATTCATCTGCACTTCTTTAGAGCATGCCTCATGAACTCATCGATGCACTACGATATCGCTTTTTGAATAACGATAAAGTAAGAGAAATTCTTTTCGTTGATACCCCTTATTAATAGCCCATAGTATTCCAATCTTTCCAAGGAGAAATGTCATTAGTATGCATTAGATTCTTAATCTCCAAGTAGATTTCATTTATCCACAAAACTAGGAAAACATGCATGCATTTGCAGAGCCGGACTATACATGGCCTTGGAATCTGATGCTGTCACAATTCTTGTGCTGATTATTTTGTTGACCAAAACGTCTGATATCATGGCGCCGAGGCATTCCGAGCTTTTCACCTGTGTTTGTCCATTAACTTCGATCTTCGTTTTCATGATTATAGATTCAAGTTCAGGTGCCATGATTTCGGTCTCATAATTGAGCTGTGTATTTGCAGTGCTCACATTTCCCTGACTTTCCTTTTCACTTGCTAATCTGCTACATGTGATCCCTCTTTCTATTTCATCTAAAGCATTATTCTCTCAGAAACATTCTCTCAAGAGACACATTGAAAATTACATACTTGAGACAATACTGGAGAATGATTCCTTCTCTCCAAACATCAAATTTAGCATATTAAGATGAGCAGTTCTGTTAATGATGAATAGCATGCATTTTGTAAAGTTAATCTCTTGCAATAAACTTTTGAACTCAGCATTGTCCTCTTTCAGGTCATTTAAGAAGTTTAGAATCTGATGACGCCGACTGAAGTGCTACTACAGACATTTCTCACCAAAAAGGCATTGATCAGAATAATAGAGTGAGATGTTGGAGAATTCTGCATCCAAATTTCACAAGAAATCAACAAAAAGACGATTTGCGCCCTTTCGCTGCCTCTAATTTAATTAATGACTTTCACTGCATCCCTGGCTGCATGTTTTTATCACAATACGAGAGAGAAATTAGTGCAATCAGCCACGCAGGCATGGAAAGAGCTAGTCATCTCAAAGAAATATTCCTCCCTTCTGCTATGATTCTGTCTTCAAAGCATGGAAGCAGCTTGACGCAACATCTACGGGAATGTTTTGTAATATTTGTCTATTTTGGTATTTTTGTGGTAAATTTAGCATTCCGTTTTGTAGAACGGCGAAGAAACAAACATCTTCTACAACGCACGGCGTACGCATTATTACTTTTATGTCAAATTTTGTTTTTTTATCCATATTCCTTGACTTTGGCTATTCAGTCGACGCAGTCGCTTCTGTATCTTTATGAAATGTACGTCTTGTGATTCATTTATATTTGAAGAAAAATAAACATCAAACAGGTGTTTATTTTTAGCCTACTTGACCTGACTTGACGCAGTGAAAATTTTTATATGAAAAGATTCAGCTTCTACGTTGATTATGATCCAGAGGTCCAAAAATTGGCTAATTTTTATCAAGGGTAATTCTGCAAATTATTCCTGTGTTTGCACACTAGCGATTCAGTACATGAGATTTTGATATTTAAGTAGTATGAAACTTATTACAGCAGATATCAAAAGGAATAAAACTTCATGAAATAAGAAATTTTATTAAACGAAAATTTAGCAAATTATTAAGGACACTTGATTAACCGCATTATAATATAAGTCTTCATACAAAAAACTTTCTGTTTCTTGGCTCAATTTTCAAGTTTAATAACTGAATATAGTTAAGCTTACTTCCAACAGGCAGAATAGACTTATTGACTTAAGACAGTTGTCTAAATTACTATCTACCAGAATGCACTTTACGATCAATAAAATTCATTACGTAGATATGAGTTATGGATGGTTAGAATCACGACACTCTATGTGACTTTTGTATGTGGATTAATTTAATTATCTTAAGTGTGATTTCATGATTACTTTTTATCTGAATAATCTTGTAGTGCACCCACTTCCTTTAATCTTTTGAGGTTAATTGTGGTCATTGTCTTTGATCATGACATTTTACTCTTTGAGTGATCATTTGTGACATGTTGAAGTGTAAGAAAATGCTCTGCTAACAAGATTGAGGCTTCAAAAGTGATACTTTTACCTCTCCAAGGAAGCTATGAGATCGAGTGTTTGCAAAAAATTACTTTTCGCAAACGCATATTCAACATGCAAATGGTGTGCATGTACTTCAATATATCGTCACTGGATAATTTTGAAATGGCCCTCTCACAGAGAGGCTATGGGATATTGCTAACTTGCATCAGGAAGAGATGTAAGCAAATCAACCTAAAACATTATTGCAGTTGCAACATTTTTAGAATACTTACTTAATCGGAAGGCCGTGACTCATACCTCCTGACCTCATTTGAGCGCCAACCGTCCCGGTTCGCCTCCCTTCGACACGAGTTCGTCCACTGTCAGGCCCGTCAGCTTCTCCATATAACGGACGTACGATAATCTTGGAGGTCCACTCCGATTTCGCCGTGTGAAGGTGTGTAAAGAGCGTAGCGCTGTATGATTTAGGCTTCTTTCTTCATCCAGTGTCCGAACGCCCTGATTTGTTTGCAGTAGACGGTGTTGATCAAAGCTTACGGTTCACTGTTTGGAGCACGATGGTGTTTCGCACGCGGTCAATCCCCTTGATGCGAAGCAAGATCCGGCAGCAACTGGTTCCAAACGCATTGATTTTATCGGACCGAGTTTTCGTGATGATCCATGATTATTGGTCTGCGAGTACGGGTATGTTGGTGTCTTCGTGGGTCACTATACCAAAGTTCACATCAACCACTAGAAGCCTCCATCGCTCAGATACCGCTGTCATGATAGCGCATGTCCATGACATTGTATCATTTTCAATGTCCTTTATTACTACAGAGTGTCGGGTTTCTTTGTTTGATGCATTTTTTAAATGCTAAACATTTGGCCTGTCGATCAATGAGTCTTAAAATCATCATTGTAGTGTGATGTATAATTGACTTTTATTCAGTAAAACTTATCAAAACCGCTCCTTTGACATAATCGGCAATGATTGGCTCACAGATTGATGACAATGCTTAAGTGTCTCATCGCTTGAATGATACAATCAAACTCATTGAAACTGGAGCTAAAACTGACAGTCTTTCGGAAATCAAAATGCTAACATTTCGGAGTTGAAATTCAAGTTGTTGAAATGAATATTTCCATCACTCTATATTTCTGATTCGGGCCTACAAATAAACTAAACCATTTTGGAACTATCTAACACACTTTCTGAAAAGTATAAAAGAGTGAATCGAAGATAGTCTGTCGAAAGTTGTACCATATAAATGAAAAAATGTTATTTTTGGAATTTTCCAGGAATCTCCCTCAAAACTATTAGCTGCTGTTGATGTTTATTGAAAATCTGGGACCAACAGAAGAAGGTCCAGACTAGGCATGTAAATGCGCCAAGCTTTCGCGAGATTCCTCGCATCTTCCTCGCAAGTATTTCACAGGCTTGTTGACAACTCTGATAGGAAGTCAAATTTTTTTGACAATTTTTTTGAAATTTTGTCAAACGGTTTTGAAAATAGACTACATCAATGACAGATATACTAATAAAATTAATATGATAGTGCGCAAATTTGTCTTCCCCATCAGAGTTGTTGACAAGCCTGTGAAATACTTGTACAAAAGCCTCGAATGCGAAAAACAGAGAGATAAACATTCTAACTGCAAAATTTGCGAAAACATGCCTGACAATTACACCTGTGACGACAGATTCATTGTCTATTCGTTTGTTTGTAAATACTGTAGCAAAAGCTACATTGGTCAAACCAGTAGGCAATTCCAAACTAGATATCGCGAACACGAATATAGTCTCAGAATGAATGACGACAATAGTGCGCTGTCTGACCATTCGAAAAATGACCACAATGAATCTCTAGCGATCAATGACTTTCACGTGATGATAATGAAACGTTGCAACACTCCTGTAGAGGTTAGAATCATTGAAGCGCAAATGATTGAACCTCACAGACCTGAACTAAATCGCAAGTATGAAATAGGCAGTTGGTAGGGCCGTGGTCCACTGTTGACGTATGCAGCCACTGTGTAAGCCCGGGAGATGCAAGGAGTCCCGCGAAAGCTTTGGAGTCAGAGTGCCTAGTCTGGACCTTCTTCTATTGGTTCCAGATTTTCAATAAACATCAACAGCAGCTAATAGTTTTTTGAGGAGATTCCTGGAAGACTACAAACATGCGTGACTACCTCCCGATTGTTGCAATCAACCTAATGTCATATTATCGACCTCGCATCACAATTTTTGAATTTCATAAGTGCGCACTAACAAATACTGCGACTGTTACAAGGAAAATTATAATGTATTCAAATAAATATATTTAGCAGATATTTGAAAAAGCGAGTAGATATATTCTGTATTTGTAGCGACTTACACAGCAACATTATTATCATCTTAAGCAGAAAAAATGAAGAAGTTAAATGGAACGACAAATATTTATTGGATTTGAATTACTTGGAAAATTTTCCTCGCGTTTCCATCATTACTGCCCAGCCAACCAAGAAGTCATCAATATTTGCGACTTCAACATCACTCAAAAATGGGTTGAATCAGACTTACTACAAAGGGAATAAACATCAACATGTCCATAGTGTCTCTCATGACTCTTGCAGAGTAAGCGAACACTAAGATCAGTTTCGTCTCATGTGAATTTTTGTAGGCCTGCAGCTTATTCCGGGCGCCGATCTGCCAACCCAGTCAACCTGTACACGTCCATTACACGTGCAATACACGTGTTTTATGTACATATAATACACGTGCATTACACGTGTGCAAACACACCAAAAATACCCAAAAATACACTCCATTTTACACGACTTAAAATCTAATTTTAATTTATTTTGGCGCTTCATCTGTTTGCCATTTCGATCATACCCAACATACACCTAGCTTTAGACGACTTATAAATTTGTTTTGAATTCATTTTTGCGTCATATTGCCTCCTAACTTTTCCGAACGGTTATGCGTTCCTTGACTATTTGATATTGTGCGTGCATGACATGCATAAATCATTTTTAATGATCGATCAAACATAAAATCTATAGCCCATAAATAGGAATGTCCATAAGATGTATAAGGTAAAATCCAGAAACTTTAGTGTTTTTTGGAGTGATTCTTGTCTTTTGCTTTTTGTGGCGAAGATATAATGCTCTACACACCAATCAATTGGTCTTCGCTCCAATCGAATATGTCTATCAAGTTAAGCTTCATTCAAGATTTCTGGCATAGAAAATCATTTGAAATTTAAAAACACCTCATTTTTGACTGTCCACACGAAAATGCATTTTTTTGGATTGATATAGAACAAAGAAGTACAGTATCTATTTAAGCGGACCTTGCTCAAGGAACCCCTAGCACCCTTAAATCACAGAAATATCAAAAGTTGAGAAATCAAGCTCATTGAAGTCAGAGCTAGATCAACATATATAACTGTCTTGTTGAGAATAAAGGACCAGACATTATGAGTTGGATGAGAGAAGTCCTTTTTGCATTGATAAAATACAACTTTATTAGGACGAGGCCTTTCAGACGCACCAAGCGACCATCATCAGGTGCAGGCAGTCATGAAACTAAACATCAGTTGATCATGCCACATTGCTGAACAGGAGTCATGTACGGAACTGGACGCCAAAGCATAGAACTATACAAAATGTGTTAATCATGTTGCGTATACAATATTAACAAATAAAATGACTACTGCTAAAACACGAAGTAGACGAAAAAGTGTACATAAAAAGTCAAGAGAAGCAAACGAAGGAAAGAACTAGCTAAAAACTCCACAAGTCACTCAAAGAATGCTTTACACGATTGGAAGAACCAAGCTTCTTTGTCCACAAGGCTTCTTTTGCTATCCTCTTCCTCCATAAGGGTTCTTTCTCCACTATTTGCATACCTTCAAAGTCCCTGTTGCTACATCTACAGCTTTCAAACAGTTCCTGTGCATCAATCAAATAATGTTTAACCTCCTCAGTCCTTATGTCCATTATACTGGACAAGCTTTGTCGTCGATATGCGTCACTTTCACAGAGCGCATGCTAGTCGAACGCTGCAGTGTGATTGGTCGAGATGTAGGGAAACTTTCTTCCGTGTTGCAGTCATAGCGTGATCACGTATGCAGTCACAGCATTGCTCATGGAACCAACAAGACGTCGAAGCACGAGAATTGCCGGTAAGTGTTAGATGAATGTATTTTTGACGAACTAATAGGAGTAATCCTGAAGAATTTTTAGTATAATTGTATTGTTGAGATCACCTGTAATCTGGCTCTAAAAACAGATATTTTTACAATGTCCTTGTATTCGATAGAAACGGCGTTTCCATTCATGTCCATTATAATGGACACTTGGACTGAACATAGAATAGATTGTACATCGCGCTTCGAAAACAATATGTATATATGTTTGCCTTATCACTGCTATTATAACGTATTATATATATAGAAGGTCATGGAGGTTGTATTGCTCTGCGATAGTGACCGATTTTCATTTGATATTATACCTTGATGCTGTATTACAACCTATATTACACCCTAAGATTACATGTACATGCATGTATATATATTTGCTGTTGATCGGATTGTAACTGTTATTTGTTTTTTTTCAGAGCGAACGCTGGCATTATTGGAGACCTCCGATATATCTGATCTCTCGGATGAAGATGTGTCTGACTTAGAAGAGGAAATGGATAATTCTATATCGGATGAATCTATAGACTCATTATCTTCTGAAGATGAGCTGGAGCCATCTACCACTTCTGGCTGGTACAAATCAGATTTCATTCCGAAATACACGTTTTTATCCATGGGATCACACGTACAGACTTCAGATCAACCTAGTGATAAAAATCCGGCGGATTACTTTAGGGACTACTTTTCAAATGATTTTGCTGATAAGATTGCTCATGCGACTAATCAGCACGCACTTCAAATTGGAAATACTTTTACACCAACAAATGGTGACGAGATAAAACGTTTTTTAGGTTCGTCATTTATCATGTCTATATGTGGCTATCCACGTTTACGGATGTACTACGAACGCAAGTATAAGACTCAGTTCAATGTTTTGTCTAGAGACAGAATGTATAAATTAAGGACCGCACTTCATTTTGTCGATGATTTGGCTGTTTCTTCTGATGCCAAGCAAATGAATAAGTTTTGGAAGGTAACCCCAATCATCATCAATTTCAAAACTGCTGCCTTCAACACCACTCCGGAGAGCAATCTCTCAGTAGATGAACAGATGATCAGCTTCGAAGGTCGCTCTCAGATGAAGCAATACATCCCTGGTAAGCCTCATCCTTGGGGCCTCAAAAACTTTGTCTTATGCTCTCCATCTGGCTTGGTTCATGATTTCATTTTATACCAAGGGAGCACAACTTTCCATCGAACAATACCATCACTTGGTATTGGAGGTAATGTGGTCATGCTGATGACGAGAGATTTGAATCCTGAAAGGCATCATTCTCTCTATTTCGACAGATTTTTTACGTCAGTGAAATTGTTGGAAATGCTTGGTGAAAAGGGATGTCATGGTACAGGCACATGTCGCCTCAATCGAATTCCAGTTGAGGCTCGCCATTTGCTCAAATCGGATAGAGACATGAATAGGGAGCCTCGCGGTGGGAATGACCGAGTTTCTCGGTCAGATGGTGTCTTGTCATTTACGAAATGGTGCGACAAGAGAACTATAGTTCTCGCTTCTACAATACACTCGGTCGAACCAACTGACATTGTAAGGCGATGGAATAAAACCAGAAAAGTATTCACCGATGTCAGCAGGCCTAATGTCGTTGCCCAGTACAATAGGTCAATGGGAGGAGTCGACATGTGCGATCGCATGTTGTCGTACTATCGATGCAAAATCCGAACCAGGAAATGGCCGATCCGATTATTTTTCCACTTTATGGATTGGTCAGTGGTCAATGCATTTCTGCAAT
Source organism: Prostheceraeus crozeri (assembly GCA_907163375.1). Lineage (NCBI taxonomy): Eukaryota > Metazoa > Platyhelminthes > Polycladida > Euryleptidae > Prostheceraeus > Prostheceraeus crozeri. The sequence goes on along the minus strand of CAJQUW010008053.1, from coordinate 140,428 downwards.
ACAAACTAGATTGTAAAAATTCTGATCTGAATTATGATCTTCTAACATTCAAGCAATATATTGCAGAGACTCTCCTATCTGCAGGGAACAAACCTGTTTTTCTCACTGATATAAGAAGTACGACTCCTATTCCTGAAAGAGCTTCGCGTCGTACAACGCATTTGCCTGTCGCTCTTAGTCTTCCTCAAGGTAGTTTTATGAGATGCCGAAATCCAGGTTGCAAGAAAAAAACACATACTAAATGTACAACTTGTAATTTGTTCTTATGTGTAAAACCCAACTCTAACTGCTTCAAAGAATTTCATCCAGAATAACAAAAGTACATTTTGAAATCGAAAGTACTGAGACTAGATAGCTAGAAAAGAACAACATACTTGAAATAGACATCATTATACGATTTGTGATTTGTTTTTATAAATCATACCGAGCTCTGGCTTCTTCAAAGAATTTTATACGGAGTAAAAGTACTTTTTGGAATATTCAATTGTTTTCATATAATATTTTATGTATTGGCTACATATATTGAATAGTAAAGATCATTATATAGTGTATACTACAGAAAAATAAATGATAGTTAATTCAGCTACTTACCCTCTTCAGTCCATCTGTCCATTATAATGGACACTCTATATCTATGTTATCAAATTACATATATAAATAGAACAACATTTAGAACTCTTTATAGACATTAGAAAAAACAATTGCACACAAAAAATGTATATTTGATACTTTAAACAGCTTTGGGACTGAGGAGGTTAAGTTTCCCTTTTTATCTTTCAGTCAACGAGTCACTTCTTTCAAAGAAGAGAGTGACAAAAAAAAGAATTGGATTATTGATCACAAACTCCGGTGCCGATTCTGAATATTTTTTACATATAATCTAAATGAGTCATCAGTCTGAGAACAAGATGAAGATAATCGAAAGCACAGGAGAGATCAGTAGCTGTCATGGCAACTGGTATTGAAAACTATGCGAGTGTCTTATATTGTGGCATTCAGCTTCTTAGGTAGGCTACCGAATTTATGCCTTATTTAATACAATAGATGTAAATGATATTTATATAAAGGTCGATATTCTTTAAAAAGTCTCACAGAGCTTGTGTCAAGTCTGTACCATAGGAATCTCTCAAAGCATGAAAGTAGGCCTAGACCTAGATAGAGCTATAATTTCATAAAATCTGCATTGAGCTTTAATAAAGAACACAACATAATTTGGAGAGAACACATGTTTTTGGAGAGGCCTATACCTTTCATGGAAGCAGCTGTCTCATCAAGCACACTTAAATTGAGGTCTTTATTGATACTTTATCGTCACACTATTCAAAAAACGTTACGACATTTATAGAATTTTGTTCGATTTTGTAGATTTGTGGCGACAATGAATTGGTTTATCTCATTGAGAGAAAAGTGCAATTCAATTTCATTCATATTAACATGACGATGATGCGATAAGAAAACGACAGACTCAATTTGCTAAATCATCCTTTGAGTCAATTAAGAGAGTTGTCGACATCTATCGATTTTTAATGTTGATTTTTTGCATTCTTATGATAATTAGTGCTCAAAATGCAGTTCAAATCAAGCAACACTAACATGACAAGGATGTTTAAAGAAACCTAGCGACACCTGCCGTTGAAAAGTATATTGAGCTAATCAATCAAAACTTTCTTTTTAGTTTATTGTTAACACAATTTTGTAATTTTTTACTATTCCTGTTAATGAGAATCTTTATCTAGCTAAAATAGGCTAATATTTTTTATGAGGTAATTATTTTCTTACTTTGGATTTTATATTGTTTCCATTTTCAATATTTGTTTAAATGAAAAACAAATAATCCTGCGAAACTCTCTTACGTCTGTTATGAACACAAAATTGAAAATGAAGGACACTGTTCCAGAAATAATTTGAGTTAACTAAATGTCTTCTATTAAATTCCAAAACTGATGGCGAGTAATTCAATAACTGATGATGCTATTGAGCAATCGTTTTTCGATTTCATTTTTGATTTTCAAAATATTGATCTCGTACAAAGCTATTTTAAGAACGGTCGCGGATTGTCAATTAAAGAAATAGCAATAAAATACAAAAAATTATCAACGGAGGGGGCCTTTTGGTTTCTGTTAAACATACTAGTCATGATTGTGTTGATTGAGTTGAATTGCATTTAGAAATGATGCAAAAAACACTAATTATCAGAAAAATGCTAAAAAGTTGCTATAAACGATCGATAAATGTCGATAAATTTGATTAGTTAGATGGATGTTTTTATAAAAGTAGTACTTTCGTTTTTTCATAGCATCATCGTCAAGCTATTGTGAATGAAATTGAATTGTGCTTTCTCTCAAGTCTTCATTCTCGCCACAAATCTAAAGAATTGATCAAAAATCAATAAAACTCAATGATAGGCCTATTTGATTTGTTCGATGAATGATTTGCTTGCTACATTTTTCAAGATTCTATAACATGCTTGACTTGGTGGTGTTGACCAAATTGAATTGCATCTGATATCCCTGTCGAACTTTCATTTCTGAATTCTAGCCCTCTGAATCTTTCAAAGTTGATGATATTCTTATTACGCAATCAAGCAGGCAAAAAGTAATCCTCTATGGTCAAAGAAGAGAAGCAGAATTGTCCACCAATGCCCTAGTAAACCCTTTGAGTAAACCCAAAAGTAATGGAAATACATATTCAAGGATTTTTTATGTTCATAAAGCTTTCAGGACAACCTGTCTCATAACAAATCGAAAGATACTGAATCTAAAGATACCCGGATATTATCTTTAGCAAAGGTAATGGGTTGTGTGAAGACTACAAGCTCCGCGAAAATTTGGAAACTGTTCCTCAAAAATAGGGTCTATGCATTTCTTTTAAAGAACAGAGGTGAAAGCAGTAGTATGCAGCGTTCCTATAACTTGTCAAAGCGTAATAGCCCAACAAACCGTGAGCGAATTTCTGTTGGGTCTTCAAGGGTAATTCACTGCCAGCGAAACAAAAACAACAAAAGTTATATTCTTTCTTATGCTTTTGCTTTAGCAATTTACGTGCAAGTATTCTAGGATCTCGCTAAATGAGAAAAGGGATGTTTTAGATATTGCGAACATTTCAGTGCTTCATTAGATACAACATAATGTGCATAAAACTAATCTCGTGCGTAAATTGCGACAAATTCAGTCAGTTTCCCAATGGATAAGGGGCCAACATGCGGCAATGACATGCAATGTTGCACCAAAGAGGTTCAGGTTTGGTCGTCCACATCTGCACCCCACACAAGCTGATCGCACAAGCTGATCACACAAGTGTGATTCCAATATGATACTGCTTTAAAATGTGTGTGCGATTACATTTAATCGAATATTTAGTCGTCCACATGAATATGTACAGAAATGTGTACTCCAAATACAGGGAGAAGAGCGGTTCTGTGGATCCGCGGATTTGGTGATGGAAATGGTCATTTCGTGCAAATATGGAATGAAAAATATAGGGGTAGGCTACCCGAAAATTATTAGATATCAATATAAATATTTTTTCCGTTTTACAAGTATATATTCGTTATTCACATAATGTGGGTATAGCTTTCGTCATGTGAGTATGAATTAGACTCTGTAAGTCTCACTTTTCCTTTTCATTCAGATAATTCTTTCTATTATTTTGATTTTTGTGACTTTAAGTTGTTTTTGGCAACTTACAGAGATTTCAACAGCAAAATATTTTAATTCCGAAAAATGTCAAGTTATGTGAAAAATAGAATTCCGAGCCCATATTAGAAACTACATGTACATGTTAGTGAACAACTTCTTCTCTTCTATATGCATGTGAAATGTTTTCACTGATGCGCATGTAGAATCTCCAGCATTATTGTTCAAAGTACACTGTAAACTGTAGGGCACGAATTTAGGCACGAAGTCAGAATCTGGTGCCTATTAGTGCCTATTAGTGCCTATTGATGCCTGAAGGCACTAATAGGCACCAAACCAAATATTTGTTTATCTGGTAAAAACCACACAAAGAAAAATTTCATTTACGATTGCTAATTAGGAAGCTAATTTATTCGAAATTAAGCCATCTAAGCTTCAAATTACTCAATTCGTCAAATTTCAATCTCTTTTGTTTGAGTCTCTAACATTTTAAAACATTCTTTCATTCTTCCATCCGTGAAGATTTGTTGAGTAACGCTTGCGACAACAGCTGTTCAGGATGGCATGTGGCCTTGAATCAAGCAAAATTATACTTGAAGAACAGAAAAAGGTGCTGCATGGAAAAAGATAAGTACGACATGAGTTCGTTTGAAAATATTCATGCATCATTGGAAATATAATGTACTAAGACAAATATCAAATCATTTGTGTAGTTTAGCTTTCCGACAAGACCAACGTCCAGTCAAATCTCAGGATGATGCATTTTCATGTTTTGCTGCATACTGCAAGCGCAGATAGAGCAAATATTTCTTGGAAAGAAATGCTTTCTTAACTTAAGTCATGTTTACGCTCTGTTTTACTACCGGAGCGGGCGACACACTTTAATAGTTGGCTACCTAATAATAGAAGCACGTGAGGTTTCAACGAAATCACTGGATCCAATTAAAAGTCACAGCTCCTATTGTGAAGAGATGGTCATAGTGACGCTGCTCTTTTGGAATTTCCTCACTTGACTGATTGTGAATCATCAATGTTGTATTCCAGGCTGGAATTTCCAGCATTGATACCGCCCTTCGAAGTCGTTATTGTTCGATCTTCCTCACAACGCATTACTATAGACACGTCAGCGACTGAATGCCAAGAGTCCGGCGTGTTTACTTGCTTTCCGAATGTTCAGTGCGGCAGTGACATCGTGATTATGCATCATTCTGTCGACTGACAGCTGTCTTGGAAAAAGGTGGAAGTGTTAACTGGACGATTTTCATATTCATGTGATTTTTTCTTTGTGTAATGCACTGTTCATGCAACATTCATTTGGAAACTGCAAATCAAATTAAGATCAGTGTCCCATTTTCGAGGTGAGAACCATTCCATTCATAATTGCTTCAAGACGATATTCAGAAACGGTTCTTTAGGTATTATAAAACATACATGAAACTAGGGTCTTTGTTCAATGCAATGAAAACTTGAAACCATACACAATGGTTAAAAACTATTCATTCCGAAGTAAAATGGAGTTTTATATTAGATCTCATTTTCTTAATATTGTGGTTAAATAGCATTGTAAAATAAAAAATGCAATGCTATATGTTACACAACTTCAAATGGACAAAAATGTGTGGCTAACTATCTATCGAATCTTACTTCAGAGTAATGAATTCGATCACGAGATCTCGACCATTTTTTAGGCGTTCGAGATCCCAAGATTTCAGTGCCGAGACCACGATTATCATATTAGGCGTATACAAACAGTTAACAAATGAATATTAATGGTTTCCCCCAACCAGTACCATAGCACGTTTTGTTATGCAAATCGGATGAAATCAAAAGGGATCATAGCACCGGGAACACGAGTAAGTTAGATATCGGGCATAGCTTATGCTGACGACGAATAGGACTCGTATGTGACGTCACAAGCTGCGCGCTCGTTGACTATGTTCCGCCGGAAACGTAATATGCGAGTTTTTATTACAACTCGTCGCAATGATTCACCTTAAAAATCAGGGTTTCGACAAGCCATTTGATGCTCGATGCCCGCAGAATAAGGGAATTAAGAAAGACATTAAAATCAGAATTGTAGAGGTGGCCATCTGATGGTCCTGAAACTCCCGCAAAGAGAGAACTGCCTATTATCTACTGGCAAAGGGAGACTAGAAAAGAGCTAATTAATGTTATATTGAGTTGCTTGCTGGGACATTAGGTCAAATGTTGATACCAAATGCACTAGCATTTGCATGCCCACATACTATGCTGGCCATTTCATTAGCATAATACTCAATTTGAGTTAGAAAATAGTATATTGATGCAACAACATCTATTCCAACTCCTGAAATATGTGCCCAGGTTAACAGCGTGATTTTTGCTTTGTGCGCTCATTCAAAAATTACGAAATCTAAGGCTATTAGCCTACTTCAACAATACAGTCAAAATGTCAATACATTGTTGGTCCTCCCATGGCCTTCAGGACAGCTTATGCGTTGCGGCACTGGATTCAATCAGCCTCTTGCAATACTCTTCGTTAATTTCGGTGGTCCACGCTACTATTGCCGTCTTCTTGAGATCATTGAGAGAAGTGGGTTCTTCCGTTGAGCAACTCGCTTCTTCACCACAGCCCAAACGTTCTCGATGGCTTTCAAGTCAGGAGAACTACCGGGCCATGGTTCCAAGACTTCGATACCAGAATTTGATACTATTTTCTAGCTAAATTGGAAAAAATGCCATCGGAGGCCTAGTGAATGATCTGTTCTTAGGGATGCACAATATTTAATGACTGAACCTTTGAACTGACTTTTACATGATGACGAAAACTATGGCTATCAGTCATCCGTGCATGTTAAGGTGTGCTGAACATGGATGTTTCAAACAATTCCTCCCAAGTCAATAAATATGTTAACTCAACGCTGTATTTAGATAATTATGTTTTCAATGGGAAGGCTCATTCATTACTCTTGCATATCATTTAACAACCATAGATCATCATTTTCAGATAATAATTCATTTTACTAGATGTTTCTTTCGCTGATTTCAAGTCCGCTATTCAAGAGAGCTTGCAGCATATTGATTAATAAATAACATTCATATATAATCAATCGGGTATTTAGGGGTTATCTCCCCACCTTTTCAAATTTGTCTAAAATCATCAGTATAAATGAATAAATCACAAAACTTCAGATACAAGTATTTGAGTATATTTTCTAACCACATGCAAACGTCTATGGAAATCGGACAAGTGTTTTTTGAATTAGAGACGATAACGTGAAGTGTAGCGATGTCAGCGGCTTGATCAGTGCCTGACCTCATCGTCTGAGCACTGAGCAGATAGTACTACATGTAGGTCAACAAAGTTATGTCGCGACAACTCATGAAGTTATAATAACCCATACCACATCCCTTCCATTTGACATATTTAACTTCAGAAATGTGTGGTAGGGTAGTGGTCATGGGAAGATTTTAGACAGCAATGATGAGACGAAGAAGGAGAGAGAACAATGCACACAACAATAATGCGTCGAACAGACGAAGTCAGATCAAGTTGCTGACATCGTTACGCTTCAATTTGTCATCTAAAATTCAAAATCACCTGTCCGATTTGATAAAATTTTGCATGTGGTTAGAAAATAACCTCAAAAATTTGCAGCTGAAGTTGTGTGACGACTGATTCAATTCTAAGGATTTTAGACAAATTTGAAAACGTGGGGGAGATTACCCATAAGTACCGGCAACAGTGTGCTAAAATGCGAATAACCAGACAAATATTTCGGCATTGACTGAGAGAATTTGATTTATAAGAAGAGCAGATGGCGCGCTTTGTGAAAGATAGGGAATCCTGGTCCCAAGAGTATGGACTAGACGTCATATTTTACGGTAATTAATAGGTAGTCAGTGGGATTACAGAATATTTGCATGGACGGTGAACAAAATACTGCGCCTTCTTGGTGAACTGGGGAATGCCGACTTCTTCCAACCCATTTTCATACTGAACACAAAAGTTGTGAATTTGAAATTATTATTAAGAACCATATTTTGTGCGGCTAAATATGTCAAAAAAAAACATTTTTTCGGACCATTTAGTCGCTCCTGTGAAATCGCGAATAGTGTTTCGATTTAAGTGTGGAGAAATGTTGATAAAGGAAAGTATTGTGTTTTGTACAAACGTGTACGATATAACTCTCATGCCCGCAGTTTCGGTTACTTATACAGGCCTATCTTATCATTTCACCGTTCCAAAGTTTCAATTAAACAACGAAGGAAAAGCAATTCTAGTTTCAGTAATCTCCATATGTAACATTAATTTTTTTGGATGGTATAATATATGTACAACATGCACATTATGCATTATAAAATTTGTTTTCATGAATTTCATTAATTGACCTGGTGAATAAGTTTCCCAGTTTTTCTTTTACATTTTTCCCAATCAAACTTCGATTTCTGAAGATTTTTTAAGCTTAGTGAAGACAATGGTCCACATCTATCATTTGAGCTATGTTTGTTCTCGCATATGCAATAGGCTTATCCGATAAGGGCATTACCTACTCAAGTTATCCATGTAGACGAGGATAAAGTATTTCAATAGTAGGCTAGCTTGATTTCTTCGATAATTCAATTATCGAATTTCAGGCTGTTTCGACATCAGTAGTAGAGTGGTGGATTCACAGTTTGTATCTGTTATTCCAACCAGCCTTTGTCAAGAATCCAGCAATGTAATTCATCTCATAGGCCTGTGGGCCTACTTGAGAATAGCTTGCTCGTACCAGATTAACTGCTAAACAATTGATGAATTCTCCATACTGATTAAGATCAAAATGCATGTCAACATATCTACGGATTGCATCATATTGATCTTGCTCAGTTGTTTTAACTGAAAATTTAGTGCTATACCCTGCTGGATGGATTCATTAGCGGTTTCTCAATTTAAAGTTATTGAGTAAACTTCTCCAGTCTGCTAATGTCAAATAACATTTAGCTATCCCCTCGCTCAAGTTAATAACAGCATCAAATTTAGTAGACTACATTCAGGCCAATGTCAACACGTCGAAGTCTCGGTTAGGAAACGATCGCGCCGTTTATTTCATGTATAGGCCTATCTGAATAAAGATGACAAAGATGGGTTGCTTACATGTATTGTTAGAATGCTTGGTTTTCAATTCTGTGTAAGCCCTTTTTAGAAAGTTGGTACTAGCTTTGGTTGCGTTGGTACTACAGCGCCAAATTATTATGGATGAATAAACACAAAATACATTTCCGTTAACAAATATTACAGATGCTGTAGACAGACACCAACAAGGTGATTTAAGTCAAATAAATTTCGATAAGTTAGCTATGCAGTAGTAAAACGATTGAAGTTAAATTAATGCAAAGATTCAAGCAAAAGTTCAGTGATACAATTCATGCAATGAAATTCTTTTAATTAGCATTCATTGCTATTATAGATGATCAAATCTATACTTTTCATTTCCAATTGACTGACAGCTCTTATCCTATATCCCCTTAAATCAATTCCATGTATTTTTCAATTTCAAAGAATAAATGACTGAAAAGTATCGCTCCTTTGGTTACGACTAGTAATTCAAATTGTTGTGCTTAAGATAAAATCTCAACATGTTTCATCCTGTGTACAGTGTCAATGGTGCAGGCGCAGGGATCGCAATTTTACGGCTTTTCCGTTTTTCACGAAATCTGTCTAATGTAAATATTTCAAATTCATGCATTCAAGCCCCGGTTTTTCCTGATTCTGCGTTTTTTTCTTAGGTAAATTGCGATCCCTGTGCTGGCAGTTGTTAGAGAATTATACAAATTTACCATATATTGCTGTTTAGTGGCAACTCATCAGATCAGTTCATGACGGCGGTTTAGTTATAGCTTGATTAACTTAATACAACATAGCGTGAAAAACAACAGCGTCGTCATTTATTGATATTGACAATGATAAATTTGAATTCTCTATCAACCGCTTGCACCGTTGACACTGTACACAGGACGAAACATGTCGGGATTTTATCTGAAGTGCATCCATTTAAATTACTTGTCGTAATCAAGGAAGCGACATTTTTCATTCGTTTATTTTTTGAAATTCCAAATGAATGAAGAATCTCCCTCACTGACAGACGTTGACGTTCCATGTCTGAACGAGCGACGGCTTTTGTCCAAATTTTCGAAATATGATATCGTCATTAAATGAACCGTATTTACACTCGGAGGCACATTAAGCACGAAGCCCTTCATCAATGTTGCCAAGTTGTCATTTATCCCACTCTGATTTTCTGAGAGCTGAGTATTTGGCAAGAATGCAGAGTGTACCTGTTTTAAAAGTCTTAGGTTTGATCCGACCAAAGTTTGAACCAAGGTCACCAGGACACAGAGCAAACACTCCACCGCAAGGCCAAAGCGCCGGTGTCATGTCAGAATGAACATTTAAAGAGTATCATGTAATATTTTGGTAAATTTTTGATCAGAATTATTTAAAGCAGCTGGCATTTGGAAGAATGCTGTAGGCCTTCATGTATATCATGAAGCACAAGTGTAAGGCAAGTATATGCACTATGCAGTCTAAGAGTGAAGTCCATATATCGTAGGCTATATAGGCCCCAGCATGGTTCAGTTGTCTTTTCAGATCAGAGTTAGCACTAGAAAGGCTGAAAATTAAACTACTTAAAAGCGCGGCTGGCGTCATTTTTGACGCCTTTCGATAATTTATCCTGTATTTCATATTACATGCCAGGAAACATTTCTTCTGGTTTGTAGGCTTTACTGATTATAATTAGATGACATTTACTATCGTAATTCAGCATTAATACATATTACAAGTCAGTTGCAAACTATGGCTACTTTCTTACACACACCTTGTACTTCTGGATGCATTTTGCATCTCCGATCGACGCGCGCTATCGTGGGATACTTGCTTCTGCATGTGTGTATCACCTTGCATACAATGTGTGCATTGTCGAGTGAGGCGTTGGCGATGTACAGTCACTTTGTTATTCAGAGGCGTGATCGAAATCAATATGACTACACCAGGAACACAGCAGCCAATGAAACGCGTCAGAGTTACTCATCTAACGCTGAGGCTAATGTCCTCTATTTTAACATTAGACTGTCTTGTATCATGCGGCGAACGAAGAGAGAGGCAGCTCAAGAAGCGATAAGACGCTTGACAAATATTCCGTCGGACTGCTCTGAAGGTGAAGAAGAACTCGATCACCGTGCACATGTGGATATTCCGGATGGTGATTGTGATAATTCATTATGTGATCCTTCGATTGATGGCAGTAGTGATACTGATGATGAAGAAACACCTGACATTGTTGGAAATCAGCCTGACACAACTGGACTTCTTGGAAAGGACGAAAGCAAGTGGACGTTATTGCAGGATTCGACAAGTGATCTCAGCAGTGGAAGACGACCAGTGCGAAATGTCTTCAAATCATCGGCAGGCTGTAAGTCACGGACCCGTCGTGAGATTGACTCTGATAATTTCTTTTCTGCCTTCAACTTGATATTCGACGATGCTATGATCAATTGCGTCATCAAACATACAATTACAGAGGCTCGTCGTCAAGGTAACGATGCATGGTCTATCGACAAATCAGAATTTCTTGCTTTCCTTGGAATTCTGATTATTCGCGGTGCTACTACAGCTTCGAAATTTTACGCGGACATGTTGTGGAACAAGAAGTGGGGCCTTCCCATTGTGATGAACACTATTTCTCGTGACCGATTCCGTTCCATTATGCGTTACTTGCGATTCGATGACAAAGGACAAAGGAAGGACAGAGTGAGGAGTGATAGATTTGGACTCATCTCTCAGTTATGGGATCGATTATTCGAGAACAGTCAAAGTACTTACATTCCACAGCAGAATCTCACCGTGGATGAGCAGTTGTTGCCATGCCGGGTTCGATGCCCATTCATTGTTTACATGCAGAACAAGCCCGACAAGTTCGGCATAAAGTTTTGGATTCTATGTGAAGTAGAAAGCAACTTCGTTCTGAATGGATTCCCCTATCTCGGCAAAGAAGACCACGAAGGACAACTGGGTCAACACGTTGTGCTCAGGCTGATGTTGCCATATATTCGGAAGGGATACAACGTCACCACTGACAACTTCTTTACTTCGAAAATCCTGGCCGAGGATCTCATAAAGGTGGACACTACCATTGTTGGTACGATAAGGCGTACAAGGAGAGAAATACCACGTCGGGTGCTTACACGCGAGTCGTCAATGGATCTGTACAGTTGTGATGCGTACAAGCTCGATGACAAACCAATTACACTTGTTGCGTACAAGGGAAAGAAGAAAAAGATGGTTGTTCTACTGTCATTCTTGCATGATTCCTGCAAGATTCAGGACAATGACAAGAAATTGCCGGAGCCCATCGCATTCTACAATTCTACAAAGGCTGGAGTGGATGTTATGGACTCTATGACGCGAAAGTACATCACAAAGGCTCAGACTCGGCGATGGCCCATCACCGTCTTTTATAACATTCTCGACATTTCGATCATCAATTCGTGGATCCTTTGCAAGAAATGTGTGAATGATCAATTACCTCGCCAGTCATTCATGCTACAACTTGGCGTACAGCTGTGTTCTTTCAACAAAACGTCAGTACCGCAAACTCTTCGTGATTGGGCTGCACCATCCCCATCAAAAAGGCGAAATTGTGAAGTGAGTGCTCACCACAACAAAACAAACACAGTCTGCAGTGTTTGTAGAAAGTTGTGCTGTGGTGTGTGCATGGCAAGCAAAGAGAAATATGTTAGATGCACCTGTGTTGACTGTGCTTGATTTTTTGGTTATGCAATCAAAACATGTTGTTATGAAGTACTATGACGTTGTTTATGATCTTTAGTGATGAGGGACGAAATCGTAAACACCGGTGAACAAAATAATGTGGAATATATAATGACTTTTTCAATCTGATAACTGACGGCGTCATTTTTTACGCCAGCCGCGCTTTTAAGTAAATTTAATAAATCTCTAAAATGTTAAGTAGGAAATGGCAACTAACTAGGACTCAAGTCATCGTCTATAGGAATTAGGAAAAGTCACCTGATATTATCCTGATTCATGATAATACAACAGTGCAGGACAGATTTAAAAATCGAAAGCGTCAAAAATGACGCCGCCGCCTTTCTAGTGTTACACTTTTTTATGTATAAAGCCTCCATCATATTCAAATCGAAGCTATTAAAGGCTTTGGTTAGGATACCGAGCACTTCAGAATTCCAGCTACACTGGCAGTTTAATCAATGGTCAAAGATAGCTGAAATTATCTGCAGACAGTTTAATCTGACCATTAATTGACCTGTATTCCTGAAAATAAGAAAATCCTAGCTCAAGTCTCTAACAAACAGCTTTGTTTCAAATATTATTGAGGCAGTGTTCATAAAAACAGAATCTGAACAGACAGCTGAACCATGATGGTGCATTCTTTAGTTGTAGATGTATTCAACTGTTGTAAATGTCTCACTGTGTCACATGATTCTAACTGCATCTCGTAATTTTCTATTTTCATTTATTCACCTTGCATGATGAAGAAATGTTTGAATTGAATAATAGATGATAGCTAAGCTGCCAGGAAGCCTAATCCCGATGCTTCCTAGTCTACAGTGAAGGACTTCCAGTAATATCATAGTCATTCATCAATACTTATCAGAGATTTCAATAATTGATTGCAATTTAATTGGACAAGGAAATCAATTGATTGAAATTGAAAAGTATATCAATCAATTAATTGGAATGGAAATTGTGAACCAATTAACCAATTGAAGTTGGAAAATGTATCAATCAAATGATTGTAGTTGGAATTGTGAGCGAATCAATATTAAATATGGAATCCAAAATTCGAGCAGTTTATGCAACTTGAAAGCATTAATTATTAATTTACTTGATCCAAGATTTGTTTAACTATATACACGTTACACAGCAATAAACAGTCTCTTATATTTTTTAATACTGCTTAGTCAGACCAACCAGGCAAGCGATAATTTCCTTAGATTCGCTCTCATGCCTTTGGCATATAGTTTATACAAGCGTTCGTGATTCTCTCCATTGTTTTTATCAGTGACGATTGAGTAGAGAAATTTCGCCTGCATTTTAGAGCTGCTTGGTCTACTCTGGTTGAAACAAACATGAATTTAATTGTGACTACTCATGAATCTTAACGTTATATCTGCTGGCCAACCTGAAATGCTTACTATGATTGTAAATTGTGAAAAGTAAAATACTGCAGAGGTGAAATTAGATATTCAATCTCGGCTACTGACAGATAACAATTAATTGGTTGCAATTGGAAAATGCAGCAATCAATACAAATTGGAAAAATGTCAATCAATTAATTGAAATTCTTTATTCTAGCCAATTAATTAATTGAAATTGGTGTATCAACCAATCAATCAATTGGCTGCAATTAATTAAAAAGTAATTGGGGTCAATTAATTTTGACAATCCTTGATGCTTATGTGTGTACATGACTTACATTCAATTGTGTGGGACTTTGCCATCTTCATTTATGAACAACAATTGCGAATAAAAGACTATCATAGTCTATTTTTACATGCTATTCTTTATTTTCAGGAATTAATGCATATTGGTGGAATATCTTCAGCCCTTCCGGAACTTCGTTAAATGGGGTCATTCTTGATACCGATGGCGCCAATATACGGGCATTCCTACGAAGACCGTCTACGAATCCTTAGAATTCCAACCCCTCAACGTCTTCGACTTGATATCTTCGACTGACCCTCTGTGATTCCGGTACTTTCTTCAACTTGCGGACTTGCTGTTGTGACTTGAAGCTTTTCAAAATTTTTAAGGGTTCAGTCTCGTGAACATTTTTTCTCCCAGAGAGTCATTATCGATTGGAATTTACTACCCCATTATGATGTTTGATCGTCATCCCTAGTGGACTTCAAGACAAACATGTTCAATGTTTTCATGCTGCGAAACTAACTTTGTGACATTTCTATTGTATAAGATGCACGTTGCGATTAGTTTGTTCATCCATTCGTTGTCAATCGCCTTAGTTTTGTTTTTTATGCACCTATGGTAGCAATATGAATACTCAATCATTATAAGGGACTCTGCAGACAATTGACGGCCTTGTTGTATTCCAAGCATTCCCTCGAATATTGTCTAAACTCTTTTTCGTGTTGATTTGAATGATTTGAAATGCATCTAAAAACTGTAAGCTTCAAAGCTTTATTGTACATTTCTATAAAAAATATTTTGACAATTGTCACTTTGAAACTTCGTTGTAATAAGACAGTTTTCAAGAATTTCCGTAACTAAATTTTCCATGACATTATGATTTGTTAAGAATTTTGCTGCAAAAAAACTTTTTAACTTACTGAATGTCTTTCACTGCATGCTTTTTTGACTTGCTTTATTTCTGACGACAAGCTTTGTAAATGTAGAACAAAATTTCTGAACGTTTTCATTTTTATGTAGCCGGCATATGTCCTGGAGTTTTACTAAGTATACTCGAATCGTGTTATATGAACTATTAAGACTTTTCGAGAAGCATGTTTTATAGTTTTAAATGCTCATGAAATCTGATGGTACTTTATATATGCATCGATGTTGAATTGTTCGGATTCTCAAAAAGTAATTCCCTTTGCACATACTAGAAATCCAATATTTTATTTCTTATTCATTTGAAATTTAATACATTCATGATCGAATTATAAACTGTTTTTCTTTCTTTTAATTCAGAATAATGAACGGAAGAGCATTTTACAATATAGTAATAAATAAGGGTAGGGATTTTAATACTGATGCCAGTAGCATGTAGAAGCTGTATTTCGCGAAGAGAAAAATTAGGCACCAATAGACACGAACTTAGGCGCCAAGGCTTCGTGCCCACTCGTGCCCGCTCGTGCCTTGTGTTGGTTAGAATTGATGCCTAAGTTTCGTGCCTTACAGTTTACAGTGTAGTCTTTTAATATTACTGCTATGGTTACATTATTGCACAATTTTAAACGTTTGCTGCGTCATAATTTAGGCTTCGAAATGTACAACCAGAAGCTCATGTGCAAAGTCACAATCAGTAGGATGCAGTTTCTGATAAGATGTCAATGTATCGCATCCTGTTGTAAAAGCGGTTGAATTTTTCTGTAGGAATTTGTCGTTTTTTCTCTTGACACGTGAAGAAATACTTACGATACGTACGAATACTTCATGATCCATTTCTGCTATCTTGCCCACCAAACGACCTTTTCACCTTGTGTCGCGAGGTGTACTCAGATCGGATATGCCATCGTAGGATAGCTCTCTTCCTCTTCCAGATTCAGTAGGCCTACATCATCACAACTGCGTCCATGCATTTTTATATTCAAAGGCAGTCAAAACTATCGCATATCAATGTGAATGCATGAACAAGGCCATAACAGCAGCAATCAATACGCAACTTTCTGTCATCAAATATCTCGATTTTAGTTGTAACACCTTGTTGGAGACTAATTCTTGATTACAAAAAAACGTTCAATTTGCTTACAAAAAAGGAGATACTTCATATCTGTAAAGCCAATACCATGTCCCAAAAAATAGTTCAAAAATGCAATTCATTGCTGTCGGCACCATTACGCACAGCAGATCAAGACACAAGAGATCAAGAGATCAAGAGAACAAATAAGCCAACAAGCTAATCGAAAGTCATTTATATTTTGATAGCTTTTTTCATCGATAATTTTTCATCGATTTCATGATTTTTCTACCCAAGTCATTGATATTCAGATACTTAGAAAGCGTCCCAGCAAGAAACACCGCCCTAATCATGTTGTACTCTCTAGTACATCGAAAAAATCTGATATTCTTAGTCCAGTCTCTGAAAAATAAACGGATTAATGACAGCCTACAATTTGCATACAGACAAAAAAGTTTCCGTTGTAAGTGTCCTTATCAGCAATGGAAGACTTAATTGCGAAAAGTTTACAAGAACCTGAAGTTACTGCGTGCCATTTGCTGTCCATAGATTTGCCTAAAGGTTTCGACAAAGTATCGCATAATTTACTAATACAAAAGATGAATCTGTGTGACTTTGATTGCTTTTGTCATCGTTCATCCGTAATTATATGTCCTCCCGTCGCATGAGAGTAAGGTGGAAAGAAAGTTACAGCACGTCCGGAGCTATGCGCAATGAGGTCCCTCAGGGATCATCATTTGGGATTTGATCTTTGCGTTTTTGTATCTGATTTTCTTATTTACTCTAATGAAAAGACGCACTAATCGACAGATGTTGCGAAAAATGGACAAAACTTGCGAAAGACACCTGCAATTATGCTGAGCTCTTCTTGTAAGACTTTCAAGATTCCGTATGCAAGATTTTTAGCATTTTTTACAAGTCTGTTCAGATCCTGAAGCATATCAGAAAGATCAAGTACAAGAACGTTCGGAAGATTTGAAAGATGGATAAGACCGTATCGATTTTATGTACGTCGAGGTCTCAAGATCTTATAGTACACTGTAAACTGTAGGGCACTAATTTAGGCGCGAGGCCGAAATTTCGTGCCAGTTAGCGCCTAGTTAGTGCCTTTCTACTGCCTACTCTAGGGCCTTGTGTTGGTTAGAATTGATGCCTAAATTTCGTGCCCTAGAGTTTACAGTGTAGGAATAGGCGAAATGAGGTGTAAGATGCTCTATCCCTTAAAGCGCCTAGTAACTTACCGTGCCTCTAAAACCGAATGGCTACAAAGTGCCACAATTTTCACTTACTTCAGCCTTTCCTGCTACAGGTGTTCAGCAGTCTAATAAGTCAACTGACTCCCAGATCATACCGTTAACATTCAATCCGTATGACACAGGAATCCACTGACTACCGGGATATAGACCATTGAAACTCATCACCATGCTGAAACGAAACAAATACTTTCTTGAGGGTTTGTATCAATGAAAATGTGTGAAAATTGATAAATATATTTGATAAAAATGCCGATCCAACTTCAACCAACGTAGCTTTGAATCCAGTGGATTAGATACTCAACCGGACTCAAAACTAACGAATTAGAGGCAATGAACTATGAAAATGAACGTATTAAGAAACTCACGTTAGCCTATTCCATGTTTCTGTGAATTCCTTCAGAGATCCAAGTCGTAAAATTCACCGTAACGCATCCACTGAAAGTATTTGAATTGAGATTGTCATAGGATAAACACATTGGAAGTTAAAGCAAATGCATGGCATCACAAGTTGTGATTCACAACATCGTGACATATCAGAATGATTTCAATATAAAATAATCTAACTCTAGGCCTGTTGACAGATATAAACGTAGTAACTAATATTCAAAATTTAGTAGCTAATTCTAATTTCAAAACACAATTAATCACACTCACAATTGTCTAAGGGCCGTATTCTAGAGTCTCGGTTAAGCCCTAACCTTCGGTTAAATCGCCAGCTAAGTTAACTTTAACTGGTGTTCGTATTCATGAGCTCTGGTTAATGAAAACCGCGAGTTAACTTTAGCCGAAGATTTAACCGAGATAAAAGGTAGGGTTAGCTGACGATTCAAGCAATTCTTGCACAATCGAATGATGGACTACACAGACTTCGTATTCTATGAGAGATGTGCTGCGGCAATAAGAAAAGAAAGAATCATGAGGGATACCATCAACCCATACGACTGTCTGTCCGATGATGAATTTCGTATGAGATTTCGCCTACGGAAGCACGCCTTTATGAAGATTTTAGAAATGATTGACTCTGAGGGAAGATGCCAGATCAAGGAATCTCACCATTCAATTACGCTTATGCAAGAGCTCCTGATCTGCCTACAATATCTATCAACAAACAAATTTCAACTATCAGTTGCAGATGAATTTAATATAAGTCAACCAAGTGTGAGTCGCGTAGTTCTACGAATGGTGAAAGAGATTTCAAAATTAGCGAACGACATTATACGATTCCCACTTGATTTAGATAACGTGAAACGAAACTTCTTTGCTATCGGTGGGTTCCCCGCAGTTATCGGGGCAATAGATGGAACGCACATTCCCATAATATCCCCTGGTGGACAGAATGCAGAAATTTATCGCAACAGAAAAGGATATTTTTCAATAAATGTTCAAGCTGTTTGTGATGTTTCAATGATTTTTACCGACATCGTAGCCAGATGGCATGGGTCTGCTCACGATAGCCGCATTTTTGAGGAATCCGTGATCCATGACAAGCTGGAATCGGAGGAAGTGGATGGCTATCTCCTCGGTGACAGTGGCTACCCTAACAAGCACTACACTGTAAATCGCTCAATACCAATCACATACGAAGGGTGCATACCAAAATATTTTTTTGGTATATTTCTGTATGATCTTGGTATATATTTGTATGCTTTTCGCATGTTATTTCAAGTGTGGTATGCTTTACATACTAAAGCCATACCAGCACAATGTTAAAAGAAAGCATCAATCATGTCCAAAGTATGTTGATTTAAGGCTTTTTGTCAATAAAGATCACACTAATGCTACTACTGCTTTGTAAGTAGTGAGATAATGACATTTTATAGTCAAACTAACAATACTGAATTCGATTTTAATACATGTAAGTCCGAGGCATTTCATAAATAATCAATAAGTACCTATTTGACCATCAACAATTATGCATTATGTAATTTTGGAACTAAGCATATTATCAATCCAAAATAAAGACACATTATAATTCATGAACGCAAAAATAGTTATGTTTGAGATATATAAGTCAACATGGTTGCTGAAAAGTTATCGTTTTATTGAAATGATGTTTATCAATTTAGTTCAAGGAAATGAGCTAATTATGAGTCTTGTGAATGCTATAAGACCAGTTGCAAAGATGACATGCGGCTTTAATTCCACAACAAATCTAATCTAGTTAAATACCACACTTTCACAAAGAAATATTCACGGCTGGTATTACTGGGAAAAAGTTATTTGTAAGTAGTATGTAGTATAACATATTTTTGCCATATGACATAAAGCTATTCATACGAAAGACATACGAAACACATACCAATTTGCATCGGGTCTCGTATATAAAACATACCAAGAATTCGTATTTAAACGTAAAACAGCCAATCACAGTTAGCATAGTTCGTATCGTTTACATACCAATCACATACGAAAGTAAATGGCCATTCGTATGAAAAACATACCAGATTTCTTTACATATACCAGAATCTCGTATCAAATGTTGGTTTCAAATTGTATGTAAACTTGGTATGTGTTTGTATGTAATTTTCGTATCCAGCGATTTACAGTGTACTTGTTGACACCTGCACTCAATCCGGTGACAAACTCAGAGCGTCGTTACAACATTGCTCACAAGAAAACGCGGGTTAAGATTGAATGTGCCTTCGGTATTTGGAAAAGACGTTTCCCTATTTTGGCAACACCAATTCGCCTGAAGCTATCCACTGTTCCTTATATCGTTGTGGCAACGGCAGTGCTTCACAACTTCGCTCGCATGGAAAACGACATCTCTGGTTTCGATGATACTGGTATGCCAGATGAAGATGAAATGTTAGAGGTTCACGAGGTAAATGGAAGTCCTACAAATGTGTGTATGCGGGATACCTTTGTTCAAAGATTCTTCAGTAGGCCCTGAGCTTCATTGCTAAATTTTGACGATACTTTAATTTTGTGATTCATGATTAAAAAATACTATATGAATATATATATCTATGGAATAAGAACAAGTAGTTTTCCAAAACATTTCTTCATTCAATATCATTAACTAATGAATTTATATTACAATAGGAAATATCAGTCAGGGTGATATCATCTTCTTTCAGTTTCTTTAATTTTCTTATTTTGATTTCCTTCGCGATGTTCAGCGTTTCCATTTTTACTCGGTGCTCTTCTCTTCGCATTGACATTTTCTCCTCACTGTCTTGTTTCATGATATTTATTATGGTAGTAAAGTATTCGCTTTGATTCATGGCTGGTCGCTTCAACGCTGGTTGTCTTTGCTGAATATCTCTTGAAATTCCGCACCTGTCCTCCAAGATTCCTTCTTCATGATCAGACATTTGTGGACGTACGTGTACCTCAGTTGATGTCTGAGGTTGTTCTGAAGGCTGATTACATGTAGATAAAAGTGGCTGTGATGAGACTGGTTTCAAAGAAGGCGCATCCGAATCGCACTTGTTCTGAAGTGTTACCGGAGGATTGATCTGGTCTGGGATCATATCTCTAACTTTCAAAGAGATATCACATATTCTTGTGATGAACTCTCCACCTCCAGTTTTCCTGCGCTCACGTGCATCATCTCCAGCTTCCTTCTTAGCCGCCTTCTTCAGCCGATCCCAGAGATTCCGCAGCTGGGTTTCATCTCGCGGAGAAACATGTTTCATTTCGTTAAATTCTTTCCATACGTGAGTCCAAGCCTTATTCCTGTCCTTGGAGCTGGTCCCGTCAGTTTTCTTGCATTCGATTATACTAAGCTGATTCCGGACATAAGTAAGCAGCGCGTTCTGTTCAAAGAGGGTGAAATTGTCTGCTCTACGTTTCGTCATTGTAAATGTTTGCTATCATACAGCTTTGTCAGAAAGTGGATCATCCTAAAATTTGACTAAATAAAACATAAGTATGATACAGAAAGCATTTTTCATGTTATTTCATGTCCTTATATAATCTGATAAGCTATGATACAATGACGGTTCTTAAGAAGCTAATATTTTGTGGCCCTACCCTTATTGTCAATGACATTACCAATTCGTAGGCATTGATTCGATGATATCGTTGATTTTTGACTGATCTAACTTTCTCCACTCTCTTTTTAACAGTGACGTAAGTTGTGGTACGCCATCTGTAGGTAGCAGTGAACGACGAACGTTACGTTTTAGAATACTCCATACATTTTCTATGGGATTCAGATCAGGAGAACGAGCTGGCCAAGATAATGTCCTAAGCCCTAATTGAGACTTGCATAAGTTGACTCTACTACTCCTGTGACACGTAGCATTATCATCCATAAATAACTAAGTCGATGGATCACCAAGTTGATCTGCCATTTGGCCAATGTTCATTCGTAGAACATTCACATAGCGTTCAGAATTCATGGTTCCTTGCTGTATGTGAAGTTCAGAGCGGGCATTGGTTCAAATGCCAGCCCAAATCAGTAGAGTCGCACCACTCTGTACCCGGGGACGATGTAAATGTCTCGGAATTTCCTGATCAGATTTTATCCATAATCTCAATCGACCATCACTATCTTTCAGACGGACTGATGCCTCATCAGACCAGACAACCCGATCCCATTGATTTCGCCAGTGACAATGACTCATTGCCCATCTGAGACGTCTTTTTGTATGCTGATCTGATAATTCGATCTGAGAGGGCCTCTTACAGCTCTTGAAATTCGATTCAATAAGTCTTCTACGAATAGTGGACTTAGAAATAGACGAGTCTATTGCAACCATCTCAGTTAACGAGAGACTTGGATCAACTTTAACAAATCTAAAAATTAGGCGGTCTCTACGTTTGGATGTTTTGCGTGGACGGCCAGAGCCCTCTTTACGACAGAGTCGAAAATCATCATTATGCCATCGATGCACATTTGTGTAAGGGACATTTAGTCGCTTGCTTGTAGCTCGCAAAGAAAACCCTAGTTCTAGCAAGGCTGACACTTTGCCTTTTGTGAATGCGATCTCGTTATTGTTCATTTGTGATTTGTATTGTTTTCAACCGGTAAGAGATAGATTTCTAGCTGAAAGCAATCAGGAGTGCTGCCAACACCACCGCAACGAAGTCAGGAAGGTATGGAACATGAAGTCCAGTTAATCACATGTAGCAGTTACATTATTGTTGATGAATTATGGTGCTATACTGGCTCTGATTGACCGATTTTCTTTATTTTTGTTTTGCTTGATAGCTTTTTGGCTTGTAGAACAACATATTACATAACAAAGGAAACAAATGTAATTTTATAAGAGTGAGGTATGATTTTGTGTGACATAGCTAAATGAAGATCAAATTATCTACTACTTTTTTATCTATAACAAGAAAACAACTCAATATTCATGCTTGAAATTTCCAACAATGATATTAGTAAGCACAACTGACATATCTTCCAAATTTCAGAGAAATTCGTTCAAGTTTGGCGGAGTTAGACAAAGTTGAAGTTAAGGCGATGTTTAAGGGTGATCCATTTTTTATGAAACAATCTGTAGCTAGTAACAATGGATTAGCTCGCGTGTGAAGATAATTCGCACACGAACTGGCATCGATCTATGACAAACGCAACTTTGACCTACTTCTTGAAGGAATTCCAACTTAACTGCAAAGTAAGTTGTGATGAATACGACATAACTCTGGCTAGCTAACTGTAAGTTAAATGCGTTGATATGAATACCAAAAAATAACTCTCGGTTTATAAACCAACGGTTAAGGACTTAACTGACGGTTAGTAAACCGACTTTCCTGCATACGGGCCTAAGTTTTCCATTTTAACTTCAGAGATCCATTTCGTACTTTCTGAAGACGTATCAAAGGACGTGAGACGGATAAAGTAAGGCAATACCGAAAAATACCTGTATGACTGAATATTTATTTACACAATGATAAGACTGAGGTTTGTATAATTGACATAATGACCTCAATTGAGCAGGTTCTGAAACGCATCATTAACGTTTTTCTTCCGCGTTTCCACAATTATTTCAAACATGTATGGTCGAATTTGTTACATTCAATTCATAATAATTTGACTAATAGAAATGATGTTGTTAAATGATTAATCAATCAAGATACGAATGATTTTCATCTTTCAATATTGCTTCTTGATTCGAAGTGTCCATTCTTCCAAACTACATGTACATCAATTCAGCCATTGATTGATTAAACGAATGAAATAAGATAAGTTGACAAAACGATAGCGGAATGTAAGCTTGCATATCCAAATTAAAATGTTCGTGAAATCAGCTAAGACGAACCTTTTTCCATACACTAGCTATAATCGACGACCCTACCACTTATATTGTAGTCCTACTTAATATAACTTGCGATTACTTATTAGGCCTATTCCAGAAAGTGCAATATTCTCGTTGCTGAATAAATAATAATCAACAAAACATATTCCTTCAACACAAAATTGTTTCTCACTTTTTTGTGTTGAAAGACTTATATTTTAATTGCAATTTAAGCGTATCTGTTCTGTCGGTGATGCCTAATTCTGTCTTCAGCAATCTTGTGTGTCGGTCAGGACAATAATCTTCTCCTGTTTATTTAACAGACTGAATACAGTACACTACTTATTACATATGTAAGTAGAAGTTCAATATGGTATTTTATGAACAGCTCTGCAATAGTGCATTATCTCATGTGATTTGGTCAGATGATTCGTGTGTATTTGAATGTCAGACATCTTGCAATAAAGAACACGACAAATCTATTTGTCTGTGAAGCTGGATGACTGTTTTCAACACTGTGATGACCACTCTGAAATAGCAAAAGCATAGAATATGACGACATTCTCTCTTGACTTCTGGCTGGTTAACAATTCATAGTGACCGCCTAATTGTGTTAATCATACGAATTGTACAAACTTTTCTTGCTCTCCTTTTTTTTACTTATAAACGATCGCGAGTAATTCATTATCAGCGATTAATTTTCCGCAAATTTGGCAACTTGAGGACAGTTTTCGAATGGATGGCTTAGGCCGCAAGTAAAAACAAATTCCAATTTGAATTTGTTCTTACTGTACATAGATTTATTTGCTACTCATGTCTGAATTCGGTAATCGAGTCCTGAGTCTCGCATTCCCTGCCAATGTTCCCACGTCTCATCTCAGAGAGCTTTCTGATGATTGGAGCTAGCAGCACAAGGTAGAACGGGGTCGGAAGGATCACATCCAGGAAGAGGTTTTCACGAATGATTTCGAGATGATCAGCAGAAATCTCAGCTGATTCCTGCCTTTTTGTGCTGATGTTGAGAGATAGGAGTTAAAGGTCTGCTGATAATTTTTGATATTGGATGAGATGCCTGCTATTCTAGTATGATGGCCACTGAGGGTGCAACTCAATATTTGATTGTTCTATTTTAAACAGGTCACACAGATTTCGAATTGTCCAATGCATTTCAATTTCTGATCAATTATTAATCTGATGCATGATATTCATATAATGATTGAATACTTATAATTCATGTTATTTCAGACACCTCATCATAGTGAAAACTTATATCCCGGAGCATTGGAAAAATAATGAAAGGAAGAAGACATTCTTCTCATCTGAATGCACAGATCAATTAAAAGTCGCACCTATGACACAATCATTTCAGCTAATCTTCTCTTCATCGTGGTTCATCTCGACATGCTCTTCTATCTGTTGAAGGATGATGCCCTTGCTAATTTCATCGGTCGTCTGGTAATTAATTATCTTCTGCATATCTTGATTTTAATGACTTTGTTTTCAACAGCACAAGAAGAAGTGTTGATCTGTGATTTTCTTCTTCAAGACATCTCGACAAGATTAGGTTATATTGCTTACCCAAGAAAATTATGGAAAAAGCATTCACCAAGGTGGACAAACTGTATCAAAATGACTACAACAGTCGATTCTAATGATTGTTTTCGGAGAGCAAAGCGCTGATGCACTCAAACAAAGACTGACATAAACAATACACAAAATCATGAAATTCTGTACGAAAACATTTTTATCTTGTTTTGATGAAAGAGTGTATTCATAGAGTGCATTGACCTTACCTCGGCCTTTTGTTTTGCAGGTTGCGTAATTTAAGTCAAGCTTGTATTTAGATCAAGTTTATGAGTTTAGATCCACCATAAAATTGTTGTAAATATCCGTAAAAGCAGACGTTTGTTTTATCTGATATGAACAGATTTTAACTGTTACGTCATCATTTTAGCAGATATTTACGGATATCTTCTGTGAAGTTTAACGTTCATTTTAGCTGTTTTGAACGGTGTACAGTTTGCAGTGTGGACAAGCGGTTCCCGTGCATGGTATAGGACTTTTGATATCATTGAAAGAGATGGTAAAAAATATCTAAATGTCAGTTATGCGACAAATTCTGCATGCAGACAGTATCACCAACATGGTCAAACATTTGAAAGATGCTTACAAAAAATAATTTACGATTAACATGGGATATTTTGTATAAAACTTAAAGCTTAGGAGATTCAGTGAATGATGGATTTCTATGCAACCACATGTAATTCTAAGGCCTACTGTACCTGAGCACTTAAATTCATGCACATTCGTAGAATATTCTTAATGCAGATTTTAATAATAATGCTTTATTGAAACCAGAAATACAAAAGAGCGGTATTTGGTGAAAATTGTACAGAAGGCTTCACGTATGGGCCGAAAATTTGACGAAGGACCTGGTGTAGAACACAGGGTTACAAAATGGCGTTGACAATTTGCGGGCGTGTCTGATATGCACATTCTGTGGACGAACAACAAAAAAGGAAGACAATGGATGGCAGTCAGTGTTATTGGCGACTTTTTCAATAAGTTTCACACATCCTCGATCAAGCCTGGCTTTCATGGGGAGCTTGTTGGTGATGAGTCCCCAACGCTTGACGATGCGCTCCAAACGCTCAAGTTTAGAGAACAATTTCACAGGGATGCCGCAGATACCCTGTGGGAACGCATCTTGCTAATATCAACAGATTATCTGGCGTGGTAGCGATTTTGTGGATAATTTTTTTAAAGGTTCATTTTCGTTTAAAAACTATCTCCGCATGTGAAAATGGTCATCATTTATCCAAAAACATGTGCAAAATTAAAAAACGACAGGTGGCGGAAAAGTTGCTATAATTAGTTGATAGATATTTGTTTACTAATGCGAGCTGATTTTTCGCCAACCGGCGAAATCGTGGATATTGTAGCAACTAATTAGTGGTAAGTAGTAATGTTCGTATATTACCTTCACAGGAAAATATATTGTATACTCAGTCTCATCTGATAAAAAGGGATATTTTTTAATTCACGAAGGCTTAAAGTAAAAAAGTATTTATCTTTCATAAATGTCGCAGTAAATACTATGATATTATTCAAATATTTGTCATTGTTGTAAATTATTGAATGTCAAGAGATGTTATGAAAATTGATATAAGCGGATTCTCTATATTCTAATCATTATCAAAGAATGACAGTCTGCACTTATTTCTTAGATAGAGCCATATGTGGGTGATGGTGAGGAGGTGAGGGAGAAAATGGAGCCTCGGCTGTAGAGGCGGATTACTGAAGAAAATAAGAGATAAAGTCAAAAGTAAAAGGTGGCATATAGAGCGCGAATTGTCACCGGCGAACTTCGCCAGCGAATATCCCGCAAATATGACTGAACTGTAGCATGATATTCTGCAGCTGACATTCGCCAGTTTTTCGCAAGATTCGTTCCCACAGGGTAACAGGCCAGCAGAATGAAATTCTAGAGTATACAAGCGCCATGTATGCTTGCCAAACAATGAAGCTGTTATTTCCATTGCATGACAAGCGTTTGAGTAATGATAATGCTCGACAACATTTCTGGTACAAACATGCAAATTCACTATTCCATGAACAGTCATCACTAAATACAATTCCTAAAATTCGCAAGTGAGGAACTTCCTAAATGGTCACTTTACCAATAACAATAACAGAACTTCTTTTAAAATTGGGACGTTTGGACACGGTCATGCATTTGGTCTTGGACTCGCTTACTTTTAATTTCTTGTTGGCTGCCCACTCACAGAAAACATTGACATCAGATTGAAAATCATTTGACACGTTATCAGTTGCCAGGTGTATTAGGGTGATGTCATCAGCATATGAAATGACTTTTTTGTTGTTGAATTCAGGATGCTGGTTGCCATTCACAGATACTCGTTGAAAACGGTTTTGTTACACATGTAGATCAACAAATTTCTAATGTTGAAAGACTGCATGTACTTTTGCAATATTTTCGATCCCGGATCAAAGAAAGCATTTGAACTTCCCAAAATCGTGCCCCGTTGCGGACTTGTGGGTACTGTTTCTGTGCATGGGTGATATTTCTGAAATCCCTGTGGCAAACTTTGGGAAAAACCCGAAGGATCTTCCATGAAAACAGAATACTTTAGAAATCGGAAAATACTGTGTTTCGAAAATAAATGTAGGGCTATATATTCCACATTTTCTTTTCGCATTCAACTCTTTTGATTTTCCTATATTTTTGATAAACTTGATAGAAACCAAAGAGCTTGTATTGGTGATCAAGCGTCTGTTTGGTCTATTGTTTCTAGTGGCGTTCCTCAGGGCTGAGTAATTGGCCCCATTCTGTTCTGTTCTGGCTTGTCTCCCATTTGTCGCAATTCGATTTATATCAAGTATGCTGATGATCTGTCTGTCCTCCATTTTGTTCGCAATGTTAGTGATAATCAAATAAGAACTTAGCTATATCTTTTGCTGGTCTGATATCGCTAACTTGCCGATTAGCATCTGTCAGCAAATGTAAAGTCTTGAACATTGTCCTTGCCGGATATGACCTTACCGGATATTTACCTGCCTGATGGCCATAATATATTGGAGGAAGTGGATAGTCTTTCTTTTCTTGACGCTACCTTGTGTGGAAATATAAAATGGACACTTCATATTGATAACGTTGTAAAAAAAACTTGTAAGCGACTTTACATTTTGATAAATTTGAGGAAAGCCGGCTGTCCTACTTAATACTCGGCATACAGAACATACTCGAAGTACCCAGCTCTTGGTCGCATGTTTTGGACGAACGACCTGCTTCAGCCAATCTTTTGTAAAGTATTGCAAATTTGTGACTTGATAGATTATATGTATCATTATGTAATGTGTCTGTATTTTGTAACTTGTATGCTTCCACCGACTTACCATGTGGATCTAATAAAAGTATCGTTCATTCATTCATTCATTCATTTGATTTTGTTAAAACGTTGCAGAGGTCTCCTCCTCGTAGTATTATCCGATTTCGATTCTGACTTCTATCAAACTGCAGAACTAACTGACCATAAAGGTAAGCAGATCCATGATGTGGCCCGCAACTAGAAACATTTGCCCACATTTGAGTTATGGATGATTTAAATGGAGCATACAAAACTTGCAAGTTGCAAGTCATGGTATGCACGTATACCAGTGGCGTCATCTCCGTGCCTGCGAGGCCTTCGCCGCATGCCCAATAATAATTATTTAATGTACGCTCATAAAACTTAAGTGCAAATAGTTTTGATTTTTTGTGTTTGAGAGCAACTCTACGCTTACACATTTACACACACTTTACAGCTTCAAGTCACTACTCTCAAATACGCTTCGAGCGCCAGCGCTCAGCTGTGAACTGCAGGGATCTTCAAGCAATCACACAATGCGCTGGGGATGTGTTCACAGCAAATCACAGAGATTTGTGTGTTTGTGTGATATGTGGAGTGTGAGTACGGAACAAAGGAATGCATACGTCTTGAAGTCGCACAACACGGAAGGCAAAATTTTCCACTTCTTGGTAGACGCGTCGGGATCAAATCATGTAGAACATGGTCAACTTGAATCTCGCATTTGTGTAAGAACTTAAGTACACGAGATTTACGAAGGGATGATAAGTCAAGTAAAAGAGAACAATCACAATGACTACCACATATAAGTCTGTGTGCACGATTTTGAAAAATGTCAAGTCGTTTCCTTATCTTAAACGATAAGTGACAGATCAAAGGAGACGCATATAGAATTACAGGTGCAACCAAAGTAAAATAAACGCTTATCAACTCAATGCGTGGCAACACGGTCTTCAGAACTCGAATTAGATACAAACGTCTAGAAGCACACTTGAGTATGACATCGAAATGATGATCCCATTTTAAATCTGCAGTCCAATGAACACCAAGAACTTTCATCTGGCAAACAGTTTGTATGGTTGGGTAGGATGGGTCAAATGGCAAGGATTCAACTTTAGGAATGATCATTTGTCGGGACTTAAATACATTCAAAGTCAATTTATTATCACAAATCCAACTACAAATAGCTGATACATTATCATGACAACATGGCAATGGTTCAAGTAAAATAATATCGTTCAAGTCTACGTTTACCAATGGCTGAATGTCAGATCGGAAGGTTAGAGCCGCAAAAGGAGATGGCCATGAAGTGATTCATTCAGAGATAATGATTGAAGACATATTCTGATATTATGTTTATGGCGGCGATTTCAACAGTGGTTATTTTCTACTCCGGCCAGTTGTCCGAGGGATTATGCAGAAAACTCTAGCCACCGCACACGAAGTTCATGGCATTGAAATAAAAACTAGGCCACTCTCAAAGGATAGAATATGAGGAGGAGCACAAAAAACATTTTAGCAGCCCTAAATTTAAAACATGCAAGTGATTGACAGGCTATAATAAATACAACAGAGTCTTGCGTTGGCGAGGGCTTCCACGAGTGTGAATGTTCTCTATAGTAATCTCACCAATGTGATCAAGCGTCATGTGAGAAATCAACATCACATTTTCATTGTCATTTGACGTTTAAAATCTTGTGAAAACAAGAGTCGCGTTGACGAACAGTCAGGTTAGGTTTACATGCTTATGAGGCTGTTCAGAAAAAGAGGCTGTCACATAGGACTCATAGTGAATCACAATTCACATGCAGAATAGTCAACATGGGGTAGTCTAAGGACTTCAGTGTACCTTTCATTTAAATATCAGTATCTATTTCTCAATCATTTCATTTCATTCTCTGGTTATGGATGCCGCATGATTTGAATGTTCATGTACTTGTACAAGTGTTTGAAAATTCACTGAAATTAAGATAGTGTCAAATTAATTATTTTATGCAGTTCATGTTGTCTGCTGCAGAAATATAGGAATACACTTTGGAGCGAAGGCCTATGGTCTGGGAGCACGCGACGCCACTGACGTGTACATTTAAGACAGCTACATTACTTAGTCCATGACTCTGTCTCATACAAGATATGTTTCATGACTTGCTAATAGCTTCTCTGTTGAATTGTATGCATGCATGTATGCTCTCTGACATAACTGAACTACAGTGTGCATGTGTTAGTTTTGAGTGGTAATAGCAGTGCATCACCTTGGCCTCCAGACAAAAAATTGCTCACTTTTGCACAGGGTGATCAGATCTCTCAAAATGTGCACCTACATTTGCATGAAAGCAGCTTGCAGCACAACTAATATTTAGGCCCCATATGTGACAAATGTACACCCACAGACTGACGATAACTCCAACTACATTGGACAAACAATCGTAAAGCTCAAATTTTGTGCGAATTTCAATTTTCACCAAATAGTGATGTTTTTTAATATTCATTTATTGCAACACAATTTATGTAATCGTCTTTATTTACATATCTTGACCCTCAAGGGTTCAACGGTTTGGACTTAGCGTTAAAGTTTAACGTGGAACATTTTGTTCCTATGACTCTAATGCAAATTATGTGTTTATCAAATGCTTTCAAATTACACTAAATGTTAAGATATGCCTATCTGTACTATAGTAACAAGAAGTTTATGTCCCTAAGTATCTATTTCTACCTTTATACTCGATCATCTGTGTCATAAAGGTATATACTGCATCACTGAATTTGAAGCTCACTTATGAATTAATTGTTTTTTAATTACATATATGCTATGGGATTTGTACTAATAAGAAGTGAAAACTCCATGTATCGCATTAAATGTAATTCTCTCAGTATGTATTACAAAACATTGTACAAAACATGTGAAATTGCATGTATCACTCGATTTCGTAAGTATATGCCTATTCATCAATATGAACCTCAATGTTCAAGGCTACAGATCACATGAGCTACAAGCAGTTTTCTTAACAACTATTCGATGTGCAGGACACACCGGTTTGCAACATGAGTCACAGAATGACCTTGTCTTGCCCTTGCACGAGCAGCATCTTCCACTGTTCGGTCGTCGCGAGCTGATCGGTCTAGGAACCGGTTCTTGTACATGATATCCGACTTGAGACGCCGCCTGTCGAATATGTACTTGGAGTGAATTTCGCAAACAATGCAAACGCTTTTCGGCAAAAGGTCTTGCGAGTTCGAATGCCAAATCCTTCAAATAAGCTTTCCTGTCATGGGAAGAAAATGCCCTTCGCATGAGGATGAATGAGTTGTAGCATCCTACATCGATACAGTTAAAAAACAGGAGCAGAGGCCATCTGTTTGTTTTTCTTCTTCCTGTATACTCTTCGACTTGCTGATCAAGAAGATCTACACCACCCTTTGTTTTATTGTATGATTCAGCTATCATAGTGGGTCGATGTCTTTCAGTGTCATCTGTCCCAGAATCATGATTTCCGGAAGACATGAGTATCACATTCTTTCTTTTCTTGTGACAGTAGGAGAGGATCATGATGTTGTTTTCATGATCGCATACCGATCGTACATCATATCTGTCACGGTTTTCAGTAGAACGAATGTAATCTGGTATCTCCCGTCTATGAGATCGAACAGTTCCGAGAATTGTGAGACTTTTCGACAATAGGAAGACAGCTAAGTCATGCGAAGTGAAAAAATTATCACAAACGATGTTACGTCCTGAGCTGTAGAAAGGACTTGTCAACTCCTTTACTATGTGAAATGCCAAATTTTGGTGGACGCCCTCTCCGTCTCGCTTACCGGTATATACGTATCCCTTCAAGGCATAACCGGAATCCGCTTCACATATCCAGAATATCTTGACGCCGCACTTATGCGGCTTTGACGGCATGTAAGTCTTTCCTGGTATACAGCCTCCATACCCTAACAGTTGTTCGTCAACTGTTAGGTTGTCACTCAGGACATAGAACTTGAGGAACTGTGAGTTCAAAAGATTCAATTGGTCAGAGAGAGCTTCCAGGACATCACCGTCGGCTTTACGTGCCTCTCGTGTGCGATAGTCATCAAAACGTATAGCTGTCAGAAAAAATTTGAACCTTGCTTTGGATATTGTAGCACAATAAAAGGGTTTTGTCTCGCACATTCCACAAGTCGTCGATGTCAGTGAAGCTGTCGCGATCCGCTCCAGCCCGCAGAAGTAAAGCTATAGAAGCCTTCAATTCATCCATTGAAAAAACACCTTTGTTATACGAGGATAAGGAGAAGAATTCATTGACCTCACTTTGATGTTGGTACACCTCAATGTATGATACAAAATTTCTTCCGTGAAAATAAGTGAAAACGATTCAATTATCGACGAAGGATGTACGATGCTTCTTGATCACTGTCTAAGAATGTCACGGTCACGCAATCACTGCGGATAAAGCAACTTCGAGTATATGATTCCCTTTGAATTGCACAGATCAGAAGATGAATTATCATCGGCGATATCGTCATCTGCTGAGTCACTGGAATCGTCACTATCATTGGCGAAAACAGGAATATCTCCCTCGTCGTCATTTGTCGGTAGTGGGACCAGGATTGCGCTCTGATTTTCGATGTCCATAGTCGAAAGGTCTTCCGTATTGTCCTCGGGATCATCCTCATCTGAACTATTTCTTGAGACTTCATCAACAATATTCAAAGCATTACACGCCTGCAAAAATGTCATTCGACGCGGTCTACCGGCGGCCATTTCGTCGCAGATTGTGAAAGTCTCTTGAATTTCGCGCCAGACAAAAATTTGAAAAATGTTGCACCTGCCATTATTTTGCAGCTGAGGAAGATACTACTGGAATCTTATGAGCTCTAGTATCCTGTTTGATAACAGTATAATCACTTGAAGATATGTATTCAGTTACTCAGACCCTGTCAAAGTATGACAAATTTGCATTGAAGTCATTGGAACAAAATGTTCCACGTTGAACCTTGACGTGAAGTTTTGATCTAGAACCGAAACTAATTTAGGTACGAACTCTATATTAGTGCATGTTTAGGGCATTGTACTCTAGTTTGAAGTTCTGGAGCATGAAATACCAGGATTAAATAGTTTTATCAGGATAAACATTTTATTGGCCGGTGGAACAAAATGTTCCACGTTGAACCTTTGAGGGTTAACGTCTACTTCACACAATCTTAATTTAGTTATTTTCCTCATTAGTATATTATTTCAGCAGCACAAATCAAGAAAAACAACGCACATTTGAATTTATAGAACTGCACAAATTATGTTCAGTTGTACCGTAAAAACAACCTGAAATAAAGAATCCCCTGCATTTGTTTATGCAGATGCACAGATGCTGCATTTTTTCTATCAAAATTTGCGGTGTACTGGTATAAATGACATCTCTTTCTGAGTTGCATTCCATGTGCTCAAACATGCTCCCAACATTGTCTTTAGACTTTTCGTGCAATAACTGGTCAAAACAGATCATTTATCAAGGTCATCCACCATCATTTTCCGATAAATACTCGATTAATTATTTTTTGAAAAAAGTGTAATTCAAGGCTGCCATTTTAAAGTAGCCAGATAATCAAATTTCTCCGGGTTTCCAAATTTCAAAATTGCCAGAGAAATAGGGTTAAGAACATAGAAATAGATTGCATATCTAAAGTTGACTGATGGAATGGAAATTGATTGACTCAAGGTCACGGCACACCAGCGGGAACTAAGTTGGGGCATGAACCAACAATAAAAAGCTTAGAATTGCACATGTGACTGTTTCTGGTACTTATCGGTTATCTCCCCCCCACGTTTTCAAATTTGTCTAAAATTCATAGAAATGAATCAATTGTCACAAAAATTCAAGTACACGTAGATGAGGATGTTTTCTGCCCCCATACCTAAATTTGTGTAAATCGGACAAGTACTTTATGAATTAGGGGCGATAACTTCAGGTGCAGTGATGTCAGCAGCTTGATTTGACTTCTTCCGACCTCATCGTCTGAGCAGAAAGCACTTGAGGTCGACAAAGTCATTTTCCGACAACTTGTGAAGCGATGATGAGCAGGCCGCATTCCTTAGACTAACATTTTTACCTTGAAAAGGGTGTGGCAAGGTAGTGGTCGTGAGAAGATTTCAAATAGCAGTGGATGAGATGAAGAGGGAGAGAGAACAATGCACAAAAGAGTAACAATAATGCGTCGAACAGCGGAAGTCAGATCAAGCTGTTGACATCGCTACAGTTCACGTTATCGTCTCTATTGCAAAAAGTACTTATCCGATCTGCATAAAATTTTGTAGGTGAGTAGAAAATCTACTTAAGTATGTCCACTTGAAGTTTGGTGACGATTGATGCATTTTTGCAGATTTTGGACAAATTCAAAAACCTGGGGGGGGAGATAACCCATGTGTACCTTGTTTCCAACCCAATGATTCAGCCGCCGTTTACAAGTGCATCTAATTGAAAATGTGTGCGACTTTTGTGCCACTATTACATACTGCATGAAGCTTTACTTCCATTCTAAAGGTCTTTTGTTGTCCATTTCTATGGTTAAGACATATGAAGAAGCGCATTGGCAGCATCGTCGCCCCGGTTAAGTGAAGAATGTGCAATCTCCTCCCTATACAGCATGAATCAATCCAAACAATTACAGCGTCTGCTATTTGATCAACCGTCGTGTAATATCATTAACAAATCATAGAATACCTTTCTCCTATAGGTTGCTTCATCAACATCTCGATAATATGATCAGATTGTATTGTATCTCCTATAAATTCCTTTTTAACTTGTCAGGCACAGATTCATTTTGTATTCTGTCTACTGTGCTGTATCATTTCAGTATTTCGAGAAATGGCGTCATGCACGCAACAAGAAATAATTTTTTACAAATTTGTATTCAAAGTTATCTTGTCGAAGATAATACCAGTGATCTTAATTGCCGTAGGTAGTCTGAACTGGATGTTTATCATGCTGGTAACAGCTCCTGGATTTTGGAGATATGT
Source organism: Prostheceraeus crozeri (assembly GCA_907163375.1). NCBI lineage: Eukaryota > Metazoa > Platyhelminthes > Polycladida > Euryleptidae > Prostheceraeus > Prostheceraeus crozeri. The sequence continues at coordinate 105,056 of CAJQUW010008053.1, read as the reverse complement.
TTCCAAAGGTTCTCACATAATCTCAAGAACTGATCGTATACCGGCCCTTCTGCTTTGTCTTTCTATTGCAGATGTGTTAGCAGTATACATTCGTTCCTGTATTTATGGATGGTATGGATGGTTCGGATCTCTGTTGCATCAAACATCTGAATTCAACTGCTTATTTATTATTCCGCTGAGTAAGATCCCTAGAAATTTCTCTAATTGGTTGATCACTTTTATTACCTTTGAGCGAACTCTTCTTTTATACTTGCCAGTAAAGGCTAAACTAATTTTTACCAGAGGCGCAACATTTGTCGCTTTTGTTATCTTTATTGTATCTGATATTTTGAGATCAATTCCAGTGGCATACGACCACATATGGGGAATTCGGAATAATACTGGTACGCCTACTATTGGCTGTGTGGTGAGAGGAGGCAATGCATATCCACTAGATTTTTACAATATTAAAATCTATGAGTATACAGATACTGTTTTCATGAATCTCGTTCCGGTAATTTTGGTTGGAATCTTTGACATTCTCATTGTAATAAAATGGTTTAGACAGATTCAGTGGAAGCGGTCAATGGCTGGTGCTAGGAAAGAAGAAGATCCGACGACCAAAGAGGAGATGAAACAGTTACCGCTAATACTGATTACATCGTTGGCATTCCTCATATTTGTCATGCCAGCTTCGATGAGGAATGTTATACCATATGAGAAGCTTGTTGGCAACTGTCCAACAAAAGGGATGACACTCGAATTGAGTGTGGAGATATTTCAAACAGTCAATCATTGCACAAATTTCATTTACTACATTCTCTTCTCCAGATTTTACCGACGACAATTTCTAAATCTGATGCGATCGATCTTTCGATGCTTCTCAAAAGTCGCAGTTGGACCGGTTGAGTCGTCTCAAGGAACCATGGACACCACTGAGTGAATATATTTTTCACTCCTGCACCTTAATGCCGATCAGTAAAAACTCCATTTACAAACAAGATAGATCAATTTTACTTCTACTCACTATGGAAACCTCATCTGCGGTGACTGTAAATTGTATTTTTGTCCCACTCGATGGGTTTGGAACTCGAAGTACTGGGATTCGAAAATTCACATTGATTTCTCTTGAGTATAGAGACATGTTTTACTGTGGAGCAATATGGGAGTGAACCGAATGTTGGCTGACAAACGACATAAATGATTTTTCCAAAATAATTAATCTATTTGAGGGCCAACACAGAGACTTGAACGTGAAAATTCAAATTTGCACTATACTAAGGCTTATTGACATTGCGTACTTACACATACACATAGACTTTATGTGCTATACACTATTTATACACTATTGTTGAACTGCCTCACGTATTGGTCACTGTATAAAACACTGAGAAAAATGCATGCATATCAATACATATTTTATGTAATCAGCTGCATAGTGCCATCTATTAATAATGCCATCTTGATGCTAAAAGCGAGGGGAGACGCGATCATTTCATGGGCTGTACAGTCAGCTTACGATAATCAGAAGTAAAGAAATAAGTATAATAAGAAATAAAGTAACTCATGGGTTTTAATGTTTTTCTTAAACTTTTTTCAATGTTCCTACACTGCATTATTATTTAACCTATGATTATGCCTGCCTATCCTTGACAAGGGTCTGTGTACGCATGCACATACACAATGATTTGTCTGATTTGGACGACACTAAGTTACCCCCCCCCCTCCGAATGGAGCTCCAAGCTTGAGTAGGCCTTCCTCCAAATCTGGCGCATGTCTCCATGGCTCCAGATCTAGATATGAAGTTGAGGGATTGGTAAATATCTGTGCATTATTATACTCCAAGTCGATTGGGTAATTTCTCATATTTATCTGATTTAACATGCATCGACATAAAGTTGCACATTCTGAAATGATTGTTTATTATGATTGCAATTATTATTTTATCAAATATTGTTGATTGATCTTAATAACAAGTTTTAAAACAAATGGGTTGCCGAATGATATCTAGACTTCTTTCAATTGAGGGATTACATGACTTTTCCGTACAGCATGTTGAGATTCACTATTTGACATCAGAGATTCGTTGCTACTATTGAGAGAATGAGAGAACGTAAATAATGCATGTGCATATTCCTTGATATGAAATTATAGTTTCTTACCCCAAACTATATCGGGCGATGGTACTCCGGGGAGGGGGTTTGCCCCACCTCAACTGGTTATTATTGCTCTGGATTACATGAAATTCTCAGTACAATATATTTAGAGCGTACACTCTGCAATGATGCTGTTTATTTACTCCAACTCACTCAATATTTTACTACAAATAGCAATCCAAAATTTAAAATCAAATATTTTGACAAATTTTTGAAATGTTTTGAAATATCTCGAAATTTTGTCAATGAATCATCTTATGATTCCTAAGGATGAGAAAAAATACGGCACTCCCTTTATTAGGCCTAAAGGCTTAAAATAAGAAGTTGAGTAAGAAGTATTTACACGGCAAGCGTGTCACGACGCACTCGCTGCCGCAGTGCACTAAAAAAGAAGGTAAAAACCACAGAATTATGTTCATCTGCTCGCGCTTCGGTTTCCTCCAGAGAGCGTTAATTACGAGAGGCGACACTTCCCATTCAACGCATGTTAAAAACGGGCAACATGCGCTGGTCTCCCGTTCTTCCCTAATGATTACACCTGACATCAGAAAGCTGACCGAATTCTTAAAATCTTCTGTTACTCTGAAACAGGTGCGATCTATCAGCGGAAGGCCACTTTTCACCAGAGAGCTTTTCACAGACTCACGGAAGTCATAGTGGCTGCATCATAATCAAGTCTACTTTTCATTGAAGTTCTTCGATAAGCAAATCAAGTTTAGTTGATATAGCTTTTTAAATGAAATGTAAACTTTTGTTTTAGAAGCAACACTACATTATCAGTTCGATGAAATACAGTTGATGATATTTCTTATAAAAATTGATCTCATCCCTTGCTTAACTGATCAAATCATGGAATATTACATGATGTTAATGATATATAACAAGAGAATGCATCAATTAAAAATTATTTGTTAAATATTGTGCGTTAAAATATGTGTACTGCATCAATAAATGAATCCACTACTGTCATTTATCATAATATTTTAAAACACCTAAAAACAAGACATGAATATGTGAAATTAGAGTTGGATTTTCTAATGGCCCAAAAAATTACCCTCTTTATTTGAGATAAAAAACAATATCATAGTAATCATGACATGATTTTTTTCAATTTTCTCTTCTTCCTCAGCATCTCCTGAACAGATCTGTTTTTCTCATTTGTTGTTCACGAGCGTTCTTCAAACAATGAGGTACGTCGATCACAACGTAGACAGGTTCTCCATCACAGGGATTTATTAGATAGGGATAGTCTGGTGTCACTCCTTGATTACGTATACTTGCAAATTGTGTAGTTTCTTGATCGCAAACGATGCAAATGATTTTCAGACCAACTTCATAACACTTGTGAAGACAGTCAAAAATTATTTGGAGAAAACTTTCCTGTTTCAGTGAGTGGCGTATCAAATAATATCCGATTAATTGTTTCAAGCGTGATCGAACTCATCTCACCATTACGGCCATCCCTTCATCATCAACTTTTGGAGAACGACCGAAAGACCCAGCTTCTTCATAGCCTTTGATGAAATCTTTACTTTCATCGTACCGTATGACCGGTGAAATTTTCATCGCATCTAATGATAGAGTAGCTATATGCGATCGTCTGGCTTCATTGCATTCAACTTCTTAGCCATTAGATCCATTAGTGTTAAGCAGGGTCCAGAATACACACAGACGTCTTCTATCGATCGCTGCAGAGTTCGCACACTGGGTAAAGCGAAACCTTGACTTATTAGGAATTTGTAGGCCGCTGTAGACCGGAACTTTATTCCCAGTGCCATTTCGATGATTTGCCGACTCCAACGCATTCCACTTCGATTTACTTCCACCGCTTTCAGTTGTGCCTCGAAAAAACATCAAACTTTTTCTGGCAGTTTTGCAACGTCGAAGTTAGAGGTTCCTGCTTGACGGATCAATTTCGCAAATCTTAAGCCTCTTTACTGTTCTTCTGGACTTTGACAACGCACTTTGAAGATTTCGAAATTTTCGGACGTGTCGAGGGCTAGATACAGTGCATGTAGGAGCACTGGAAATAGATGGAGAATCTGTAGTTACACGTGGAGTTTTCGGAGGACCGCTGTCAATGTCAGGACGTGATAGAGGAGGTTTTCGAGGAGTGGGTTTCGTTGGTGGATGAGGAGCGTTGACGATCGTGGGAACAGCAGTTGGTAGCAGTCTTGAGGAGGGATGACGATCCTTAGGGCACATGTACTGGGAATCCTCAAAATGAGAAGAGCAGACTCGGCGGTGAGGTTTTAATAGTTCCTTTAAAGGTAACGAATCTAATGAAGAGTTCCTCAAATTTATCACCCACTTTTTGCATGGTTCATTGTTTTTTGGGAATAAATGAAACCTGATGCGATGACCCTCTGATGTAGTCTCAGAAATACTTCTATTATTGCAGCCAAAAGCCTGACACAGTATTCCACGACCAGGCATGACGAATAACGTGTAGAAAGTGATTCATAGTTCTCATTTAGATTATTATTAACATACCAACATGTGATGTTAATATTTAGTCGCTAACGAATTGAGGAAGAAAGTGTAAACTGTGAATGAGATGGGCGAATAACATAGGCAACGTTATTCTCAACCGTATGTTCTCAACTCTCATTTGACTGATTATCTAACATTCCAACATGTGTTGCAAAGTTGGTCGCTGACCAGATACACGTATTATCTCTGGTCGCTGACAAATCGAGGAAAGGAAGTGTAAACAAACAGTAGTCAGTGAAGGAGCCCGCCTGCGGTGCAGAATTATCTGAGTGTCGCCTCTCGTTATTTACGCTCTCTGGTTTCCTCGAAAGGAAGAATGATATCTAACCTTAATATCGAAATGGCACATCACAGAATTTGACAACTTGCTCCTTCGCGAATGGATAATTCGTGTATCACTTGCTATTGGAAATGGCAAACAATACGCTGATGCAGCGTGCGTGCATAGTGAGAGATGCGTGCGTGCTGTGATATCACTTCGCACACACCAAAAAACACATTGTCTGGTAACATTCGATTCAGAGAATGCACTATGCAGTGAGGACTGGCTGAGAAGGCGGTGGTGAGATCATCAAGTGAACTTATTTTCGTACGCCTGCTACTTTTTTTAATAATGATCGGAAAGGCCAACATTATGGAGAAAACATGTGCGCAATGATCTGAATTCTTCGAATCTGAAGGAATTTTGGCAATCGAAGCACTTTGCTGGAACTCACATTAATCCGCAAGCGACGCACGACTTCTTTTCCTATCTCTGTAAGGTATTATGAATTCCTTTTTGCCCACTTAATAGGTTCCTCGATGTGCTGTCGATTTCGTATTAATCACACTTCTAGCAAACCGAAGCAGATAAACAAAATGTTTAATTCTGTGGTAAAAACAGTCATTGCGAGTGGTTTATATCTCAGAGAGTGATAATACCGTAGACAGAGTATCTCTCAGCCAACCAGCTCGTCTTCGCGGTTCAACTGGTCGCCTGTCTCTAATGTAGCGAGCTTCAGTCACGACTTTCAAAAGGCGAATCAGAAATGTCAAGGTTACGGCGATCATGCTCCTCGAAACGAACTTTGAAGGGCCTCTGAACTTGCTCAATGCAACTTTTACTACAATGTTCACAAGCAAATTCGTCAACCACAAAGCGCGCATCGTAAGGATAAAGGTTGTGGAGGGGATTACAAACATTACAGTGTACATACTTTTTAGTAGATTTTTAGAAAAGTATTGTCTAGTGGTTTTATTAGATTTGCTCATCAAGGTTACAGGCAGTTGGTATTTTTTATTAACTTTTTTGTATTACAACTATCATCAATGAAATTAAGAGAAAGCCTAGCATTATTTTCAAAATTACTTTTATGAATTAAGCTTCTTTTGATTTATCAAAATCGTGATTTTCACGTTTGTTTTTGTGTAATCTATTATGAAATTTTTTCTTAGCCTTATTTATGATAGCAGATAATGAGCATTTGCTTTCGATTCGATTATAAATACTGTGTACTTTACATGTCGAGGTAGCCAACTGTCTTTTTGCAACCTTTTTTCCGAGGGACAGGCTTAGAATACCATTCGTATGAAATCCGTATAGAAATCGTCAATGCCTCTCGCTGTCATGGATTTCTATATTAAACCGTACATCGTCATTCATGGAGTTGAAGTTAGTTAATACGCTATGAAAAATGACATCATCATGATCAAAAGGACCTATGAGAGTGTCATCGACATAGCTCATAAAAATCGTAGGTTGGACATTTATATTTTCAGCTTAAGACCTCGGTTTCATAAATAAAGTGGTTGGAAATTATAACAAAAGGTGGGTCGTAATGAGAACCCATAGCACAACCACGAGTTTGCAAGCATAGGTTTGATTATCGAATTCTATTTCGTAGTTGTAAGCAATGAAATAAAGGACCAATATTGTCAACATATTGTCTATGGTCAAGGCGAAGTTGTCAATTTGCTCCCAATTTTTTTCCAGCAAACTTTTGAACACAGTTAATCCCAAAATCGATAGAGATGCTGGAGTATATGTTTTTAAAATGATTTGATGAAGGCTGCCAACCGGTGACGGAGGAGGAATGTTCTAATATACGTAAATCAAGTTGTTGAGACGATTATTAGAGAAATAAGTGAGGAATGATCACAGTTCGGGACCCTCGAACTACCTGACGCTCGTATATTGTGAATACGTTGGCATAACTTAACCTGCGACAAATGGGGAAGTGCACAAGAAAACAGTGATGGGAAGTTCGATCACAAATAAGACAAATAAGTGCCATGCCCAAAAACCTGATTCGGCAGCATGAAGCATCTGAAGATGAATAATATCTGGGAAACCAGGGGTGGTGTTAATTGGGACGGCCGAAGCCTACTACACATACACATTTAAAATAAACAAACGTGCAGCACAAGAATGAACAATTAATCAAGATAAATATAGTCAGTAAGACCGGTAAAATAAAATATTCCAGAACCTGCTAGTTAGTCGGAGAACGGTCACAAACCGCCGATATGACAATAAACCTTTCCGACAAAATAGAGGCCAAAGAAGCAGGCGCTTCAGATGACAGATCCTTATTGCGACTCCGTTTTCACCCTTTCACCGTTTTGAGATTGTATACGAAAGGAAACATCTTTGCACCGTTATGTTCAGTTACAGCTACCACATCATAGACTTCAAATATTTTGTCAGATACGATCGCAGCATTTTTTGTGAGATACGTTGCATATCTTCAGTAGCGCAAAATAAGATCTTGTCAAACAATATGATAAGCTTGTGAAATGAAAGTCTACAAATTAGCGCGATTAGTCCCTTGACAATGCGTCTTCAGTGCTTTTTCTCTGAAATTAGAGTGAAATGTACAAATTATGCAAACGCTTGATGAAAGAAATTTGCTCCATGTGATAATTTGCTCTATCTCTGGTCTTAGCTATGTTCTTTTGTCTGAAGTAAATCTCAATTTACCTAAAAGCATTTCATCATCATCGACATAAAGGTTTGATGAACATTAAGACATGACATAACACACACTTCCAGGAAGGAGTTTCTAAAGTGTTCAAACTTTTGCTACTTTCTCGTTGCAGTTAATAAATATTTAACATCGCTTGAAATTCTGCTTTTTATTGAAATAAACATGAATCGAGCGACATTGTGCTCCACTAACATGTTTTCTATTAGATTTGCAAGTAACTGTTAAAAATATTGATACACATGCATTTGTTTATGATACAGGATTTTACAATTGTTTGATTTGTCAATCATTCTGATGCTTTTGTTTAACCCATTAGTGCCCATAGTCCTTTTCTAGGACGGTTCCTAACACTGATCATTTGACAGTTTATCACTTATTTCAAAGTTTCATTTTGATTTATTTAAATGATTTATGCTTTGATTGAGAATTTATGCTTTAATTGAGTATCAGTCTGCTCACATCATGATCTTGTCATGTAAAAAATAACTTCATTTGAATACCTTTGATTTTCAAAGCTGAAGAATGGCTTCATATGAAAGGAAAAATTAAGCTCTCATGATCACTTGCGATTCGCCTTGATATTGTCAAAATGATATCAACTTAAATTACTGATGAATGCATTGAGTTGGAATATGTACAATGTCATATTAAAAATATTCTAGAATGATTTCACGGTCGTCATCCAGCAGGAACAGGCCAAGCTTTGACTAAAAGTAGGCCTAACAAAATCTATCAAAATTTTTCGAATCACGTACCGTTAAACCATCACAGTTCTTATACCAACAATAGAGCAATGTGTTAATAGTTAGTACGCCTATTGTGTTGTTTATTTATGCTTTTGCCACAAGAAAATCATAAAGCTATGCGTAAAATCGCAATATAGTGAATAAATCGTAATAATAACCTTCAATATATTGATTAATTTCCAATCTTTTTCAGTGCATCGACAATTTTTCAATATATTCACAAGCCTAATTTGTCCAATTTGATATCAGCATACATTTATCTCTCAGCAGTCCATCATCATTTAATGAAAAATATTATAGCAATAACTTTATCCCCCCTTGTGCCCACCGTCCTTATAAAAGGACGGTGCTCAAGACAGTACTTAATGGAAAAGATACTCTTAGATCTGTGATATTTGAACTATTAGATGCCTAACGACCTGTGTCACTCAATATCACATATACTCAATATCATGCCGAAATTTTGAGATTTTATTTCCTTGAGTTAATGGGTTATTAATGGGTTAAGTTAACTATTTGTTTATGGTATTTTCAGGTGCTCGGTCAGACACCGACATTATTGCTAGGTCGCTAGAATGTAGAGTTAAGTTACTGATAAGCCTATCTGCTATAGTTGCAAATTCTTGCAATAAGGTGATATAGGCCTATAGAAAGTTATTTTATCAAAATTATGTATGATTTAGGCTTCTTTGCGTATCCAGTGTCCGAGCGCCCTGATTTGTTTACAGTAGACGGTGTTGATCAAAGCTTACGGTTCACTGTTTGGAGCACGATGGTGTTTCGCACGCGGTCAATCCCCTTGATGCGAAGCAAGATCCGGCAGCAACTGGTTCCAAACGCATTGATTTTATCGGACCGAGTTTTCGTGATGATCCATGATTATTGGTCTGTGAGTATGGGTATGTTGGCGTGTTCGTGGGTCACTATACCAAAGTTCACATCAACCACTATAAGCCTCCATCGTTCAGATACCACTGTCATGATAACGCATGTCCATGACATTGTATCATTTTCAATGTCCTTTATTATTACAGAGTGTCGGGTATCTTTGTTTGATGCATTCTTTAAATGCTAAACATTTGGCCTGTCGATCAATGAGTCTTAAAATCATCATTGTAGTGTGATGTATAATTGACTTTTATTCAGTAAAACTTATCAAAACCGCTCCTTTGACATAATCGACAATGATTGGTTCAGAGATTGATGACAATGCTTAAGTGTCTCATCGCTTGAATGATACAATCAAACTCATTGAAACTGGAGCTAAAACTGACAGTCTTTCGGAAATCAAAATGCTAACATTTCGGAGTTGAAATTCAAGTTTTTGAAATGAGTATTTCCATCACTCTATATTTCTGCCTGCAGTTTATGCCGGGCGCCGATCTGCCAATGCACATTTAGTAAAATAAAGGGGATGCATCTATGTTTTTAAAACAATAAAGGAAATTTGTCTGAACGAAGGGGAGCGACTGTTCTTTATTTAAAGGTACCGTAACGTACATTTAGGCCTGCGTGTGGCATTCTAAAAAGTCGGAAAAGGAAGTAGGAACTACACGATAAAGGCTCCATAACTCATTTATCAAAAGCTGGTAATCTTTCATAACTTCCGTTTCTATCAGTATTCATTTCGTAACTCCAGTTAAATGACAATATCTTTTATATTTTCATGTAATGTGTGATTTGATTTTGAAGGAACATTCCAAATCCTAAGAAGGAACATCTGAGGCGAAGCTTCGATGGAAATGTTCATGAAAATGTTTGCCGGGTATGTTTGTGCATAATCAAATAATATCGACTATAATTATGAACATAATGCTGATAACTTGACAACGACATCGCCACGGCTTTCTTCCAAATGTATTAAGCATATCTGTGATGTATGATGACATAGCAATGCTGGTCTCTAGAATGAACGCCGAAAGGCGGTAGGTACCCATTTGTTACTCCATTTGTATCTAAACCCATTTTACTCGTAAATGGCTGTCGGCTTCAAATTCCGGAGGCCAGTCAGAAGTGAGGGGAACGAGGTTGTTCCTGAAGATTCATAGCCTATAGCGCTGCTACCCACACTTCTTGACTACTGCAAAACTCAACGTCTGACGGATCAGATCTATTGTATTTCATGAATAACTTGGATTATCATGTATTTTCCATACAGAAATTATGACATTCTGTGTTGCGGTAGCGTCGTATGATTATGTACATATGGCACATGTTGTTTGTATACACCAATAGGGTGAACATAAAGTGAGTTATATTTTCTCATGTTGAAAATAGAACTCACACACGCTCTGCTACCAAATGTAGCCAAAGGTACGCAGTGGAGGATTGTAAAAACACTTTACTGGAATTTACACGCAGATATATTTGAATTCGTTTACAATATTTGTCATGCAATAAATATTACATATATATATATATATATATATATATATATATATATATATATATATAATAAAAGTTAAAAGTTCTTCAATACGTAACTATAAGTACTATAGTTTCACGGCCATTCGACCGATTTTCAAACGTTACAACTATAGAAAGAAACATTTTAAAGTCAGTATGAGAGATGGCAAGGTGTAGAGATAGAATAGCTGTAGATATATAAACGTTCATATATATATGTAAAAAAAGTTCAGTCTCAGCAATTGGTTTGATATATTGAAATAATTGAAGTGAAAACACATGGAATGCACAAGCGCTTTGTTTATTCTTCAGGTGCAAAGAATTTTTTGTGCATTCCATGTGTATCACCGCTTGTGCATTCCATGTGTTTTCACTTCAATTATTTCAATATACATATATATACAGGGTGTCCGTAAAGTCGCTTGACTTTTAAATTGAATATCTACATGAGTAAACAATAAACGTTTACGTCAGAAACCCTGCTATATTACGCAACATGAAGGGGAATTTACGAATCTAACAATAAGAAATGAATATTCGATTATTTAACTGCTTAAATTTTACATTCTGCATGTAGTCATTTTTGTAATGAATATTATATTCAGTAATTATAGTTCTCAAGCTTTGGTGAATTCATTCCAGCGTTATATATATATATATATATATATAATTGGTGTGTACAAGCAACATACAAACAACGCTACCGCGACTTCTGGTCATAACACGCTTTTATTGAGTTATTGACTGTAGACTAAAGTCGAGGAGTCATTTCTTTAGTAAGATTTGAAAAGAAACGATTTTTCATTTTTCATATCATTGAAGTTATTATATATTATTATGTATCTAAAGAACAATTCGACGCACAATTATCTCACCGTGTACCTCCTCGTAGACAGTAGGTTACTGTACATGGAATATGCCTATGTCCAATCCCAGATCCAATACCATAGATGTATGTCGTGCTCTATGGATCCACATTTTTATGACAAACTTAAATATTTCAATTAAACACAAACTCAACAATGTAGCATTTAGAGACTTTTAATGTAGAATTCTATGAATTTATTCAATGTTGTCAATTCCCATAGAAGTAAAAAAATCGTTAGACGGTTTAAACGACATTGATAATACATTACCGTCTCACAGAAATTTTGAATCACAGATCAACAGAAGTGATACTTCTTTCGATGTAGAGCAATTCCTGACAACCGTTGTGCATTTGGATGGAAATCCACATCAACAAACTGTAAATTATCATTCCATCGATTTCCTAAAGACGATCTTTTTTAAAACCTAGTGGATCAAAGCCATCGAAAGAAGAGATTTTTCCCCTGCAAAACGACCAACACTTTGCAGTACTCATTTTGAGGAAAAATGGCCTTTCCCACAATATTTCCAGAATATCCCATATTACCAACCAACAATATAAGTCAAACGAACCTCCTCCACCGATAAACGTGATGCTGCTCCAGTGTTCGAACAAACTATTCATGATGAAGTGAAACTGAAACAATCTCCTTCTCCTCAGCGAAATGTAAACAGCGAACTTGTAAAACTAAAGAATGAAAACAAACGGCTAAAGTGCAAAATTTTTAAACTGAATAGAAAATTGAAAAATGTTCGAAAAGGATTGACTGTGAGAAATACTCAAAGAAAACGCTTTATAAAAACGTCGAGACATTAAATGATCTTCTCAGTGAATTACGTAGTAAGTACATAGTGTTATTGCACATAAGACGGCAATTGATTTGAAGGACCGATTCTCCGCAAAGTCATTACAAAACCTCATGTTTGCTGCAAGCGAGCCGGCAAAAGAAGTACACGGATGATGTAAAGGAATTTTCGTCATCATTATTTTTTCCAAGTCCGTCGGCTTACGAGTCAGTTAGACAATTTCTTCAACTGCCAAAATCTTCAACACTTCGAACTTTGTTGACGAATAATCAGTGCAATCCTGGATCACACAGCAATCATTTGAAAGCAATGTGTGATTTGGAGGGCGCGTTACTTACTTGCTGTGTCACTGACGCCGTTTTCATCCAACTTGGGTAAATGACCTTCCTCGTTGTTTCAGATCCACTCTTGACGATGTTGGGCAATGTGCGCCCATCGCCGTGGGAATTCGTCTCTCCATCTTTTCTTCTGCCGGCCTCTGCGCCTTGTCCCACTTCTCGGAATCCAGTATGTCAATCTGGTGCTCCAACGATCGTAATCCCTCCTTATAACATGACCGGCCCACTTCCATTTCAAATGCCTCGCTTCTGTTCTTACATCTGTTACACCGGTCCGTCTTCTTACTTCATCATTTGTTATTGTCTCTGCGTGTTATTCCCAGCATTTTCTCCATAGCTCGCTGCGTGACTTTTTGTCTTGATGTTTTAATTGAGTTAATTGATTAACCGATTGCAGGTGACTTACAGTAGAAAAAATCTTTCGGAAGCCTACTTGTTCGCGCGATTGATTATCGTCTAATATTCTCTGTATTCTTGCCATCAAAACCTTCGTAAATACCTTGTATCAATGGCAAAGTAGGCTCACGGGTCTGTAGTTCTTGATGTCTTTAGTATTTTCTTTGTTGTGAAAAACAACAATCTCAGCACTTTTCCACAATTTCGGAATTTCTCCACTTATCATTATCTTATTGAATAGCTTGGTGAAGATGCTAACGGTTGTCTGTCCTCTGGCTTTCAACATTTCGCTCGAGATTTCATCTTCTCCTGGCGATTGGTGATTTTTCATTGATTTTATTGCTGATTTTACGTCTGCTTCTGTTATCCCTTAAAGGGATATGGGACATATGTGTCCCATGACCTAAATCATACGCTACTACCCTGCACGAATTTTTTTATGTTATCTGATTGTAACACATTAGAAATTCATAAATAGTGATTCAATTTTGTAACAATTTGAGGTAAGTAGCAACCGTCCTACGTATTGTTAATTTGATTTGAATTTTTAAGAAAATGAAATTTAAATTCAAATATTCAATTCAAAATTTTATCGAGAGATATGTTTTTTTGAAAACCAAATATTCAACCAAACTCATGATACTGTCTTTATATATCGGTAGAGTTTCGCCTATCTATAAGAGATACGATTTTACCGGACTTTGAATGATATTTCCTCGTGGGACACATATGTCCCATTATCCCATTAGGTTAATTCTAGTGAAATTTCATTATTTCATTTTTTTCAAATTATATCAAGCGAAGTTTTGTATTGTTTGCAGTGTTATTATTACTAAGTTGTTGACTGGTGTAAAAGACACTTGCTTTACATATATAACTTGCTTTAACCACATTTTTCAATACAACTAGGATACAATTGGACAAAATGTCTTCGTCTAAAATATAGAAGTAACGCTAGAAAATTAGTTGCCGCCATGGAATTCAGCAAAACAGTTGCGGTCCTTTTGCAAGCACAAAAACGCTTCGCATGTAGAGCACGAAATGCTTGTACGATTTTCTTGTTTATTTTTCCTTTGACACAGCTTGCAACGCTTTCGTCCATCATTTAATTTTGGCATATGTTGAGATACAGCAATCGCACTTGATTTTCTGTTGATAGCAGAGAGAGGGAACGAATTCTTTCGTGAGCAATATCAGACAATAAGTCCATTCACAATATGTTGTCGAAATTCAAGATGCGTTACGTTGATGTTGGAATTCAATTTCTTGTAATTCAGATAGCCATTGACAACTGCTGTGTCAAGACAATCAAAAAATATTCTGAGATAATATTTGTACTTGCTACGCAAATCAATAGTGTAGTTAGATTTCAGTTGATCAGCAAGATCGACGCCTCCCATGAAGCGATTATATATTTTAACTATGCTTGGCACTTCAAGGCAGATTTTATTAGCGCTGCCTTTTACCTTCCTTTCAGTAATTTGTTTCGCACAGGAGTCCCCTGCGTTTGATAATAAATGAACACTTCTCGTATCGATCCACTTCACAAAATTTAATTTCCTGTCCGTTGTTTGAAATGACTGCACTTCCCCTTTCATCATTTCTTTATCTGGCTTTGGTTTCGGCAGTCCTCTCCTGTTACGAACTGTTCCCGTCGCCTCCAGTCCATGTAGGTGTAAAAGATAGAAAAGGTATGGAGAGGAAAAAAAGTTATCCATAAATACTCGGCAGCCAGAGCCAATGAGACTTTCAGTCATACGAAGAACAACATTTTCTCCAAGCCCAAGTTCCACAGTTCCTTTTCTTCCAGTGTAAACTTCCATTTGATAAGTATATCCTGAACGTGAACCGCACCTCATCCACATCTTGAATCCCCATTTTATTGGCTTTGTTTTCACGTATTGTCGCATAGCATTGTGACCTTTGTATTTTATCATACGTTCATCTATACTTTGACATTGTTCGGCGGTACGAGCATTTTGGAATGCACTATTCAGGTGGTTCAAAATGCATCGTACTTTTGAAGCTCTGTCGAAGTTTGGATCATTCTTTGGAAGAGCAGATGTGTTGTCATTGAAGTGAAGCATGCGCTTGATAAGTTCAAATCTTTTGAGAGTCATCACACTAGAAATAAATGTCACGCGTAAATCACTGTCTGTTGACCAGTAGAAGCGAGTGCAAGGCAATTTGTGATACCCCATGACAAGAAGAATTCCTATAAACGCTTTCATTTCGTCAGCAGAAGTTTCGAAAGTCTCACCCTTCTGTATTGCATATCTGTTCGATTCATGTACGATAAGGTCCACCAAGGCATCAAAATTAGATGTGCGACAGAAGACATCATATGGTGCTCCATTAGTAATATTTATACAATCATAGTCAATTGGACGATCGAATTCTGGTTTGCAAACTGGCTCACACTTGGTATCCCAAACAAATGTAGGTCTTTCAGTCATTGTAAGAGCTGCTTTCTGATGGTTGAACATCCATTTCTGTTCGGCTCTCTTCACCTGTTTGTATCAAAACATTAGTTTCTTCACTGTTATCGGCGTTTGCTAGAACTTCAATATCATCTCTGTCTAATTCATCAACCTCGTCATCCGCAAACAATAGTTCCAAAACTTCCTCAAGTTTAAGATTAAAATGTCTGCCTTTCATATATGTGCATTTTCGTTTAGTCGCCATCACATCCAAGATACGAGGAAGAAGAATGCTGTGAAATTCATTCGCTTTCATTGAAATTCATTGTATTGGCGTGAGATGACGGTACGTATTGCGTGACGTCATTTTGATTTGATTCGACAATAAAAAGATACATTCGATTTCATGATTTCAGCTTGCTTCCGTCATAGAGATGAACAAAAGCAAATAATTGGCAGAAGCAAGTCAATCCACACTCTACTCCAGTTCACTTACTGTTTGCAGCTGTTGATAGTTGAGGCCATTGATATCAATGCGGTAGTTAATACGATGATTGATCAATGATTGTGCACCTTACGGTCCTTACCTATTGCAAGAACATTTTGTCTTAGCTGTGCAACAGATACTGGTTACAATAAACCCGATGTTAATAACTAACTAATGGGATAATGGGACACATATCGCTGGCTTTTTGGCGAACCGTCGAATATGTCAAATATTGAAGTATTAGCTACAGAGCTTCAAAAATTTCAATTTTTTAAATTATTACCACAAATAGATTTTCTATGCATTGAGCTGAAGTGAGTTTTACTATGTGAATTAGGATTACCCTATACAATGCATGAAGGATTTCATCTTATTTTTTTTAAAAAAATCTACTTTATTTCATATTCGACACTTTAGCAGAAAATGAAAATATGAATTTCGACATATTCGACGTATATTCGACGCTTCACTGAAAATATTTTTTGGGCCAATGTCATATTCGACGTATATTCGACGCTTCACCGAAAAAATATTTTGGGCCAATGTCATATTCGACGCTTCACCGAAAAAATATTTTGGGCCAATGTCATATTCGACGTATAAGTTCATCCGATTCTTCACTAACTATACCCACAAACGTTTAACACAAAAATAAAGGCCTACATGTAGGCTTAGCCTACTTATTGAGGATATGTATCGAAATCTTATTAGGCCTAATACTCAAGAATCTTTGGATAAAAGTCAATAGTTGTAATAGTAGGCTACCTCTTTATGCTAGTCTAGCCCCGAAACATTCAAGAGGTTTTTGTCAAGTAAAACTAATAGATTTGTAATAACTAACTATTGTTATTTTCGATAATATAAATTGGACGTTTAGCATTTGTTCGATAACATAGCACGCAATGACAACATCTTGACTCCTAAAATGCAAACAGATTAACGTTGAAGGGACTTGTAAAAATTTGTGTATTCAGCATTTGTTATAACAGGATGGGGACCGTTGCACAAAGACAGAGGAGATAGCTGGAGGAGATTCATAAGCTCTCAAGAGATCACTACTCTTTGAATTTCTTTTGTCTATTAGTTTGACTTCAGAGAATTCGGTCTGAAGATGAGAGTTTTTCAAAAAGAAAGAGGACACATTTTTCTTGACATGCAACTGGCGGATTTTTGTCCAGTTAATCACTGTGCCATCTTCCGCGTGGTGAATGCGCAGCAGACCCATAGCTGCACTGAAATCTTTGAATTTCTGAATTTCTTGAGTACAAACTTCATGCACATGATAAGGTTTTCTGGAAGCCATGCGAATGAGAGTAGATAATTGAGAAGGGACGTAAATTTCACCAACAGAATTTAGTGCTCGTTCAATGACACTATGAACAGCATCACCCTCGGACTGACCATGATTGGTTTCAAAATACAAAATAGTCACTTCATTCAATGTAGTGGTATACTCAAGTAAGTGAAGCAACATTGCACAGATAAGACTGTTTTTGTTTTGACCACCGCAGCCATCACAAAAGAGATAAGCTTTCTCATACCCGCGTTGGTCCATAAGGCCAAGATAATTCGACAGGTGAGATCCAATCTCATTAGCTCCACGTTTTGCAATAGATTCATTCCACAAATAACAATGTGTCTCAGTTGTTTTAATATCATAAACAGTAAAGTTGTATGATGACAAACGTCGCTTGTAAAATAGCTCATTTCTATTGCATATAGGCAAAAATATCACCTGTTGAAGATCAAAGCAAGCAACAACTTCACTTCCATTGTTCGTCTCTTTGAAAAGCCTCTTCAATTCTCTCACCTTCTGTTTCTCATTGATGTGGCAATTGTATGTATCCTCCATAGTAGTTTTCTCTTGATCATTTCCTTGTCTGTAGTTTTCGCAAATACCACAGAGATCTTTCTTTGGACGATGGAATTTGAGATTCATTTGCTTCAGTCTTCGAAAATAGAAAGACAAGGTTACGGCGTCCGCTTGATCATGATCATTCAAATATAAACGGTGCATTTTAGAGAGACTTAGATCTGATGACAGATATTCACAATTCGAATCAGCACGACAGTAATGTGATTCTACTTTCGGGAATTGCCGAATACGAGTGTCAACCAGATCCTTTATTCTTCGATCTCGTAATTGTTGGATATTCGGTCGACCACCACGTCCCTCAGGTTTCACAATGCCATTTTCATCTATTTTGTTGAGGACTGTCTTGATTGTGCGATCAGTTATTCGGAGAGTGTTGGAGAACAAAAGGCGACACACTCTGACCTTATCTCCACTTTCGTTCACAGGCAAGAAATATGAAATTGTACGAGATTCCTGCTGGCTTCCTTTTGTTTGTCTGGAGCACTTGCGGAAAGTTGCATCGCAAGCCAAATGCGTTGCTCTTGTAGATTATTTAAACCACGATATGCATTCAGAATTTCAGTTCTTCTTTCATAAAAATCAATTCACAGCCAAATCCTTTTATTCCACAATACCTACTTTGGCATCGATCTTCTATAACGTTTCTCTCACCGCAAGGCTTTTTTGATTTCTCAGATTGGTATGGCAAACCCTTGATCCGGGCGATCTTCACTTGTAGGCGATCTGATATAAGCTTGTCAACGGTGATGTCTGGATTCATTTCTTGGCGTTCGATGCCTTCGACGTCGAAGTTCGAAGTTGTTAAGATGGATGAAGGTGCTGAGTCACAATATTTACAAGGTTCGTCAAAGTGTGTCTTGCAATAAAGACGTAGGCAAGTTTGACAGGCGGCCCAAATCTCGGAATTGCAGACTTCAAAACATAGATGATATTCATCAACTGCCTCCTCAACGTTACATGTAGAAGTCTCTGTGTCGACGGCACTTTCCACTTTCTTCATACGGCAAATAGATATAACGCCACCAAAATGCCACTTGCCATCTGGAGGCCACCACATTTTCTCTCTGGATCCTATTTTGATGCGTCCTCCACCAATTACTTTTAATAATCGCCGTTGAACAACATTTTCTGAGTTATTCATGCTAGTATGCAGCGAAGAAAATGAAGCTACAGATGAATTCCGTGATTCCGATAAAATACGCTTACACAAATCATGGTTGGATAGCTATATTCAAATTTTGTCTTGCTGCATAGATATCTATGATATGTCATGACTCATGATGACAATCAAACTGTTGCGACGAGGCAACCTAGATATCAATAAGGAAACAATTTTGGTGCTATTCAACTTAACAGGTCCCGTCTTGTTTCATATTCGACGGTTCACCAAAAATCAAATTTGGAAAATTAACCATATTCGACTATTGCAGTGTTTTCGTACATGATGAATTAGTTAAGATACGTGCATAATGTGGATCCAAGATAATTTTGATAACCTTCTTAGCAAATTAGTATCAATAAATCGATTTTGAAAATTTTGCATATTCGACGGTTCGCCAAAAAAGTAGCGATATGTCCCATCCCTTAAAACTGCCTAATGGGATAATGGGACATATATATCCCAAGAATAAAAGTGGTCCTAGATCACAGTGTAAGTTTGAATTTGATAATTTAACGTGACTCTGAGCTAAACTACATCGCAATTAACAAAAAAAATAATAATATCGCAGAAAAAAATGGAAATTGAAAATTTTGTCCCTTTAAGGGTTAATATCGAAATGGCACATCACAGAATTTGACAACTTGCTCCTTCTCGAATGGATAATTCGTGTATCACTTGCTATTGGAAATGGCAAACAATACGCTGATGCAGCGTGCGTGCATAGTGAGAGATGCGTGCGTGCTGTGATATCACTTCGCACACACCAAAAAACACATTGTCTGGTAACATTCGATTCAGAGAATGCACTATGCAGTGAGGACTGGCTGAGAAGGCGGTGGTGAGATCATCAAGTGAACTTATTTTCGTACGCCTGCTACTTTTTTTAATAATGATCGGAAAGGCCAACATTATGGAGAAAACATGTGCGCAATGATCTGAATTCTTCGAATCTGAATGAATTTTGGCAATCAAAGCACTTTGCTGGAACTCACATTAATCCGCAAGCTATACGCACGACTTTTTTTCTATCACTGCAAGGTATTATGAATTCCTTTTTGCCCACTTAATAGGTTCCTCGATGTGCTGTCGATTTCGTATTAATCACACTTCTAGCAAACCGAAGCAGATAAACAAAATGTTTAATTCTGTGGTAAAAACAGTCATTGCGAGTGGTTTATATCTCAGAGAGTGATAATACCGTAGACAGAGTATCTCTCAGCCAACCAGCTCGTCTTCGCGGTTCAACTGGTCGCCTGTCTCTAATGTAGCGAGCTTCAGTCACGACTTTCAAAAGGCGAATCAGAAATGTCAAGGTTACGGCGATCATGCTCCTCGAAACGAACTTTGAAGGGCCTCTGAACTTGCTCAATGCAACTTTTACTACAATGTTCACAAGCAAATTCGTCAACCACAAAGCGCGCATCGTAAGGATAAAGGTTGTGGAGGGGATTACAAACATTACAGTGTACATACTTTTTAGTAGATTTTTAGAAAAGTATTGTCTAGTGGTTTTATTAGATTTGCTCATCAAGGTTACAGGCAGTTGGTATTTTTTATTAACTTTTTTGTATTACAACTATCATCAATGAAATTAAGAGAAAGCCTAGCATTATTTTCAAAATTACTTTTATGAATTAAGCTTCTTTTGATTTATCAAAATCGTGATTTTCACGTTTGTTTTTGTGTAATCTATTATGAAATTTTTTCTTAGCCTTATTTATGATAGCAGATAATGAGCATTTGCTTTCGATTCGATTATAAATACTGTGTACTTTACATGTCGAGGTAGCCAACTGTCTTTTTGCAACCTTTTTTCCGAGGGACAGGCTTAGAATACCATTCGTATGAAATCCGTATAGAAATCGTCAATGCCTCTCGCTGTCATGGATTTTTATATTAAACCGTACATCGTCATTCATGGAGTTGAAGTTAGTTAATACGCTATGAAAAATGACATCATCATGATCAAAAGGACCTATGAGAGTGTCATCGACATAGCTCATAAAAATCGTAGGTT
Source organism: Prostheceraeus crozeri (assembly GCA_907163375.1). Lineage (NCBI taxonomy): Eukaryota > Metazoa > Platyhelminthes > Polycladida > Euryleptidae > Prostheceraeus > Prostheceraeus crozeri. The sequence continues at coordinate 83,940 of CAJQUW010008053.1, read as the reverse complement.
GGACATTTATATTTTCAGCTTAAGGCCTCGGTTTCATAAATAAAGTGGTTGGAAATTATAACAAAAGGTGGGTCGTAATGAGAACCCATAGCACAACCACGAGTTTGCAAGCATAGGTTTGATTATCGAATTCTATTTCGTAGTTGTAAGCAATGAAATAAAGGACCAATATTGTCAACATATTGTCTATGGTCAAGGCGAAGTTGTCAATTTGCTCCCAATTTTTTTCCAGCAAACTTTTGAACACAGTTAATCCCAAAATCGATAGAGATGCTGGAGTATATGTTTTTAAAATGATTTGATGAAGGCTGCCAACCGGTGACGGAGGAGGAATGTTATAATATACGTAAATCAAGTTGTTGAGACGATTGATGCTGGTGAGGCTGGTTAGCTCACTCGTCCTTAGCAGAGTCGACTACTGTATTTCCATACATGCGGGCTTCCAGCATCTTCCCTTGCATTACTCCAGCGCGTCCTCCATGCATCCGCTCGACTGATCTACGGAGCTAGGAAGTTTGACCAAATTACACCTCTCCTTACTGACTTAAACTGGCTTTCCATCGAAAATCGCATTGATCATCGTCTTGGCACTCTTGCCTATTTGTGTCGTCATGAGGCAGCTCCCACATACTTGATGGACGAATTACAAGAAGTATCTTCTCTAGGTAGTCGACAGTCGCTTCGTTCCTCAGCCTCCGGTCATTTCATCGTGCCTCGTGCTCGCCATCCTACCTTGGGAGGCCGATCCTTCGGAATCACCGCAAGCAAGGTGTGGAACCGCATTCCTCAGGACATCACTGGTTCCATGAGTGTATCTGCTTTTAAGAAACATTTTAAAATTTTCCTTCTCTGTAAAACAGCCCAGAAGCTCATGTTTGGGCATCATGCTTGTTATTTTAAAATAAATCCTTGAATGAATGAATAAGTGAGGAATGATCACAGTTCGGGACCCTCGAACTACCTGACGCTCGTATATTGTGAATACGTTGGCATAACTTAACCTACGACAAATGGGGAAGTGCACAAGAAAACAGTGATGGGAAGTTCGATCACAAATGAGACAAATAAGTGCCATGCCCAAAAACCTGATTCGACAGCATGAAGCATCTGAAGATGAATAATATCTGGGAAACCAGGGGTGGTGTTAATTGGGACGGCCGACGCCTACCACACATACACATTTAAAATAAACAAACGTGCAGCACAAGAATGAACAATTAATCAAGATAAATATAGTCAGTAAGACCGGTAAAATAAAATATTCCAGAACCTGCTAGTTAGTCGGAGAACGGTCACAAATCGCCGATATGACAATAAACCTTTCCGACAAAATAGAGGCCAAAGAAGCAGGCGCTTCAGATGACAGATCCTTATTGCGACTCCGTTTTCACCCTTTCACCGTTTTGAGATTGTATACGAAAGGAAACACCTTTGCACCGTTATGTTCAGTTACAGCTACCACATCATAGACTTCAAATATTTTGTCAGATGCGATAGCAGCATTTTTGTGAGATACGTTGCATATCTTCTGTAGCGCAAAATAAGATCTTGTCAAACAATATGATAAGCTTGTGAAATGAAAGTCTACAAATTAGCGCGATTAGTCCCTTGACAATGCGTCTTCAGTGCTTTTTCTCTGAAATTAGAGTGAAATGTACAAATTATGCAAACGCTTGAAGAAAGAAATTTGCTCCATGTGATAATTTGCTCTATCTCTGGTCTTAGCTATGTTCTTTTGTCTGAAGTAAATCTCAATTTACCTAAAAGCATTTCATCATCATCGACATAAAGGTTTGATGAACATTAAGACATGACATAACACACACTTCCAGGAAGGAGTTTCTAAAGTGTTCAAACTTTTGCTACTTTCTCGTTGCAGTTAATAAATATTTAACATCGCTTGAAATTCTGCTTTTTATTGAAATAAGCATGAATCGAGCGACATTGTGCTCCACTAATATGTTTTCTATGAGATTCGCAAGTAACTGTTAACCGTTCGTGTATGTTCTCATAAATACTAGCTAGTTTACGTTGTGGGGTAGAATTCTACCCCAAAGACATTGTAGAATTATTGCCGTAATTTGTCTGTAAGTTAGATCTTATACATCTCTTGCAAAGATATTTGGCACCTATAGGCATATGATTTGCCCTGCTGAGACTCTTGTTTTGATTCTATCTCTTCATAATTGATAAATTGGGGCCTACATGTAGACAAGGGGGCATCTTGTAATAGTCATGAGCATGTCTTTTGTAGGTAATTATGACTTCATTTTATAAACTGCCAATTCCTATCAATTAGAACGAGTTCTTTTATTTCTTGATGTTTACTTCCATCATACCGGCTCCTGTAAATCATACAAAAGTTTCGAAATCTTAATCTGCATAATCGTGTAAGCTTACATGTAGAGTAGAGGGACGTAAAAATTAATTAAGTTGAGTTTTCAGATTATCTGGATTGAATTACAAATGAAGATCACTGTCACAGATGACTAATTGTCATTAATGCGATAAGCATGGTGTGTGCTCTACTTGTATGTAACAACAAATGTAACAAAATATAACGAATGCCTGTATGGCTACAGTTTTCACAGATCACAATTTGATGCCGTGCAAAGATGAATCTGTGGCATTGCAAACATAATTGTCTTGTTTTGCTGTCATTAGATCGAGGGCAAACTTGGCATCGTCCAGGTTTGCTTGCCTTCGCAATGCATGTTGTAGGAGTGGTGACTTCCCGAATTCCAAATTTCGACAAGCACTCCCTGATGTCAAGACGTAGTCGCGGCTTTTCAATACGCCTTTGCATAAGGGGTCGACATAATTCATATGCCAGCTCCTTTTTGAATTCATAGTGATCTTCCATTGAATTGGACTGACTTGTCATCATTTTATGAGCGCAGATAACACTAACGTCAACCAAGTTCATGGCAACTGCATATGGCCACCTCCTGCACTTCCTCTTTGACCTGTATGTGCGTACAAGCTTGTCCAGATTGTCGACACCTCCTTTTGTTTCGTTATAGGTCTTCACTATATCAGGCTTTCCATCTTCCCGAGTGTTGTTCGTTTGAGGTCCGATGTGCATGGATGACAGCAGCAAAACTGGACGCCTTTGCTTGTCCCAAAATGAGCAGAGAGTCATGTCGGGGGTGTAGTAGTGACGGGTGTCTCCCTTGACACGTTCTGACAAGCATCTGGATCTGGCAGGAAGTACTCGGTTGTTTTGTCTCACAGTACCAACATACGTTGTGTTGTGATCTAATAACTCCTGCACCAGACCTTCGCTGGTGAAGAAATTATCGGCAGTCACATTTCTTCCTCGATCCAAATAATCTTCAACCAAGCCCATGACAATGGCATGAGCTGATGGTCTAGATTTTTGCTCGCTCAGTGTCCCTTTACCGATGTAAACAATGCATTTAAGTGGAATTGTTGTCTCAGAGCCAACACATCAAAAAATGTTGATGCCAAATTTTCCTGGCTTGGATGGAATATACTGCCGAAACTAAACTCGACCGTGGAACTCAACTAACATCTCGTCAACACACAGGAACGGTCCTGGAGTGTACACTGACTTCAGAGTTGCATTGAAAGTTTCGACAACACTGCGAACTGGACTCAATCTGTCGGTAATATCACGGCGTCTGCTATCATCAAAACGTAAAGCTTTCTTGAGTTGAAGAAATCGCTGGGTTTTATGTCGAAATTTCTGAGTTGAAGAAACTCATGGTTGCCCTGAAGCAAAGATGTCCGTCTCGATGTGTCCACAATTCACGTAAGTCACGGTGATGAGCCTTGAAAACTCCTTCTAGCAAATGAAGTCCTATGAATGCCAGAATCTCGGCTTTATCTGTGCGTCTCCACTTTCCGTTTCGCGCAAATCTACGCAAGCTTGTGTTCGTGTAAATTACTGCTGTATCTATAAAATCATGCATCATTACAAGAAAAGCTTCCGTTCTAGATGCAGGATGCAAGCCAGTTGAGAAACCAGGCCGAGAAATATTACACATATTCCGTCTGGGACAACGACCTTGAGAAGCAATGTCAGAATTTTCAGTCCACTTCGACTATCGGTAGCTGCAGTGCATGACTATTGAAGGATTCTCAGATCTGAATGTATAATAGCATAGGCCTTCATTCGACAAAATTTTGTCAAGGACAAACTGGCCTAAAATAATTAGTAGCTCAAATCTCGTCTAGGAGGCTATTCAATCAGGATTCAATCAGATACGGAGTGGATTCAATACTGTAAAAATCACGTGATTGATATAAGTAAAGAGGTTTGGCACGCTTACAATGATATCATGATCCCATAGTTATGTGGAAGTTGATCGTAAACCCTGTATATAAAGCCTGTGACGTGTAGGCCTATAGGCCTATACTTGCCATTCTCTTAGGTATTTCCTGTGAAAAGGTTGAAAGATGAAAGAAATTCAGATAAATCAAATGATTTCGAATCGAATTTCGAAATCAAATCGAATGTTTTCGATGATCGAAATAGAAAAACAGAAGTACAATGAAACAAAAAGTTTTTTCAGCAACAGATCAATGATATTTTTGACAAATAATTGTTGGGGTAGAATTCTACCCCAGAACATAAGTAACTGTGATTCTTGAAATATCCGATGAAGTACAATATATTTCTAATCAAGAATGTAGCGTGTAAAATTGACCCTATCTAACAAAAAAAGTCATATAGTATCAATGATCAAATGTGCGTAATAAAAAAATTACGCTTGTCTGAAAACGGCTGGGGTAGAATTCTACCCCACAACGTAAACGAACGGTTAAAAATATTGATACACATGCATTTGTTTATGATACAGGATTTTACAATTGTTTGATTTGTCAATCATTCTGATGCTTTTGTTTAACCCATTAGTGCCCATAGTCCTTTTCTAGGACGGTTCCTAACACCGATCATTTCACAGTTTATCACTTATTTCAAAGTTTCAGTTTGATTTATTTAAATGATTTATGCTTTAATTGAGTATCAGTCTGCTCACATCATGATCTTGTCATGTAAAAAATAACTTCATTTGAATACCTTTGATTTTCAAAGCTGAAGAATGGCTTCATATGAAAGGAAAATTAAGCGCTCATGATCACTTGCGATTCGCCTTATGGGATATTGTCACAATGATATATTTGTATCAACTTAAATTACTGATGAATGCATTGAGTTGGAATATGTACAATGTCATATTAAAAATATTCTAGAATGATTTCACAGTCGTCATCCAGCAGGAACAGGCCAAGCTTTGACTAGGAGTAGGCCTAGCAAAATCTATCAAAATTTTTCGAATCACGTACCGTTAAACCATCACAGTTCTTATATCAACAATAGAGCAATGTGTTAATAGTTAGTACGCCTATTGTGTTGTTTATGTATGCTTTTGCCACAAGAAAATCATAAAGCTATGCATAAAATCGTAAAGACCTTCAATATATTGATTAATTTCCAATCTTTTTCAGTGCATCGACAATTTTTCAATATATTCACAAGTCTAATTTGTCCAATTTGATATCAGCATACATTTATCTCTCAGCAGTCCATCATCATTTAATGAAAAGTGCTTCCGTAGCACGCTACACACAAATATTATAGCAATTTAACTTTATCCCCCTCGTGCCCACCGTCCTTATAAAAGGACGGTGCTCAAGACTGTACTTAATGGAAAAAATACTTTCAGATCTGTGATATTTGAACTATTAGATGCCTAGCAACCTGTGTCGCTCAATATCATGCCGAAATTTTGAGATTTTATTTCCTTGAGTAAATGGGTTATTATTGGGTTAAGTTAACTATTTGTTTATGGTATTTTCAGGTGCTCGGTCAGACACCGACATTATTGCTAGGTCGCTAGAATGTAGAGTTAAGTTACTGATAAGCCTATCTGCTATAGTTGCAAATTCTTGCAATAAGGTGATATAGGCCTATAGAAAGTTATTTTATCAAAATTATGTATGATTTAGGCTTCTTTGCGTATCCAGTGTCCGAGCGCCCTGATTTGTTTACAGTAGACGGTGTTGATCAAAGCTTACGGTTCACTGTTTGGAGCACGATGGTGTTTCGCACGCGGTCAATCCCCTTGATGCGAAGCAAGATCCGGCAGCAACTGGTTCCAAACGCATTGATTTTATCGGACCGAGTTTTCGTGATGATCCATGATTATTGGTCTGTGAGTATGGGTATGTTGGCGTGTTCGTGGGTCACTATACCAAAGTTCACATCAACCACTATAAGCCTCCATCGTTCAGATACCACTGTCATGATAACGCATGTCCATGACATTGTATGATTTTCAATGTCCTTTATTATTACAGAGTGTCGGGTATCTTTGTTTGATGCATTCTTTAAATGCTAAACATTTGGCCTGTCGATCAATGAGTCTTAAAATCATCATTGTAGTGTGATGTATAATTGACTTTTATTCAGTAAAACTTATCAAAACCGCTCCTTTGACATAATCGACAATGATTGGTTCTGAGATTGATGACAATGCTAAAGTGTCTCATCGCTTGAATGATACAATCAAACTCATTGAAACTGGAGCTAAAACTGACAGTCTTTCGGAAATCAAAATGCTAACATTTCGGAGTTGAAATTCAAGTTGTTGAAATGAATATTTCCATCACTCTATATTTCTGCCTGCAGTTTATGCCGGGCGCCGATCTGCCAATGCACATTTAGTAAAATAAAGCGGATGCATCTATGTTTTTAAAACAATAAAGGAAATTTGTCTGAACGAAGGGGAGCGACTGTTCTTTATTTAAAGGTACCGTAACGTACATTTAGGCCTGCGTGTGGCATTCTAAAAAGTCGGAAAAGGAAGTAGGAACTACACGATGAAGGCTCCATAACTCATTTATCAAAAGCTGGTAATCTTTCATAACTTCCGTTTCTATCAGTATTCATTTCGTAACTCCAGTTAAATGACAATATCTTTTATATTTTCATGTAATGTGTGATTTGATTTTGAAGGAACATTCCAAATCCTAAGAAGGAACATCTGAGGCGAAGCTTCGATGGAAATGTTCATGAAAATGTTTGCCGGGTATGTTTGTGCATAATCAAATAATATCGACTATAATTATGAACATAATGCTGATAACTTGACAACGACATCGCCACGGCTTTCTTCCAAATGTATTAAGCATATCTGTGATGTATGATGACATAGCAATGCTGGTCTCTAGAATGAACGCCGAAAGGCGGTAGGTACCCATTTGTTACTCCATTTGTATCTAAACCCATTTTACTCGTAAATGGCTGTCGGCTTCAAATTCCGGAGGCCAGTCAGAAGTGAGGGGAACGAGGTTGTTCCTGAAGATTCATAGCCTATAGCGCTGCTACCCACACTTCTTGACTACTGCAAAACTCAACGTCTGACGGATCAGATCTATTGTATTTCATGAATAACTTGGATTATCATGTATTTTCCATACAGAAATTATGACATTCTGTGTTGCGGTAGCGTCGTATGATTATGTGCATATGGCACATGTTGTTTGTATACACCAATAGGGTGAACATAAAGTGAGTTATATTTTCTCATGTTGAAAATAGAACTCACACACGCTCTGCTACCAAATGTAGCCAAAGGTACGCAGTGGAGGATTGTAAAAACACTTTACTGGAATTTACACGCAGATATATTTGAATTCGTTTACAATATTTGTCATGCAATAAATATTACATATATACAAGGTGTTTCAAAAGTAGGCTAACAGTAGAAATTGGCCTTGAAAAGCTATGTCTTAATGCTATAGATTAATAAGCTATGTCATAATAATCTTTTTCACGATGCCACAGATAGCTAATATGCCTTGTATTCGTAAGGGGCAAAAATTCAATACTCTTTGACATCGCGTAAATCATATTAAAATATCTCATGATCTCCAGTGTTTTCATGCCTACATATTTCACTACAACCCAATTTGAATCTATACCGATCATGAGAAGTCGAATAACTATCCAACATCTATCAAAAAAAAAATTATTAGGAAACCATGTAAACAAGATAGTAGTTGTTTCAGTGTTACTGCGGAGAAGGAAGAACAGCTGACATTCGAATGTCCTCCGCGCCCCTCAGCCTGGTGCACGAAGACGCTGTCGTCAACACAAGACAGGGAGGCGAAGAAGGAAGAACAGCTGACATCCAAATGTCCTTCACCTTTGTTAATTCCAGCCTCCTCTTAGACCATCGTCAGAAGCTTCTGACGATGGCCTAGAGGAGGCTGAAATTAATAAAGGTATTAACATTAAAACAACTACCATTTTGTTTGCTTGGTTTCCTAACAAAAAAATGAACAAATGAATAACCAAGGCCTATTCAACATATCAAAAAATTAATCAACTTAAAGTTGCAAAAATTCACGAACGCAAATGCTCAAAATGTCCACCATGGACATCGGCACATTCTTGTAGTCTTTCGGCCACACTGTGGCACACAGTTCTGCATAAGTTCCTGTCATCACTGATCTCTTGACAGGCATCTGTGATGTAGGAGCGGAGTTGAGAAAGTGTGTGAGGTTTTCGTCCGTACACTTTCTCCTTTACAACGCCCCAAAAGAAAAAGTCCATCGGAGTTAGATCGGGAGAGCGAGGAGGCCAAAGGATGCTACCACATCTCCCGATCCACTTTCCTGGAAAAGTGTCATTCAGATAGCTTCTGACACTCACTGCAAAATGCGCTGGTGCACCATCCTGCTGAAAGTACAGCTCATTGAAGTTGTTCAATGACTGCATCTCAGGAATCGCAAAGGATTGGAGCATTTGAAGGTACACCTCAGCCGTCACAGTTCTTTCAAAAAATACTGGCCCAATCACACCGTTGCTTGACATACCGGCCCAGACGGTTAAGCCAGGCTGGTTCAGCTCATTTGTTGATACCATGTGCGGATTTTCAGGGAACCAGTAGACACAGTTATGTCTATTTACGTGACCTGATAGTTTGAAACTGGCTTCGTCAGACCAAACTATCTTGTCAAGCAAATCTGGGTTCTCCCGAATTTCCGACAACATGAGCACAGCAAACTGCAAGCGTCGTTCAGCATCATCCGGTAGAAGGTGCTGCAACAGTCTGGGTCGGTATGGTTTCAACTCAACTTTCCTCATCAGTCTCCAAGTAGAGCTTAGAGAAATGTCCAACTCCAATGAGGCTCTTCTTGTTGACTTCTTCGGACTTTGAACAAATGTTTGGGCCACTAGCTCCTCGTTTGATGTTATTGAAACTGATCGAGGGCGTCCTGACTTCGGTGCATTCTCTACCGAACCGGTCTTTTCAAATTTATCTCGAATGCGATAAATAGCAAATCTTGATGGAGGATTGCTGTGAAAGGCATCTCTCCATTCCATTCGCACCTTTTCAGCATTCTTGTTTTTCCAAAAGGATTTCAAAATCCATTTTCTCTGATCATCTTTTAGATGACCTGACATGACAGAAGCAGCAAATTCAAAAAAGCTTCAAGCTTGTTTAATTCACTTCAAGTCAAACTAACAGTGTTTGATTCAAATCAAATTAATTGAACATATCCATGTACGTAATGTCAGATTGATGCTATATCTTGTCCATGATAGATTTCAAAATTCCTTTGCCAATGGAATGCTACTGCATAGACTTCTAAATGATAGTAGCAATTACTTCGAAGTCTATGGCTCATGTTGGACTGATCATGGATATCCATCGACTGATTCAGGTGTAAATCGCCAATAGAACGGTCAACATAGATTTCCTAGGGCAAAATCAACTGTTAGCCTACTTTTGAAACACCTTGTATATATATATATATATATATATATATATATATATATAATAAAAGTTAAAAGTTCTTCAATACGTAACTATAAGTACTATAGTTTCACGGCCATTCGACCGATTTTCAAACGTTACAACTATAGAAAGAAACATTTTAAAGTCAGTATGAGAGATGGCAAGGTGTAGAGATAGAATAGCTGTAGATATATAAACGTTCATATATATATGTAAAAAAAGTTCAGTCTCAGCAATTGGTTTGATATATTGAAATAATTGAAGTGAAAACACATGGAATGCACAAGCGCTTTGTTTATTCTTCAGGTGCAAAGAATTTTTTGTGCATTCCATTTGTATCACCGCTTGTGCATTCCATGTGTTTTCACTTCAATTATTTCAATATACATATATATACAGGGTGTCCGTAAAGTCGCTTGACTTTTAAATTGAATATCTGCATGAGTAAACAATAAACGTTTACGTCAGAAACCCTGCTATATTACGCAACATGAAGGGGAATTTACGAATCTAACAATAAGAAATGAATATTCGATTATTTAACTTCTAAAATTTTACATTCTGCATGTAGTCAGTTTTGTAATGAATATCATATGTGCAATTACAGTTCTCAAGCTTTGGTGAATTCATTTCAGCGTTATATATACATATAATTGGTGTATACAAGCAACATACAAACAACGCTACCGCGACTTCTGGTCATTACACGCTTTTATTGAGTTATTGACTGTAGACTAAAGTCGAGGAGTCATTTCTTTAATAAGATTTGAAAAGAAACGATTTTTCATTTTTCATACCATTGAAGTTATTATATATTATTATGTATCTAAAGAACAATTTGACGCACAATTATCTCACCGTGCACCTCCTCGTAGACAGTAGGTTACTGTACATATAACCCACGATAAGACATGGAATATGCCTATGTCCAATCCCAGATCCAATACCATAGATGTATGTCGTGCTCTATGGATCCACATTTTTATGACAAACTTAAATATTTCAATTAAACACAAACTCAACAATGTAGCATTTAGAGACTTCTAATGTAGAATTCCATGAATTTATTCAATGTTGTCAATTCCCATAGAAGTAAAAAAACGATAGACGGTTTAAACGACATTGATAATACATTACCGTCTAACAGAAATTTTGAATCACAGATCAACAGAAGTGATACTTCTTTCGATGTAGAGCAATTCCTGACAACCGTTGTGCATTTGGATGGAAATCCACATCAACAAACTGTAAATTATCATTCCATCGATTTCCTAAAGACGATCTTTTTTAAAACCTAGTGGATCAAAGCCATCGAAAGAAGAGATTTTTCCCCTGCAAAACGACCAACACTTTGCAGTACTCATTTTGAGGAAATATTTCCAGAATATCCCATATTACCAACCAACAATATAAGTCAAACGAACCTCCTCCACCGATAAACGTGATGTTGCTCCAGTGTTAGAACAAACTATTCATGATGAAGTGAAACTGACACAATCTCCTTCTCCTCAGCGAAATGTAAACAGCGAACTTGTAAAACTAAAGAATGAAAACAAACGGCTAAAGTGCAAAATTTTTGAACTGAATAGAAAATGAAAAATGTTCGAAAAGGATTGACTGTGAGAAATACTCAAAGAAAACGCTTTATAAAAACGTCGAGACATTAAATGATCTTCTCAGTGAATTACGTAGTAAGTACATAGTGTTATTGCACATAAGACGGCAATTGATTTGAAGGACCGATTCTCCGCACAGTCATTACAAAACCTCATGTTTGCTGCAAGCGAGCCGGCAAAAGAAGTACACGGATGATGTAAAGGAATTTTCGTCATCATTATTTTTTCCAAGTCCGTCGGCTTACGAGTCAGTTAGACAATTTCTTCAACTGCCAAAATCTTCAACACTTCGAACTTTGTTGACGAATAATCAGTGCAATCCTGGATCACACAGCAATCATTTGAAAGCAATGTGTGATTTGGAGGGCGCGTTACTTACTTGCTGTCTCACTGACGCCGTTTTCATCCAACTTGGGTAAATGACCTCCCTCGTTGTTTCAGATCCACTCTTGACGATGTTGGGCAATGTGCGCCCATCGCCGTGGGAATTCGTCTCTCCATCTTTTCTTCTGCCGGCCTCTGCGCCTTGTCCCACTTCTCGGAATCCAGCATGTCAATCTGGTGCTCCAACGATCGTAATCCCTCCTTATAACATGACCGGCCCACTTCCATTTCAAATGCCTCGCTTCTGTTCTTACATCTTTTACACCGGTCCGTCTTCTTACTTCATCATTTGTTATTGTCTCTGCGTGTTATTCCCAGCATTTTCTCCATAGCTCGCTGCGTGACTTTTTGTCTTGATGTTTTAATTGAGTTAATTGATTAACCGATTACAGTAGAAAAAATCTTTCGGAAGCCTACTTGTTCGCGCGATTGATTATCGTCTACTATTCTCTGTATTCTTGCCATCAAAACCTTCGTAAATACTTTGTATCAATGGCAAAGTAGGCTCACGGGTCTGTAGTTCTTGATGTCTTTAGTATTTTCTTTGTTGTGAAAAACAACAATCTCAGCACTTTTCCACAATTTCGGAATTTCTCCACTTATCATTATCTTATTGAATAGCTTGGTGAAGATGCTAACGGTTGTCTGTCCTCTGGCTTTCAAAATTTCGCTCGAGATTTCATCTTCTCCTGGCGATCGGTGATTTTTCATTGATTTTATTGATGATTTTACGTCTGCCTCTGTTATGGCTGGTTCATCCCGTGCATCATCGTAATCATCATAACTGTCTTCTTCTACTTCGTTCTCAATTTGATCCTCCCGTCTCGAATACAGATCTTTATAAAACTTTGTGAATTCTTCAGTTATTTCTTTTCTGTCACTTGCTTCTGATCCATCGTTTCTTTTGATACTGGCAATCAGTTTTCTCCCGTTGTTAATAACTTGACAAGATTTCTTCAATGACATATTCTTTTCTGTAATTGATTCAATCATTTTCTCGTTAAACTCATTACTATCTTCTCGAATCTTCTTCTTGGCCAGTTTTCTCGTCAAGCACAATTCTAACTCGTTTTCTCGACTTTCTCTTCTCTTTCTTCACAGCTCTTCTCTTTTCTGCAAGTCTTCTCGTCTGTGATTTTCTTCGATCTCTCTTTCTTTTCGTGTCTGTTTAGCACTTTCTTTCAATGCGCATGTTATCTTTTGATAAGATTCCTCGACGTTCACATCGTTCCACTGTTCATCTAGAATTTCAAATCTGTTTTGTAGTTCTATCTCGAATGTCTCTTTGTTTTCAAGTATCTTGTTTCCTGGCGCGCTAAATTTTCTCATCTTCCTTCTTTCAGTCTTGCCTTTTATTCTGATCTTTGCTCTGACTGGTCTATGGTCGGAATCAAATTCGAACCTGTGTACAGTTCCGATATCCAAATATACGTCGGTATCTGTAGCCATTATGAAGTCTATCTCATTTCTGGTCTGTGCATTTGGTGATTCCCATTTTCTGGAATGCCTTTTCTAGAAAAAAGCATTGATGATCTTAAGATTATTTGCCTCAGCAAACTCAATCAGTCTCTCTCCCTTTGGATTTCTTGCTATATCCATACGGTCCACAACATATTTCTCCGTGTTCCGCAGTTCCGATTTTGGCATTCAAGCCTCCAATAAGGAACAACTTTTCGGATTTTCCGTCATCTAGGACTTCTTGTAGGTCTTCGTAAAACTGTTCTAGTTGTTCTTTGTCACTCGCACCAGTCGGAGCGCTGGTGCACTTGTACTGCTTTGATTGTTGTTCGTTTATTTATCTTAAGTCGTATGATTGATATTCTGTCTGATTTTGAATAGAATTCTTCTATTTTCTCCTTCCAGTCCTTATCTACCCAAAGTCCTGTGCCTCTTTGACCAGTTGCGGTACCTCACTAATAAGAAATCATAAGAGATCGTCATTTCCTAAATCTACCATTTCTTCGCCTTCTCTTCTTGCCTCACAAAGACCTAAGATGTTCATAGACCTTTGACAGCACACTTATGAGCTCATGCAACTTAGTGTCACCATCAGTTCTTCCGAGCAATATTCTACAGTTGAATGTCCCAATCGACATATATTGGTGACATCAGAAGAGATATTTTGCCGTACCCTTCTTCGACGAAGTCTTGGGTTATTTTGTTGTGAAATTAGCCACGGCCATTATTTTGTTGTGAATCCATATTTGTTTTTTTGAGGGGTTGAGTCATGCTCGTCTACGGTGACCCATTCCGGCTTGGACGAGTTTCCGCAGGATAGGAAAAGGGAAGTCTGTTGTTACAACAAACTTCTTGCAGCTGAAGCCACCGTTGACTGCATATTTAGTTCTTCCACTGTCTTCAGTGGATTATTCAAAGGTGTCCTTCTTCCGCCTTGTCGTAACATCGTCTTAGGGTTTTAGCCGCTTTTTGTAGAAACAGGGGTGCCACCCCCTGATCCGACGCCACCCAGATAATGCTACCGCTGTTGGTCCGGGACTGTTTATTCGTCAAACTAAGTTTGCTTATTTCGCAGCTAGTCACCAGATGAGATGGCATTCCGCTATCCGCCACCTGCGGCCCGTGAGGTTGAGTTACAGCTCCCCCTTCACGTTAGTGCCCGACAAATCATGCATTGCTTTCAAAAAATTCTATGATATAATGTCATTGTGCGAAATTTCTATGGTAAGGAACATTGCGTGTAATGGTGGGTTAGATCACGGATATCCATGGTTAGATGCTTTAACAATTTCTTGTCTTTATGTGTTATCTGAGACGATCTATGGTATTTGTCATTTCCAGCATGATATTGCAGTTCCTTGCATTTTTATCAATGCAATTAAAAAGTGGTTCTTCCATAGACAATCTCTGCATTTCAGATATCCTGTACGCTTATACACAAACATAGAAAAAGCATAACAATGACATTTCTGGTAAACATGAACCAAGTATTGAGAAAGCAGACTTAAAAAGCAACACTTTTAGTGCCGGTACAAACTCCAATTCCTTCATTATTTATGAGATTTGACACCAGTCATGTCGTTTTGTCATAAATAACTCAAAATTTGCTCCTATACATCCAATGCAAAAGGACACCAGTAATGACGGAAATAGAAATCAAAGGTGACTTCACCAGCTAGCTATAAAGAGATATCTAAACATAATGCAAAATTATCAAAGAATACAAAGCAATCATCAATTTCATATACTACGACGCACATGGAAAATCTTATGTTTTCCCATTAACACACTGTATTTCTTCTACCTCTGTTTTTGTTTCATCATTGTGTTATTCTTGTAAATAAAATGTTGAGGTGTCTTAGATGAAACTTTTTCGATAGATAGGGGATGGCTTTTTTAAATATGTTCCTTCAACCCATGAATTGCATGAAGTTTTTTCCTGAAATTGGTTAGTTTCAAGAATCATGTACGCGCATCACTGTGTACAACCTTTAAGATAATCCTTTCATATTGCATTTCCTCTGTTCCACACGAAAATGTGGCATTGCTTCTGTAAAATTTGGCATTTGCAATGTAGAATTTGATTTGGTGAACAAAGTCTCACTTCACTGATAATATCAGATTATAAAGACAGTTGTTGTCAATAGATAAATAAGCATCGGAAGAGCATGACCAAGAGATATTGACGACAAAACCATTGAATGCATTTGCTCATTGCTCGAATCAATGGTTCTGTTAAGATTACACAATTTAGGGTTTGAAATGATAGAAAAGTTCGATGACAAGCTCATTACCAGGTGAGAGAGTCCATGAAATGTTGGAAATGGATTCTCGTTATGTCATGATCGCAGCGAAAATAGTGGACAACTTCAAAACATTTACGACCCGTTTCTCCTGCGATGGTAATTTTGTATTGTTCAGAAGATAAAAAACAATAATGCTGCTATCTTGGACATTTCAATAATTGATCATCACGTCATCTGATCAACTGCCTACATATTGATTTCCATATTGTGAATGTGTTTGGATTTTTTAATGAATTGTGCAAAAATCTATTGCTCTGAATACGTCAGTGAGCTAAGACGGCTGGTTATGAAATGATCAATTGAACTGGAGCCTGAGATTTTCCCTTGACATCGAATGGGACAGTGATATCTTAGAGAACCTGTCTTTATTAATCAGTGATTTCAAACACCAGTAATGACGAAAATAGACATCTCATAAATAATATGACTATTTAATCGACATGACACCAGTAATGCTGCCATGCTCGTGCGCTGACGCGCACTCGTCGATATGGCAACATTCTGGTGTCATTTCGATTAAATAGTCTTACATGATCAGAGTTAATTTTAGTTACATTTTTGCTTTTCTTTGTTCATTAGCAAATACACATTCAAATAAGGTCATTTACAAAAGTGTTGCAATTTAAGGAATGTTATTGATAGTAATAAAATAACTTACATAGGCTTAAAACAAATTATACTGCTCCCTGTACTTTTATTGCAAGATGAGATAATGTAGTTCAAATAAAAACAAGTAAGTGACTGATAAAAACCCAAACTTGCTTTTATTTGAATTACATTATCTCATCCTGCAATAGAAAGTACAGGGAGCAGTATAACTTGTTTTAACAATGGCTATGAAAAATCACCTCCCGTCAAAAGCAGTTAACATATATATACGGTATATATAATTAAAAAAAGTGAACTCAGTAATCGGTAAAATATAGTAAAATAAGAAAGTAAAAAAAATAGTAAAATAAGAGAGAACTCAAAGAAAAACTCCAGATTTGCAAGCACAAGCGCCTTCTTATCTTCAGGTGCTTCGCTGAACAAGGAACAATATCAATTAAGCCTTAGAGGCAGGGATATATCAATTTACGATTTTCAAATTTTAACACATGTATCACAGGAAATAGAAGGAATAGAAATCAATGTATATGTACATGTAAGTGGTTATCAAAGTTTCATAATTTGGAGACGGTATATATACATGCATGCAGATATCAAATGATGAGGAGGATCATGGTAAGTTAGTCACAGGTTATTCAATGTGGGGTGAAATTTATCTATGAAAAATCTTAATTGATATTGTTCCTTGTTCATCGAAGCACCTGAAGATAAGAAAGCGCTTGTGCTTGCAAATCTGGAGTTTTTCTTTGAGTTCTCATCTTATTTTACTATATATATATATATATATATATATACATAAAAGGTAAAAATTAGAAACCAAAAGTCAGATGCCTGTAAAGTGCGACCGGTTTCGATGTATTATGTTTTACATCTAATCATGCACACAAGAAGTCAAAGTAACATGACAACTAATGATAAAATTACCAAAAAACATATAGAAATCATAAAGAGTTCAACAAAGGTTAAAATTTGGAAATAAAATAGCTTTCTTTATCCTCTCTGATGTACATAGTGGCATTCCAAGAAAGCTGGAAAATCTGCAGAGCTTTGAACTTGATGGGATAGTCCTTCGAACACATAGCTATATGTTTACTCACTGGTAGTGGGGCTTGAGCAGGATGTTTGATGTCATGTCTATGGACTGTCAGCCTATTCTTGAGTTGGTCCCCAGTCTGTCTATTGTAGTACTGTTGACAACCCATGCAACGGAGTACATACATCATATATATATATGTACAGTATATATTAAAGAATGTTCAAAAATGGACTGAATATAAATAAGATAATATCCCTCGGAATCAATCAAAGACAAAAAAATTAAAAGACTGCCCAAACCGGTTTCACCAGTCTGTCTGGCTTCTCACGGGCAAATATATTGAATGCAAATGAAAGATATCACTAAGGTGACACAAAATGATGAGATCATATGGATTACTGAAATCTAGGAATTTATGCACATGAACATAGTAAACAATATCACTTAATTAATCTGTTCAATGAAGGCTTGAGAATTTTAATACATAGATTTTCTTTGTCCTCACGAGTATATTTATCACTGTTATTTGGCAGCTTCAATATGGGCATAGAATGGAATGGAGGGTCAAAGTCCTTAGCACATGATGACACATGTTCACTTACATGTAGTGTTCTGTAATTTTGGTCACGGATCTGCTGGCGGTGGACTCTGATGCGTGATCTAAAAATGTCCCCAGTCTGTCCCACATAAATTTGATGACACCCACGACATTTCAAGACATAAATTACATCCCTTGAGGCACACGAAAGTTCGATTTTATTTGGAAGGTCTTCGTTTCATTATTAAGCAAATAAGAAAAGCAAGCCCCTTCTAGAATGCATCTACAACATTCACATTTTTTGTCTCCGCACTTTTTAACTCCAGTTACTGTTGTCCTGTTATTTTTGCGCAATAGATGCAAAAGTGAAGGTGGCTGACGGAAAGTGTTGATCAAATCATATTTATCGAAAGGAGAACTTAGCTTTAATGATGAAAACGCCGGGTTGATGATTCTGCCATAAATATTCGGGCTATTCGGATTGTAAGTTTGTATGAGAGGTAAGATTTTTCGAGAATCGTGTTTATTTTTCGATATCACTGAGGATGCACTACTAACTTTCGATTTGGAGATTGCATCACTTACAATGGTAGACGGGTAATTCTGTTTCCTCATTTGAGCTCTCAATTCATTGAACCGAATTTCTCTTGTCTCTGGTCTTGAAACTATTCTCATAATACGCTTGGCAAGAGTATAGGGAATGTTTCGGAGAGTATGGTTCGGATGGGCGGAATTAAAAGGAACAAAGCTGTGGCTGTCCGTTGGTTTACAATGCAAATCAGTTTCAACTACATTTCCATCGATAATGACTAGAACATCCAGAAAATTCAATTGATTTCGATTGGTTTCCATTGTAAACCTAATTTTCCCATCCAATTCATTGAGAATTTTATAAAAATCATGAATACTTCCGAAAGAGTCGTTCCAAATCACAAAACAATCATCTAGAAATCTGATCCAAGAATTATAGAAATAGTCAAAATCATCAATGGTTAGAATTTCTTTCATGATTATATACATCTTTGCCTCTAAAAAGCCCATAGTCAATGAGGCATAGGTAGGGGCGAGTTTGGTGCCCATGGCAGCCCCGCAAATTTGTAGAAAAATTTTGTTGTCGAAGCTAAAAATGTTGTTTTTAAGAACAATCTCCGTCCCTTCCACAATGAGATCGATAGGAAATCGATCAGGGATCAAATTGTCATATTTTTGTATCCAGAAATGTATTGCTTGAAGACCAAGCTCATGACTAATATTCGTGTATAAAGACGTTACGTCAAATGTGGCCAAATTAGCGTTGTAAATCGAATCGGGTAGTTTAATATGAAATGTGTGGAATCTTTACTGAAGCTAGGTAGCTTTGCAACTAATGGCTTCAAAATTTCGTCGATGAAAGAGCTCAGTCTACTAGTCGGAGCATTTGTGCTCGAGATGATAGGTCTGAGTTTTAGATTAGAAGGAGGGGGTACCTTTAGATGGCCATATTTATCTATTTTTGACAAACTCAAAATTTCGTGAAGTTTTTGGATTTTTGGTAATCCATACATGAATGGCAAGTCTGGGTTAAATTTACATAGATACCTCCTCTCTTTTATGGATAGACACTCATTGAAATGATTGCAGAACTTTTCTATTCGACGCATGGTGCTGTTTACATCGTATTTGAAAATTGGTCTGTTTGTTTCTGAATCTTTTAGATAGATGCCCACTGTATATGGAGTCCTTGTAGTTATCATAATTCATAATTACAAAAGTGCACGCCTTTATCTGAATTAGTGATGTGGAGAGAATCTAGTTTCTTCAATTTATCAAGAGCTCGAGTCTCTTCAAGAGAAATGTTGTTCTTCCTACCTCCATCAGATGATTTGATTTTTTTAGTTGCACTATTTATTAACTCGATATTCTCATCCAGTAAATTATTCATGCCTTTCGGTGGGTCAAAGTTGGAAGTACTACTGATGCCCTGATGCTTAATATATTCAATTTCTTGAATGGCATCATCTTTTTCTTTGAAAAAATCAATTAAACGCAGAGGTTTACAAAAAATTTGCTGCATCCCTCTGTTGAATTGAGTAATTGACTCGGGGTGTAGGAGTGAACTTGTGACCTTTAGCTAATAATTGTTTTTATACATTGGAGAAATTATAATCGGAAAAGTCAACAGTTTTGATATCGCTTAGTATAAAAAATGGTTCTCATTACTATTGAAATATGGATTGCTTTCATTTGATTCATTTCTTAACTCCTCGCATTCATTTGTATTGCTTCTATTGATATGAAATCTGTAGTTAGAATTTCCAAAATTTCTTGATTGAAATTTTCTATTATACATGTAATAGTAGTTTCTACCTCTGTCTCCCATTCGTCGGTTGGGGTAGACATAATTGAGATCTCTCCTGTTATAAGGGCCTCTGTTATAACCATTATCAAAATTATTGTATCTATTAAAGTTATGGAATTGATTATCCCTTTGAAAATTATTGAAGCGATATCGCCTATTGTTTGGAAAAGGCCTTCTCAAATTCCTATTTTGAGTGACTATTTCCTGTGGTCGCCAAGTATTATTATCATCCTCATTATTCAAAAATCGGCCACGACCGGCAATTTGTTTGAACTTAGAATCCAATAGGATAAGATGCTTATCAGATGCAAAAAAATCCTTTTTGCCTTCCCATATGCTTTGACTAATTTGAACTTCATTATTCACATCTTTTATCCATTTTTCTAATTTTTCATCAACCATATTCATAGTGAAAATGTTTCTTAAATATTTTTCTACTTCTACATCAATTTTTGTGTAATATTCACTTTTTTCGCGAGCTACTGATCTCATTCTCTGGATTTAATGATTCACTTCTGTTACCGTTAAAGACTTACGCAAATCATCTTCCTCTTTCGACAAATGCGGTAATGGCTTTCTCCAAAACTTTCTTGGCAACTCTAGGATTTTCGCCATTCAACTCACACTCGTAAATATCTGCAATGTTATTGTTTCGTATTGTTTGAAAATAAAGTTGCTTTCTTTTTAGTAGCTTTTGCTCCAAAAACCTTTCATAGTTGTTACCACCATTACTTGATACATATAACTCTTTTCTGATCGTAGCTAGTTCCAACTTTATACCTTCATGAGAGTCATTTATTGCTTCAAGCATCCTTGTTTGACTAAGGTTCAGATTGTCCAGCATGTAAGAATTTACTGTATGCACCAATGTTGTAAGACCTTCAACTTTAGCCACTAAATTCTCAATGACTTCATTAATTTCCTTGAAAGATCCTCGGGATCCCATTTTTGAAAGAATATAGAAATTAGAGAATGTTCAAAAATGGACTGAATATAAATAAGATAATGTCCCTCGGAATCAATCAAAGACAAAAAAATTAAAAGACTGCCCAAACCGGTTTCACCAGTCTGTCTGGCTCTCACGGGCGAATATATTGAATGCAAATAAAAGATATCACTAAGGTGACACAAAATGATGAGATCATATAGATTACTGAAATCTAGGAATTTATGCACATGAACATAGTAAACAATATCATTTAATTAATCTGTTCAATGAAGGCTTGAGAATTTTAATACATAGATTTTCTTTGTCCTCACGACATTTCTGGATACAAAAATATGACAATTTGATCCCTGATCGATTTCCTATCGATCTCATTGTGGAAGGGACGGAGATTGTTCTTAAAAACAACATTTTTAGCTTCGACAACAAAATTTTTCTACAAATTTGCGGGGCTGCCATGGGCACCAAACTCGCCCCTACCTATGCCTCATTGACTATGGGCTTTTTAGAGGCAAAGATGTATATAATCATGAAAGAAATTCTAACCATTGATGATTTTGACTATTTCTATAATTCTTGGATCAGATTTCTAGATGATTGTTTTGTGATTTGGAACGACTCTTTCGGAAGTATTCATGATTTTTATAAAATTCTCAATGAATTGGATGGGAAAATTAGGTTTACAATGGAAACCAATCGAAATCAATTGAATTTTCTGGATGTTCTAGTCATTATCGATGGAAATGTAGTTGAAACTGATTTGCATTGTAAACCAACGGACAGCCACAGCTTTGTTCCTTTTAATTCCGCCCATCCGAACCATACTCTCCGAAACATTCCCTATACTCTTGCCAAGCGTATTATGAGAATAGTTTCAAGACCAGAGACAAGAGAAATTCGGTTCAATGAATTGAGAGCTCAATTGAGGAAACAGAATTACCCGTCTACCATTGTAAGTGATGCAATCTCCAAATCGAAAGTTAGTAGTGCATCCTCAGTGATATCGAAAAATAAACACGATTCTCGAAAAATCTTACCTCTCATACAAACTTACAATCCGAATAGCCCGAATATTTATGGCAGAATCATCAACCCGGCGTTTTCATCATTAAAGCTAAGTTCTCCTTTCGATAAATATGATTTGATCAACACTTTCCGTCAGCCACCTTCACTTTTGCATCTATTGCGCAAAAATAACAGGACAACAGTAACTGGAGTTAAAAAGTGCGGAGACAAAAAATGTGAATGTTGTAGATGCATTCTAGAAGGGGCTTGCTTTTCTTATTTGCTTAATAATGAAACGAAGACCTTCCAAATAAAATCGAACTTTCGTGTGACTCAAGGGATGTAATTTATGTCTTGAAATGTCGTGGGTGTCATCAAATTTATGTGGGACAGACTGGGGACATTTTTAGATCACGCATCAGAGTCCACCGCCAGCAGATCCGTGACCAAAATTACAGAACACTACATGTAAGTGAACATGTGTCATCATGTGCTAAGGACTTTGACCCTCCATTCCATTCTATGCCCATATTGAAGCTGCCAAATAACAGTGATAAATATACTCGTGAGGACAAAGAAAATCTATGTATTAAAATTCTCAAGCCTTCATTGAACAGATTAATTAAGTGATATTGTTTACTATGTTCATGTGCATAAATTCCTAGATTTCAGTAATCCATATGATCTCATCATTTTGTGTCACCTTAGTGATATCTTTCATTTGCATTCAATACATTTGCCCGTGAGAAGCCAGACAGACTGGTGAAACCATTATCTTATTTATATATATATATATATATATATGATATATATAGTATGCTGTCATTTTTCTCCAAAATAAGTGATGGCTTGTCGGTTGGAAGTTCCATTGGACTGTTCATTGTGTTCTTGACACTGCTAACGATGTTGAAAACACTTCTGGATATTGGCTGATTTTCGCAAGAATTTGCATGGGGAGCAGTTGGAGAAGTGGGCAAAACTAAGACGGTTTCCAAAGAGGACGATGACAATGCGCACTGCAGAAATTTAAAGAATTGCTGATTGCTGGCTGTGTCTTGTCATTCATTTCCAGGTAATCCAAATCGCTACGTGAAATTTTTTCTTTGTTATGATGTCCCTTGCGGATCCTGCATTTGATAAAATGGTCCTCGTACCACGTTTCAAAATGTGGTTTGTAAAATACCCGGGTATACCCGGGCTTTTGCACATAAATCAGACACAACGTTTGACAGTTTGTTCACTCCAATAGGACTTCATTCATACCAAACTGCAGAAGATGCGTCCGGAAGAGGCGTAAGGTATAAGGCATCAATGCCTGACGGTCAGTGCAGCATATAAAGATCGAATAATTTCACGATACACCTTTCTGGAGTGACCGGATTGTCATAGGATCGTGATTTCTTGGGATCTCTATTGTCATGTAGTCCACCTGTAGAAGCTTTCGATAAATCTTCTATATATTCTATCTAATCATTATTTTCTGCACATACATGTAGTTAAATGTCCGTCGTAAATTTCCTACTTGCAATCTTCGGTGTTCATCTCTGCTCCCTAGTGCGAAATTCTTCCCAAAAAGATAAACAAGTGTATGCACAAGCTTTTTAGGAGTGTCTCTCCCAAGATGACCATCATACCATGGCATTTCCTCGTGTTCTTCTTGTAGTATTTCTGCTCTTTTCTTCATTCTACCATAGCCGGCCTCTCTACTTTCCCTCATCGCCAGATCGAGGCTGTTACTACTTCTTTGAAGCGATTTGTCGGAAAAGAATGACCAATCTTTATGCAACGAAGTATATATAATAATGTTGGATCATGGCCATCATGCTCTTTAAAGTGGAACTTTTTTAACATTCCACCTTTTTTCCGAACCTCCAAGATGAAGAATGATAAAATATAGTCTAGTTCATCTGATGCCATTTCATTGATATTCTTGAAAACATGATAGCCCTTTATGATGCCTTGACTATTTCTTTCCCTTTGCCAGGCTTTTAATGTGTTCATTGCCCATCTTTATTTAAATTTCGTGATTTCAGGAATTTTATGTTTAATCTTCTGGTTAATAATTTCTTCGATTAAGGGTTCTGCAAATCTACTTTTTATGTCCATGGTTCTGAGCAACTTTCATGATTTAAGTATTGCAAAATGTCTGTATCATCTAGATCTACTTCGCAATTCATTGTCAGTTTGTTCTATGAGTCAAAGAGTAAACTTCAGATTGAGGCAAACGACTTTTCAAATAATTGAAGCAATGTCTGTCGTTGATGAATTTGTACACCGCAAACACAACTATTCTCGAAATCATAATTTATTGAAAGTTAAAATAAGTCAAAGGAAAAAAGTTAACACCCGAACGTTTTCGCCGACTCTTCTCAAGGGTGGACAGCGGTTAACTGACAATAATACACTAATGCAATCGACAGACACAGCGAAATGACAACTGCTCAAAAGGACGGAATGACGGACAGAACTAATATAGAAATCTACCAAGGCAAAGCAAGAGAGAAAATGAATTGTTTCTGGATACACAAAGCAGGTTTGTACAATTTTATCAGTAATGCCTCCAAAATGCTTAGAAGAAAAACAGAGTCAGAATGAGCCAGTACAGAAAAATGACTGACTAGAGGAACAGACTTGTCAAAAAGGTTGCAGGACATAACATGCCTGGTAACAGCACTATCTGGCAAAGACTTTGAGCGAGGACGAAAACCACAAGAGTATATCCATGCTGGTAGATGCTCAGACACTCTGGCAGACAATGCACGTTGAGTGCGGCCCACGTAGCTGCATCCACAACCACAAGAGAACTTATACACAACACGGGCCTCACACTCGAAGGGCAACTCATCCTTCAGAGAGCGAACAGAAGTAGATCTCGTACTATGTATTACAACAGGATCGATGGCAGGACAAACACTTTTAGTGACATGACTTAAAACTTTTTTCCTTTGACTTATTTTAACTTTCAAAGAGTAAAAGTATATGATTTGAAATTATCTATCTTGCTAGGATTAAATTTGAAATGTATTTTTTCTGATATCGTTGGAGTTCCTCGCACTAGTGCCAAGAACTCGATATCATGCAGGAAATATAATACCGCATAGCTTGGCGTGCTTCCACCTGTACTTGAACTCACTGTCTGTGTTTCTCACTCGTATAACACTTCGCGTCTCGTGTTTCAAATAAAATAAACAGTTCGTTCAATTAAGGTGGAAGCACTGATAGCTATGCGGTTATCAACATTTTTACATGTGTGATCAAAATGTTGATTTCAAAATACTGATATTTTAATCTACTTCAATGTTTTTTCTGCAAAACTGTCATTTGCTCCACCGAATCCTTAAAAGTAAGACGTCTATGCAGTGCATGAAAATTTCAACCAAGGTTGGCGATTAAGAGCAGGAATGAATCACAACATGCATGTGATGGATCCTTTTTTACATGAACAATCGGGCATCATTATTTACGATATTCAACTGTGGTGTATATTTACAAAATAGAGGACAAGAGAGGAAAATAGGTATTCTATGAAGTCAGCAGGGGAAGAAAATGTAGAAATACGAGGCCGCGAAGCGAACTTTCTTGCCCCCCGGAATCCTCTAAATCTATGGCAAATGTCCAGTAACCAGAATGTGATTTTACGAATATTTTTATGAAAATGTATCTTGCCCTCCCAGAAGGGCAAGGATAAAAAAATATTACCCTACGAGATTTTTCATATCATGACAGATTAGCTTCACAGATTTAGAGGATAACAAATTCACGGCATCGGTTTATCTATTGATTACTCCAAAAGAAAACGTTTAGATCGAAGTGGTGAAACAGCATCATCTCCTGGTCGATAATAATGAGTTGGAATGGATCACAATGGAAGTGATAGATTGTTTTTTATCCGGTACGCTTGCAAAGCGAATTAGAAATTGATGTTGCCTAATCTAAAGACTGACTTGTGATCGATTCCAAAATCAATTCGAAGCCAAGTTGATGAATGGTAATTGAGACTCACAATTTAAATTTTTCAAAATAGCTAGAGATAAATGTGTTGCATATAATAATAATAACAACAATTATTCCCTTATTGTCTCAGCATGGTAGTACATTGGGCGAGCACATCATACATTTCGAGGAAATGCACAAAGACTTAGAAAGAAAATAGCCGCAGAAAAATAGGCCGTAAAAGCAATTTCATATTTTAGAACAGCAGTTCTGCAAGGCATTGGCAAAAGGATGCAAATCTGATTGCGCAAAATGTAAATTGAACTGTATGATCGGCATCATTGCTAGAAGAAAACCATTACCGCTTGAAATTCCACAGAGATAAAATTGCCTTGTCAGATATTCGAGCAGGCGGGTAAGGATCAACAGGCGTTCGTCAAAATCCATGTTGGTGGAAACTGCAATTAGTGCATCTTTCATACTTTTACCTGGACTGATATAGGTAGCTTTGCGACAACTTCATTCCCTTTATTCTCTGATAACTCTTTGTTGCCCTCTAAATGGCACATTGCTTCCAACTTGTGTATTTCTATTCTGCAATAGCAATCTAGTTTTGATATTGCACTGCATTGCTTCACATAGACATTTCGTACAATATCTTAAATATCGTGGTGATTTCAGCGGAGAAATACAAAGAGAAGTACATGATCATGGAAATCTAGGAGTTCCATAAAATGGGTCAAGTATGCTATAGTCTATTCTTTTATGAAATTTGAGAGGAAGAGCACGGTCACCAACTGTGCAGTGGTGGACTTTGATGATGAGCTGTTCAACTTAACATTGATAAAGCAACAGAAGAAGGTTATGATCAAATATGAAAGGAAATTAGAGAAGTCCAGACTTAACATCAACAAGATAAAAAATAAGTCACGCTTAACTTCAATTGATTCAAGCGGAGGCATGAATCATGGAAAGTGGCTCTTGACTGTCAGAGTAAGGTATCAAGAGAACTGAATAAGGATTAACCATCAAATGATGGAGATGAGCTATCTGTTGAACTGCTTCTTCAGACAGGTCAAGAAACAAAAGAAAAACAAACAGTGATCTGTATCCACCACCCACATGGAAATCTATTATGTTTTTTGTTATACTCAATATAACTCAATACTCAATAACTTAATATTATCTCAACTTAACGAAATGACGATGAGTGAAAGCTCTCACTTTGAATTGGCGACCACGTCAACAGCACAAAGTAAGTTTTCATCACATTTAGTCTTATCATACAGATATCTAAATTCTATGCTATTAAATGCATGAAAATAAACATGAATTGTATGAATTCTATTAATCTGATTACCTACTAGTATTAGATTGCATATCTTTTTACTTGTAAATAAGCTCATTTTTGTGACATTTAGAAGTAAGTACTTTTAGATATCCAAGTAGCATCTTTTGAAATCCAAATATCACTTCTAAAGTGCGACTATAACTAATAGATATCCAACTAACACTTTGAAAGATCGGAGTGTTAAAATTAACGTAAATAAGTTAATTTTTGTGAGTATTTATATCAAAAGACGTACGAAGCAAAATTTGAGGTACGTATTTAACTTATTAAATGATTTTCTTCTGGTTTTACTAAAAGAATTGTCACAGCATCTAACTTGAAGTAATAATAATGCTGCATAATGACAAAGGAAATGATGGATCAACCGTGGTTGTACCACACAGCCGACATGCAAATTTTCAATGCCAAGGACATACTACAGTACAATAGGCAATATTTTTTCTAAATAGTAAAGTCCAAGAGACGTGATGCAGATGATATAACAAATATTGTGTACTATGTCTTCTTTCCAATGTTGTGAAACATTACTACTTTAATATATCTATTGTCTTTTGGCAGGAGAAATATATGCACTACATGCATATAATGGGAATTTCAAGCACATGTCAGGGTAATTCATCGTCAGAGTGGATTACATGTGGTTTTTCAACCCCAGCTATTCACTAAAGACAAAATATCTGATACGGCAAACGCGCAGTTTCAAGGTAGTTAAGAAGAGGAGTACAATCATATTTTAACACTTTAAGTAATGTAGAATGCAATTTATACACTTCAGGTACAATCTCAATCCATGTACTTCTTTGTGCTTGCTCCCGTGAGTGCTCGCTTGAACATACTTATTGGCGCTTATTTCGGCGAAATGATTGAGTTGCTCCCACAGTTCCTTTTAGAGGATTCATCCGGTCCAACTATTGACCTTGAGGAGCAATGGAGTGCGGAGTGAATTATACGAGTCAGCAGTTGTCGATAAAAATGAGAGAAGAAAATGTAGTAGATGAAATTTGTACAATGATTAAGTAGTTGAAAATAATCCAAAATGCTATGAAGAATTGACGCCTTTATCTCACAACCTGTGACAAAATATTTGCCAAGACTAAGTAAGATATTGTTAACTGACGCTGGCAAGACAAATACAAAGAATGCCAGCGATGTAATAATTACTAGCGGTAGTTGCTTCGTCTCCGCTTTCGTCGTAGGATCCACTTTTCCTCGACCACTCATTGACCGCTTCCACTGAATTTGTCTAAACCATTTTATGACAATGAGTATGTCAAACATCCCGACCAAAGTCACCGGAACGAGATTCATTAAAATACTGTCTGAAAACTCGTAGATGAGTTGAATGTAAAAATTTAGTGCAGGAGGATTGTCGATTCTCACCATGCAGCCCATAGTGGGCGTTCCAGTCTCATTACGAATCCCCCATCTATGGTCAAAGGCCACGGGAATAGATCTTGAAATATCAAACAGAAGGTAGATAAGGAAAAAGATGAACGTTGTGCGTCTAGTAAATATGAGCTTAGCCTTTACTGGTAAATAAAGAAGTAATAGCCGCTCAAAGGTTATGAAGGCGATCAGCCAGTTGGAGAAATTTCGAGGGATTTTACTCAATGGATCAAAAAATAGACAGTTGAATTCGGTAAAATTAGTCAGAATTTTCCCGAAAAATACATTTGATCCAAGAAGCAAGCAGCTCAAATATACTGTCAGGACATCGGCGATAGACAGAACAAATAATAACGCCGAAACGCGGTCAGTCCTTGAGGCTCCATGTAGATTCTTCGACACATATCTCCAAAATCCGCGCCCTGTTACCAGCATGATAAGTATCCAATTCAGAGTTCCGACGATAATCAGGATAATGGGTGGATACGTCGATATGTTGGTGTAAATAGAATTGTAAAAAATTGTCTCTTTTCGAGTACAAGGTGATAATGCCATTCCATAAAGAAATAATGCTTATTTTGCATGGAGTAACAAATCAGCTGGTAGAATAATATGAATCTTTATCTCATCGACTGATAAGGAGCTTGTTTCACAGAAGCAATTAAGTCTAATTGCAAATGCGAGATGCTGATAGAGCAGCCAATAAGGGAAGGATATCACACGATTCGTCGATCTTACTGTATGACGCTTGTATGGAAACGTATCTGGAAGTTTGACGCATGTTTGAAGGATGCCGCCACCTTACTGAACCGCTCTGACGCGGCCAGTATTTCATATCTCAGCTTCAATCATAAATTGGGTCAAGTGCTAGATTTTTAAATATGTAGGCCTACTCTTTGCATTCTTATTGAAAGCCTGTTCAATAATGAGATTGGTGTAAACGCACCTTAGTACAAGCCGGTTTTGAATACAATCATCTTGTGTACTTTGAATTTCAATCATCTTGTATGCATTAAACAATCCTATTTAAGAATTCCTATTATAAGGTTCCTAGTATAGAAGGATTCCTGTCTCAGAAATCCATCGAGCGCTTTTACTTTATAGATTTATATTTACTTAACGGTGAATTAGGGTAAGGTAGGCACAATGAGCCACCAGCCTTGTCTCCAAAACTATAAATAGAGGAAGATATATGTCTTAGGACATTGTATGTCCATTGTATGTGTAATGTTCATTGTATTCAATAAACATCATACCTCTGATAATTTCAACTGGTCATGTTCTTCATCAGTGGCGTCGCGTGCTCCCAGACCACAGGCCTTCGCTCGTCATTGGAATACTATTTCTATACTAGACTTTTTTTATGTTATAACATTAATTTTCATAAAAGATGAATTTTTAATAACAATTTCCCGAACATTTTTTAATGCCAAGTGAATGTGCACATGAGAAGTGATTGCTCATGTCTTTTAACCGCCTTACTCAAGGAACTGATTTCTATATCCCCTCTCTGTTCTGACCACATTTTCTCGAGAAAAATGGAGGCAAGGTCAGCAGTTTCTTGCGCTTCTCATGGCCGGTCAGCCGCTCACATGTTTGAAATTTTGATGCATTAAGATGTCTTGTGTGTTTCTTATTTCTTTCTCTGTGAGTACTTTCAATTTTTATATCAGGTGTTGGCCAATCTTGCTTGATGACTGTCATCTTTTCAGTATATTCCCTTCTGACGAAAGGCGTGGTAATGATCTAATCTGCAGTACTAAACATAGTGTCACATCAATCACGTAAAAACAAATTATGGAATTCTACCAAATCTGGGTGTTCGAGTCAGATGCATTACTCTGCATTCATTGGAGAACGCTAATCATCAGATCGCAGTCTTGCCTGAACGTCAGCCATCTGCTACTGTTGACGTACTGGCCTCTCCGACATAAAGCGAATCCAGGAACAATTGGGTTGCGCTTCCCTTACCATATTTAGATACCGCGCCTCGATCAAAAATCGTGTAGAATTTCATTGCAAAAATTGGAGAAGACGAAGCATCATGTCTATCGGGAAAGCCAATATTGGCGCGGGCGCGTGCGCTTACTGCCTCACACACACAACTCTCTTTCGCTCTGTCTGAACATCAATGCTTAGTCTGAACACACGACCAACTTGTGTGTCTAATTGTTCGAAGAAAACAGCTGTGATTCAAGCACATGCTGCAAAACTGTTCACTCTGAGGTTGAGCGTCTGACTTTGAGACGGAAAGATGTACACAGCTATCACGAGAAGCTATAGAATTTATATTATATTTATATTATTCTCCAGTTTCTACCAGGCAGGAAAATCCCCTATCCTTCTTCAAAAATATGAGTACACTTTCGATTTTAATATGCGCTTTGGAGGAGCCATCAAACACGATTAACGTGAGGATGAGAGGCAATGTTCTCAAACAAGTAATGTTTCATTTTTGTCTGTGATGTGACCTTTGTTGCCTAGGTGTGATCGAAGCTAGGAAGGCTTGTCTTCCTTACTAAATCACCGAGTGAAAAGACAATCCTTTTTTCACTGTCACAGTTCATTCCCTCAACAATCACAAGCTTTGCTTGCAGCAGTGTCTCTGTACTTTCGCTGACGGAGGAAGTTGACATCAAGACAGTGACAGCTATGTACGAGGATAAATAATTTGTTTGTATTATATTTCGGGTCTAGTTATAGGCCGGAGTCCTATCATATTGATAGGATTCCGACTCCAGCAAAAATGATAGGACTATGGGACTCCGACTCCCTGATTCATGGACGTCTCAATAGAAATAGAACTGTTGTGGCTTGTAACTGCCATGGACCTCTCTATGTCAGTGCTAGTATGTAAATGTCCATGCTGGCTGCTAATGAAAAGGCGTCAAGGAGTCCTACTACATTGATTGCTGAATATGAATTTGCTTCTCTTGACCTTGCCATGAATTTGGAATTATAGTATTGTCAGAATTCAGTAATCTAATTGTAAGCTCAAAAGATACCAGCTATATCTATCTATAACACATAGAGCAAACTTCTGTGCAGTTCATCTAATCATGAAATTAAGTAACAATATGGTAAAAGGTAAGTTAATTAACGATTCGTTTACGGCAACTCAAATACTAGTTAGCTTGCGTTTGGGGTCATATATGACCCCACAATTAAAAATGTAAATCTGATCCAAAAACTTCACAGGAATCTGATTTTTTGATACTTGTAATTGCACGATATATATATATATATATATATATATGGCTGTGATATTTTATATCTCTGTGTTCCTTATGATCTGCGCTTTCACTTGCTGTTGCTCTCTCCGCGCTTTTTCTGAGATCGCGTCTTTAATCCGACCGATCCGATCTCATCGATCATACGGACAGTTAAAGTCCTGGTGTCTGCGCTTGAAGCTACGGCCGCAGATCAGCATACAGTGGGGACCTAGCTGTCTTGCCAGGATCACTGTAGTCTTGACACGCTCATCCTGAATGTGTTGACTGTGATCTTGTGGTCGCACGTTGAACATCTGCCCGTCTCCAATACTCGCGGGATAAACTGTTAAAAGGAGCCATCCTCTCATCCCATTGCTAAGACCTGTACACCGTCGATAATGGTTCATGTCAAAAACTGTTGTTTCCTCATCTTCCCATCTCGCCAACTTCTCTATTCCTCACACTGCATCTAGTAATGGGCTTCTCACACTGAGTAGACGACCATGTGTGCCTCTCGTCCAATCCCAGTTCGCAATGTCATCAGACTTTTCAGGAAACCATTGCCTCGAGCGCTTGCTGTGATGACAGAAAAATCCAGGGAATTCCCTCCGAATTTCTCCGTGCTTGTAGAACTCAAGCTGTGTCAACCATATCCCTGCCTCCTTCAATCATGCTAACTAGACCTACTCCTCACGTTGATCGCTATCGCTTTCCTAATAATCGATCGTTGACCTTCGGTCTTCTCAATGTGCGTTCAATTGCCAACAAAGTTGACAATGTTATCAATATGCGGACTGAATACTCCATTGACCTTCTATTTCTGGTCGAGACTTGACATGATGCTGAGTCTGTGTTGTGAACGAACTATGTGAATGTTAAATTTTCGTGACTTCTTTAAATGAGCTAACAATTATATGTTGGCTATTTTGTAATGTGTTAAAGAAAACTTTCAGAAATAAATTGTATGAGCCAGCACACGCTACCCTTTAATTCACACATGTGACACTGGCGACGAGCATTGAGTTTCGGCTACAAATATTGTTTGCATATGTGCACATAAATTCCAAATTTTACTAACATATTTGTTTGATTTTCCACATAGAATAGGTGATATTGGACCTTATGATAAAAAAGAAATTAGTGATTACTTGGAACGTTTTGAGTTTTATGTCGAGGCAAATGATATCGAGGAGTCGAAAGCAAAAGTTGTTTTCTTAAGTGTGGTAGGCGAAAGCACGTTCCGCTTGATCAAAGACTTATTGAGACCTGCAAAGATAGCCGATAAAAGTTTGACTGAAATAGGCAAGGCCTTCAAGGATCATTAAGAGCCACAATCTTCTGTAATAGTCCACCGTTATAAGTTTGACAAAGCCATGCTTGGGGAACATAAAACTGTAGGTAACTATATCAATACTTTGCGGCGCATGGCCGAAAAGTGTAAGTTCGGTGCGTCGTTAGAAGAGCGTCTGCGCGACAAACTCGTTAGTGGCTTGAATGATAATAAAATGATCAACCGTTTGTTATCCAAGGGTGATTCTCTGACTTTCCAAAAAGCATGTGACATTAGTTTGCAACTAGAACAGAACAGAGATGACACTAAAAAATTAGTGGCGGTTGAAAATGAAGTTAATTACGCTTCCAAAACCAAACATAGGTTTAGGCCTACCAATGCAGAGGTTAGCAAGGATGATAAATTATGTTATCGTTGTGAAGGTACAAATCACCTCACAGACAATTGTTTTTACAGAAATAAGAACTGTAATTTTTGCAGAAAACGAGGCCACAAGGAATCTGCGTGTATGACAAAGAAGCGTGCAGGTGACTCATCAAGAAGGGTCAAACATGTCGATATTTCCTCCGACGATGACGATTGTTTAAAGCACCAGATTATGAGCATTAACTGCAAGCGGACAAACAACGCAGCCATAGTTGTGTCAGTTGAACTGAACAAAAAGGCCACA
Organism: Prostheceraeus crozeri; assembly: GCA_907163375.1. Lineage (NCBI taxonomy): Eukaryota > Metazoa > Platyhelminthes > Polycladida > Euryleptidae > Prostheceraeus > Prostheceraeus crozeri. The sequence continues at coordinate 50,085 of CAJQUW010008053.1, read as the reverse complement.
CAGATGGAGGTGAAAACCGGTGCGGCAGTGAGTTTGTTAACAAAATCAACATGGGACACAATTAAGGATAGGTCAACCGAGATTTCCAAATGTAGCATGACATTGCGTGACTACAATGGCAACCCTATCCCATTTCTAGGACAGGCTAGGATCCCAGTTCGGTTGAAAGACCAAGAAGCATGCTTACCAGTTTTGATCACTACACAAGGTCGCAATAATTCGCTGGTGAGGGACTGGTTGCAGGTCCTTAGGATAGATTGGAAGTGTTTTTCATTTGATTGTGGCTACTCCCACTGAGAAAGCCAGAAAGGTCCAGTCTAGTGCGAAGAGTTTCCCGAGATCTTTAATGAAAAGTTAGGAAAGTACAAAAGCCAAAAAGCGCACATCCACAAGTTACCCGACTGCAAACCCGTGTTCATCCGAGAGCGTACATTGCCATTAGCTATGAAAGAGCCAGTTAAGACTGAACTCGACAAGATGGTTGAAGAGGGGATCATCACTCCCATTGAGAACAGTGAATGGGTTACTCCAATCGTTGCGATTAGGAAGAAGGGCAACTCAATTCGAATTTGTGGAGATTTTAGACACACTGTTAATAGGAACAGTGTCTGTAATGTTTATCCGATGCCTAAGCTTGAAGAAATGCTGGCAAAATTAGCCGCAGCCACCACTTTTTCCAAGATAGATTTGGCGAAGGCCTATTTGCAACTTCCATTAGATGAGGAGTCCAGTCAGATGTGTACTCTTAACACGCCTTTCGGCTTGTTCAAAATGAATAGGCTTCCGTATGGTGTAAGCTCCAGTCCCGCGATTTTCCAACACACGATGGAGAATGTACTGAAGGGAATCAAAAATGTAGTCGTGTACATCGATGACATGATCTGTTTCGGTAAGACTAAAGAGGAACATGATGCAATTGTTAGAAAGGATCTCCAAAGATTCGGACTAAAGATGTCGGACTAGTTGTGAAATCTGCGAAGTGTGAGTGGAACAGATCGACTATAACTTTTTTGGGACATATCATTGATGCTGAAGGGATAAGAGCAATGCCAGCTTAAGTCAAAGCGATTCAAGACATGAGAGCGCCCACAAACGTTTCCGACCTGAGAACTTTCTTGGGCATTATAGGATACTACCGAAAGTTCATGAGAGATCCCGCAACCATTTTAGATCCCATGCACCAGCTTTTAAAAAAGGGAGCTGTTTGGGAATGGAAAGAGGCCCAAGTGAACGCTTTTCGCGAAATCAAGCACCTACTGTCGTCCGACAAAGTCCTTAGTCCTTTTGATCCGGAAAACCCCTTTTTCTTACGACAGATTTTCCGCAAGCCGCTCGAACGATTGCACATGGATTTTGCGGAAAATTTCTTAGCAACACACTTCTTGATTATCATCGATGCTCATTCCAAGTGGATAGAAGTGGTAGAGCAGAGGAACCTGACAACTGACGAGACGGCATGTAACTTGAAAAAGTTCTTTGCAACTTATGGTATTCCTCGCCAAATTCACACTGATAATGGTAGTGCTTTCACTTCTTCAGATTTCGATCATTTTGCAAAAATGTGCGGGGTGAAGCACACGACCAGTCCAGCTTGCAGTCCTAGGACGAACGGTCTCCCTGAAAGAGCTGTACAGATTTTCAAGAACAACATGAAAAAGCTAGACGGTAGTGTTGAGCAAAGATTGACACAGTTTCTGTCTCGCTATCGAACGACAGTCCAAGAGACCCCAGGATGCACACCAGCGTTGTTGATGTTCGGGAGAGAGATGAGGACGAAATTAGACTTAATGTTGCCAGAGCCACATCGAGCCCGCTCTTATTTTCCAGACCTAGAGTCACTTTTACCGTACTCGACGCCTACACCCTTGAGTTCAAACTGACACGATCTCCACTAATCACGGTGGTTCTGCAGTTGTCTCTGGTGTATACCTTTCGGATGCTACAAATAGTTCTCATCCAACATCGTTCGAACTGTTGTTTATGAGAGATACTTCCAGATCGTGCACGTGTACAGTTATTCCTATCTACCGGACATGTCCTGTGACTTCAGCTTTCTGCTCTGAACATCGTGCTGTTCTGGATGTCCTGGCGTGTCGCAGTGAACCAATACTCTTTACTGGTGATCTGAATATACATGTGGAAAGGCCAGAAGATGCTGTGATTATGGTTTGACTTGCCAAGTGCACGGCCCCACTTATAGTTGTGGTTGTTCACTTGATTTAGTTATCACCCGATCCGATCCTGTTGATCCTGATCCAGGACTTTCCAATCATCGCTTAGTGAAGTGGTCTTCCAATGTACTTCAAACTCTTCTTATTTGCAAATTTGTCACTTGTCGATCCTGACGTAACCTTGACTATGTTGCTTCCCGCAGTGCACTGTCGTCCTCTCCTGCTTGTACATTTATCAGTGCCATTTCAGCACTGATATACATAGCATCTCGAATATTTTCAATGAAGAAATCGCTAACATCTGTATCATCAGCTTCCCTTCGTTCACACAGGATCCGCCAACGTTCTTCCGATCTCTGGTTTGATCAGGAATGTCGTGAAGCTAAGCGCGAAGTCAGACGGCTTAAGCAACAGGCGTCACGAACTTTTGCCTCTTCAACATCTACCACCACATACACCGCTATTACAGAGCTGAAGATGTACTTACACAACTCTTTTAAAAGAAAAAAGAGAAGTCTTCTGGCGCTCAAAAATTCAAGCCGAAAGTAATCACCCAAAGACGTTATGGTTCTCTATCAACTTTATCATCGCATGAGTTTATGTACAACTGCCGCTGATTCCTGGCTACGGAGTAACAAGCTCAACTTGAATTCAAGCAAAAGTCGATTCATGTGGCATTCTTCGCAGCGTCACCAACACCAAAGTCTTGGTATTCATCTTGATCCCTGTTTTTCGATGAAAGATCAAGTTTCGGCCACCGTTTCCTCTTGTTTCGCCGCACTTCGACAGATTAGACTTATCAAGAGCTTAGTAGCACCTTAAGTGCTTCAATTGCAATCAGAATGGAAAAATTCAGAGACACGAGGGGAGGATGAAGGTATAATCAAAAAACAATGAATCTGGAATTCGGTTTCTTGAGGGATATGTGGGCTACTTATCTCAGTCGTTTCAACAGTGTCAATACAGCTCTTCAGAGCAGTGTCTTGATCTGATCTGAACAACAGTCTATTGGAATCACTGCCAGCATGTTTTGACTTTGCGCAACGAATGATTTTTTAACAGAACGGAATGGCACTGAGTGGATGTGCTGAATATAAGGAGGAAGCAAGCCGAAAGCGCATGCACAGGGTAAAACTCAGGAGGTTCGAGGGGGATTCCAGGGACACAAATCAGCAAGGTTGAAATTCCGTGTCTACTTGTTCATTATCGGCAGCATGGGTAATGCACTCAATAGACGGTTAGACGCATATGTTGAAGTGCGCAATCTTTTTAGATTTTTGCATAAACTCCTTGAACTGACTCCGAAGTCAATCGTGAGAGTTCCAAGCGACTAGTTGAAGAATATCAAGAAGATCTTTGTACTGCAATCTGGTAGAGGAAGTTGTTCAATTTTCCCGCTTTACTCGAAATAGTAGCGGATTAAGTCAAGTTGAAAGCCTATCTTTGAGTTTCGATTCTACCGCATTGTTGCGAAACCAGATGTATGTGAATCGATCCCGAACGTTAGCATTGCGTTGCGCATTTATCTGACTCTGTTAGTGACTAATTGCTCTGGCGAGCGATCACTTTCTGCCATTGGAAGAATTAAAAATGAGCTGAGGACAACGATGTCTGACCATCGGCTAGGCTATTATACACTAATGGCAATTGAAAAAGATATCGCACAAAATTTAGACTTTAACGAAATTATTGACGTTTTCTAAAAATGGAAAGTATAACATAAAAAAATTTTTTGGTTATAATATGTAGGCCTAGGATGCTCACTCAATATTGTGAGGAATAAATAAGAGTCATTCATAGTGGCGGTACTTTGTCCTTGTGAGCGCCTGCTTGCTTTTGCTACTTGTCTTGCAATATTTGATAACCCATAAATAATCACTTTGATAACTATTAGGCCATTGGATTTAACTTTTTTGAGACAGCGCATTTCCTTGCTGTGCTAGACCGTGTCTCGTTGGGTTTGATGGTTCAGGACTACAAACGACCGAAAACCGATTGCCCTTGCTAGATTCCTGCTGTTGATCTCATTTCATCTGTCTTAATTCATTTAATCTTCATGTCTTTTACTTGTTAAGTGACATTAATATGATATGATCCTGACTTCATTGATCATAAACTAACAGATCTAACACTTGGTATTAGCCTATTAGCAGAATACAACATCTAAACTTAATTGATTGCCATCTTTTCCTTGACTCCAAGGAAGCAATCGGCGAATTGACAATCCTGTGTCTAATTAGTAAGTTTCTCACTGAAACCTTTATAACAAAGTGATAATTCATTACTATAGAACTAGATGGCACAATTAATTCATTAAATTGTGATGATGATGATTTATTTGTCAAAAAAATAACATAACTTGCAAATATACATTAGAGACAAATACAAGCCCAGACAGGGCATACTTAAGCACATTTATAATATCAAATAGAAATAACTGTCACCAAATACCGTTACGACCAAAGTACTGGGAAATAGATAACTTAAATTGAGAAATACTATCTACATTTCTTTCAGAAAACGTCAAATTATTCCAATGTCTGGTGGTATCAACCGTAAGAAATGCCGATCGATAGGAGTGCTTGGATAATGGGATGAGAAATTTATTTGAGGGCGAAAAACACTGATATCGACCATAATATGTCACAAAATCATTGATATTTAGATGAAAATACCAATTTAGCAGCTTGAACAAGAATGTCAGTTTATATCGAAGTCGTCTTGCTTCCAATGTTAACAAATTCAAATTGAACAATTTAGAGCGATAGTTGATACCATTCAGGTTAGAGAAGAAATAGCAGGAACATTTTTGTACTTTCTCAACTGCATCAATCAGATGTTTTGCTTTTGGGCACCATATGATATTTCCAGATTCTAATATGGACCTGACATAAGCTTTGTACAGGATAAGCATATACTGAGGGTCGCGGGTATGAAATGACTTTTTTAAGAGTCCCAATAGTCTATTCGCTTTACCTATTATAGCCATAATATGATCTTCGAATGATAGATTAGAGCACACCAGAACTCCGAGATAATTTACTGCCGTTAGATCCAAAGAGATACTCATGCCCCAAATTATGGTGCCCGAAATGAAGTGATGTTGGATGTACATTTCGAAGGATTAACCTCGAGGCCGTTAGCAGAAGACCATTGATAAACTGAATCAAGATCATTCTGTAAACGTGAATAACAGGAATCCATAGCATCGAAATCTGAAGAATAAAACATTAGCAATTTGAGATCATCTGCATATTTGATTGATAGGGAAGCTGTAATATTATCATCTAGATCAATATCCGACAGAGAATTAAAAAGGTTTCTTTTGAATTAAGTTGCTTCCTTACATACCTCCAAAATGGTTTTGCATTTGAATTATTCTTGATTTCAGAACATATAAATCGCTCGTGTTTACAAACAGCTATTTTATTCTCACGTACCACTCAAACTTGCGAGTAAAGATATCTCAGTTTATTGATATATGTTGGTGAGGAACGATATAGCTGATAAATTCGACGATTCTGGCGCAACAAAGTACGGGATTTTCTCGATGCATATGAAACCGAAAGGGTCACTTTACGAATAGGAATAGACTTGCCTATAGCTGTTAAGATATTACATCTATATTGATTCCAAACCACGTCAATGTCATTACTATCAAACAGGCACGGCCAGTATGATTCTTTCAATGTCTCTAAGTATAAACTCCAGTTTGTATTGTTGAAATCAAAACTGTCTTTACGTCTTTCACGGTCATGATCAATTTCAATAATACCAGAAAAACAGAGAAACTAACAATTGCATGATCTGAGGTTCCAAAGCATTCCAATACGTTAACATTAGATATCACAGTGCAATCTGAGACAAATACCAAATCGAGAATTGTTTTAGATGAGGAGCGATTAATAGGAGTTCTAACAATTTGAGATAAGAAATGATCCAGACTCCAGTCAACCAAAGGTAAGTGGGCAAGTGATGAGGCGTTAGAGTCCCAATTCACATTTGGACAACTGAAATCACCACAAATTATTTGTTGTTGGCAATTGTAACTAGCAATTTCATACAAATATTTCATTATTGGTGAATCTTTTAATGAATAGACCGGTGGAATGTAGACACAAGTTAAATTCATAACATCAGAATTTGTGGATAGTCGGCAAGTAACAGCACAGCATAACATCGGAGTAGTTATTAATAACTGAGGCGGTTAGTTCATTACCAACTTGAATGTGGATTATAACGCCGCCGCCTGTAGAACCAGTCCTGTCGATGCGGAACAATGTGTAACCGTGGATAAATTAAAATGAATTAGGAATATTGTCGTTGGCCAAAGATTCAGTTATGCATATTATGATAGGCTTGAATGGTAGGAGTCAAAACAACTGATTTCCGATGTTTATTTTGTCCACAACTACGCCGTTCGTAAACAATTTGCCAGACTTTATAAAGATTTTGTCTTCGGCCGAAGCTCGGCTTTTGGCAAGTTTCAGTTGTTCCCGTAATCTTTTTTCTTCGTTACGCTTCAGTATTGTAGAATCTTTGTTGTTTCTCGTATATAACTAATTTTTCGTAATAATTGCAGAATCTCGTATTTTTCTTTGTGAATAAAGCAATTCATTTCTCAAGCTCAAAGAATTAAGCCTGACATGTAAAAGGCGATAATGTTTATTATTCGGTTTTCAAAAGCGCGAACAGGCAATGATATTTGAACAATCAAAATCATGGATAATCGATTCGCATATATGTTGCAATTTTTCCATATCAGTACATAAACGCGTAGTATCATCAATAAGTACATCATTTTCAGTGACACCGGAAAATATCAGATTTTGTTGTCGTTTTTCTACCTCAAGTTTCTCAATTTGCTCTTGTTGCTTTATAATGGCTGACTTCAAGCTGTCTACTTCTAAATTTGTCTTTATTTGTTCAAGTGGCACTTGGTCGAGCCTTGATTCTAGTGATGAGATGGCTGTCAGTAAACCGTCAAGCTTTGAAACAACTCTTTGTTCAGAATCCAAAATTAAATCCTTAACGTCATCCAAAGAAAATGACAGCATTGTCTGAGAATTAGACCTTGTAGAAGGATGATTCGTCATGTTGACCGACGGACTCGAACAGAAAAGGTTTCAGGATTGAAGCAGACACTCTCCACTTACACCACAGTCGCAACGATAACTATTCGATAGACAAATTCGTTGTAAACCAAATCTAGAAGATATCTATGCCGAATATCGAGACTTTGCTGGATTGTGATATCGGCGCTGGTCACAAGCGAGTGAATAATTGCAAAGTGACGAGAGCTCACCAACGCAGCACAGACTTGATGAAAAAATCTAAAAAACGAAGAAATCCGAAATATACCGATTTATTGAATGGCACCAAATGATACACGAGCTTGCGACGAGTAGGATGATGTAAAATTTGACTGAATGACGTTGAATACTCCACACAAAACGTTGAAATATTATGTTATCACAGGACAGCGGAAAGTCACAACCGTACACGATGATTATCTTTCTTATAAGGTCGCCATGCTTACAAGCTAAATGTTTTGCTTTACTCGACTCAATTTTGAATAAAGTTTGCATCTTTGACTAAGTGTGCATGTATGCAGATTGATATAGAGGCATTCTACGACACACTGGGCACAAAATATGAAGTCAAACTTGTCTGGGTATTCCAAAGCTGTAAAAGATAAGACAGTGAATAATGAATATAATTAATATACAGGGTGTCAAAATTCAAGTGTCAAAATGTTTTGCGCTAAGACATAACATATATTTCGGTTTTTACACCTTTTTCGGGTTTCTGATGGATTTAAGTAAACTCACTGTGCTATAATTTAGCAACCGTATTTTTATTAACCGTATATTACCGTATTTTATTAACCGTATTTTAGCAACCTGTATTTAGCTGAGACAATTCTGCCTCAGTGCCCACGTAGTTCATGGTCCGCTCCTGATCCAGGAAATTATTTGTGATTTCTGACGATTTCATTCTCGGTCCTGTCCTCTTTATCAATGTAATCTTATATTCCATGGTGTCATTACTGATAAGGTTCCTAACCTTGCTATCGAACTCAAGAGCAGATCATTGAGCTATTTCTTCAAAGTCACGTAGGATTCTATGAAAAGTACATTGTGGTGCATCGTGCACTCTTGCTCGGAAACATCAAATGGATTGAAAAATGCATGTTTATTATTACAATATGTCCTGAAAATATAAGAACCTCATAAAAACTGTTAAAACTATGCAACTACCGTAAATGTGCTCTGATTATCCTTCCGGAGTTAAGGAATTTTGCTTGGATTTTGTACAGCGATTAACAGTGATTTAGAATTTGCAGAAGCAAGGTATAAAATGCCCGTGTGTACCTCATGTAAGCAATCATGTCAATACAAATTCATAAGACACAAAATTGGCAACTTTCTGCTGTTGAAGTACTTATTTCAACCATTTAGTCGACATGCTATTCCCTCTGAGTTAAGTCAAAGCGACTTAATTACATCTGTAGCTGACATGAATTCCAACTTGAATGATTTGACAAACTGACGTAACTGTGCTTGCGACAGATCATAACACCTTTCAACATAATTTGATTTGACAAACTGAGTAAGTGACTTGAACAATCAAATATCTCATGTTATGTCACGTGCTAGATATCTATGACTTGGATGTCTCATCCCCTTATTGAGAAATGATGATAAATCCCGATAAAGTTCGATTAAAGAATGTCAAAATCTTTAAACGGCTCTCTTGTAAAGTGACTGAAATCGACATACGTCACTTTGTGGAATCACCGACGAAATGTAACAGAAGTGCCCAACAACTCGGAGGCTACTTAGCATGCCCTCAACTTTTCATCTAAATTTGATTTTGGCTCATTTGATTCAGTGTTTTCAAACGATCGAAAAATAAGTTCAAAAACATATTCAATGTGCCCTACTCTCCTATCCCGTGGGTCACTAATTCATGCAGTAAAACTTGTTGGAAAAGGTTCCCCATATTGCTTTACTCTGACCGTCAATAAAAGTGACATTGATACGCGGTCCTCTCAAGTGATCTAGACCCCATGATTAAATCTACACTTTAATGTGAATTTTGACGGATTTTCGATGAAGGTGATGGAAAATATAATCAAAGACAAACTTTAATTGTTGACTTGTCATTGATGTATAAAGTGAGGAAGAAGTACAAAGGGACTCATAAATCATCATCCATTTTCCCAAGAGTACAGTGCTCATTCACTCACACACACTCAATCCATTTAGCATCGGTTGCGCCAACTTGATTGGGTCCGACAATTTCTCCTTATGGCTCCTCGCCACTTCCCTCGATCGTGGTCACCGTTGGAGACACGTCCGAGTAGTCGAGGATCGACGTTATTTCTCCATGACTTCTTGGGTCGGCCGGCTGGTCTTCGTCCTGCCAAGTCAACGGATTGCACTCGCCTTGTCCAACAGTTGTCATTCATTCTGGTAACATGCCCGAACCAAAGCAGACGCACTCTCCGTACGATGACTCTAATTTCCTCTAACCCGAGTCTTCTTCTCACTTCTTCATTTAAGATCCGATCTGTTGAAGAGACACCACACATCCAACTCGCTATTCTCGTGTCATTGACTTCAAGTCGCCTTATTGCTGATTCCTACGTCATGGCCCACGTTTCGCTGACGCAAAACGTGAAGTTTCTGACACGTACTTCGTAAATCTTTACCTCTTCTTAAATTTGGTGTCATGGTTGTCAAAAAGCGTCAATCCAACCACATCGAATTCGAGTATTTACTGAAGCCCACCTTCGTCCAGCATGTCCACAAGGCAACAGAAATTTTGACTGTTTGGAACCGTTCACCGTTGACCTCCAAGTGAGTGCTGTCCGAATCACTGGTGAGCTGCAACACTCTGTCACGACAACATCCACATACGCAACTCACTAGGGCTCTCAAGCTACCAGTCACGCCACTGCAGCGCTTATGCGTCCATCCATTTCAGGAAGTGCACAAGATTGCGTTAGCACCAACACTATGCTGGCAGATTGTGCGGGGATATCTTGGCAGACAGTTGCTAATTCGTTTCCGCAATGAGGAGGAGGTGATCAGCGTACATCCATCGTACAACATCTCATGGTAAACCTTTCCTTGCATTCTCGGACACAACATCCGGAGTAATTGCAAAAAGTACCGGACTGAGCACAGAACCCTGATGGACTCTATCAGTGACATTGAAACGATATCTGGACGACAACCCCCATCTGGCAATTGATTGGGAATCCTCGAAGATCACCATCACAGCATTCATTATCTACTCTTCCACTCCGTCTCAGAGACCATTGCACTACCGATCGCAAAACTCTGTCAAATGCTTTTTCTAGTTCGATGAAGTCCATGTGGAGATCGTTCTCTCTTTGAAGGTGTTGCTCTTGTAGCTACCGTATCTTGTAAAAAATCGCGTCTGTGGTCCCTTTACCTAGACTGAAGCGGAATTGCATATCGTTTATCCGAACGTCGCCACGAATCCTCCTTTCTAACATGCGCTCGAAGATCTTCATAACGCTGTCTAGTAGTTTTATTGCTCTGTATGAGTCACACACCATTGGGTCACCTTCGCCTTTATAGAGCGGAACTAATATGCTTAGCTGCCAATCAGTAGGCACTACATTTTCATTCAATATTGAGTTGAATAGATCAAGTATCCAGTCAAAACCTGTCAAACCTCATGCCTCTATCATCTCAGCCACGATACCTGAAGGACCCGGTGCTTTTCTTTTGCGACTTTTCACGACAGCATCAGTTATCTCCTCCCCTGACAGTTGACACAGGGGACCTGCTACTGAAGATGTACTATCATCACTGTACAATCGAGTTCCAGTGTTCAATACTCGACTCATGTAGGTGTACCAAACACCACTGACAGCTCTTTCACTACAAAGAAGCAGACCATCCTCACTTTTCATTAATGTTGGAGCCACCAGATCTTCGCTCTCCTGCTACATCCTTTTCGCGATTTTTGAGATGGATTGTTCGAACTGATTCAGCACCAGCTCCTCTGTCAGTTCACTCAGTCTTGCTTGATTGGCTTCCCACACCGCTCTCGGTGTGCGGCGTCTGGCATTCCCGTATTGCTCGCGATGAAACTCACAAACTGACCGGCGCCACATACGAAGCACGCCCGCTTCTCTTCTATTGCTTAGTCAGCAGTCTCATTCCACCACCAAGTTTTTTTAAGGGATCCTTTGTCCGACCAGTTCACAAATTCGTTCGGGTTCTTCCAACCAGATGTTTCTCATAACAGGCCATTTTTCTTGGATGTCACTGTTTGGCGATGTTCGTCACTCCTCCCTCGTACCCTCTCACCAAAGACAAGCCTTACATCAACCTTTTTGAGTTGCCGCAACTTTAGTTTCGGCATGAATCTCCGTTTCGTTCGTCGCTTGACCTTCACATGCATGTCTTCAACTAAAAGGCGATGCTGGTGCACGCATTCTTCATTGGGTATGACCTTCACATTGGTCATAAGACGGCGATCACTGAAATAATTGATCTGACTTTCATGCCCACCGGACTCATGTGTTACAAAATGATGGTCTTTCTTGCGGAACTAGATATTACACACCACCAAATCGAGCAGGTCGCACGTCTCCAGAATGGCCTCTCCTTCAGTGTTACGAGAGCCAAATCCCATTCCACCATGAACACCTTCGTGACCATTTGCTTCTCTTCCAACATGACCGTTCTGTTTGCCACCGATGACAATGGTCTCTTCACTGTTTGTGGCTGTCAATGCTTCATGCAAATTCTGCCAGAACGCTTCTTTTTCACATTACCTACTGATCAGTCGCTATATTTTTATTTATTTCACTTTGCTAATAATTCAAAAACGTCATTATTTATACATGAAGAATCATGGTGATCATCATCATTTCACATTGACTCACAAACAGCAATCGGTGGGAACAACACAGCATAAATGCACGAGTACATGATTGTAAGGAAGGATGAAAGCGGTAAATTTTTTAACCGGTTAGCCGATTAAAATTCAAACTGAAAATCACGACGGGAGATTCACATTGAGAAAGACAAAACGTGGCTCCCTTTTGTTTAAAAGTCGAATTTCTATTTTCGCTAGTATACAAACCAAGATAAGTACTTCGACGTCCCGCGCCTTGAAGGTCGATGGAACTAGGTGGTCCACTATGCATAACAGGCATATGCCGGTATATGCATAGAAATTGCAGAGTGCCAGTTCGCATTAGAATAAAAAGAATAAAGAAGTGTCTTCAGACTTGAAAAAAATATAGCACGTAAATTTATAACGACATTTCAGTAAAACATCGTTCGCGAAGCATAGCCATTGTACAAAGTTACAAATAAGCTTATCTGGGATACTGGATTTCGAATTAGAAATAAACATTTGGAATATTCATATAATTGTGGAAAGCGAACTTCATATCTTTGCGACATCTTGGTACTGTCGAAACAAATATTATGAGAGATACATTTGAAATGCTGGTTTTATCAAAAACGGAATATGGTTCAAAATTCTGTTTTCATCAAAGCCTAGGGAAAATAAATAAAATCCAATTTCAATTCTACAAAGATTATTTCCTCTACTGCATGCAACAGCCAATTACCGTTTAATATGAGAGGAATCTACTATATGAGTGTCACTTCAAAAAAGCAACAATTTTCTATTGGATGAAGTTGTCATTATCAATATCTAAACTGTTACTTACTCTATTCAATAAAATGTTAAAACATGTCAGTGAAAGTGATTTGAAAAGATGATTGGTGCTTGAAAATATCTTGACTGATAGAAAAACAAAACTCAGAGAATTAAAAATATATGAAATAAAATTAACAGACACTAACTAGAAATATTGTTGAAATCTAGTGTAATATTTCTGTGAGCAACGGATTCAGAATGCAAAATCCAGTCAAACTGGACTAAGTATTCAAGATAAGCAAGATTTGGATGAAATATATAACATCATCGTAATCATCGTAGATGGAAGCAAAGTTTAAATGCCGCTTAATTGTCAAACAGGGAATCATCAACTTGCAGTTAGAATAGGAATACATCGTATAAATCCATTCATTTATTCATAATCATTTTATTAGACCATGGCAGATAGCCGTTGGCAAGGTGTATAAGTGTCCGTAGGGCGTAGTTATACAAATACGCATAGCGTTAGAACAGATATACGATGCAAATGTTGGAGTAAGATTACAAGCAGGTACACAAAAATGCGAGTAGTAGGAAACTAAAGAAGCGCTTTACGACTGTAGGGTGTAAGAAGCATGCAGTGTGCGTGAAAATGCGGAAAGCACGTGGAAGATGATAGATATAAGATACGTAGTAGGCTTACTAAAAAAGAAAAGTTAGGAAAACTAGTCAGATATCGGTCACAAAGAAGGGATTTCAGATGAGATTTGAAACTTGTTAGTGAGTTAGGGGTAAGGGAGCAGTGACGGAGGACATTAAGTACTTTGCAGATTAGAAAGAGGAGCACGACGAAACTGTCGTGAAGGGGGATTGGAAGAGTTGACACTGACAGAGAGTACGTGAAGTTTCTGTCTGAGGTTAAAAGGTGAATTGCGAAGCACGGGCTTGTAGGGCTTGAAGGCTCGAGGGCACTGACTATTCAATATTTTATAGGCTTCACAGGAGAGGGCATAGGTGCGTCGAAATGCTAGGATATGTTTGTTCGCACTGGCATATTCATTATTGGAGATATATGATAAAAGGAGATATATGAGATATTGGAGATATGTGAGTAAATGGAGGCTAGTATAGCCTATCTGTCAATACTTTTCAGATACCAGAGCAAACGATCGAACCGTACTCCAGGTGTGAACTCATGTTAACTTTCTACAATTGAGTCAGAAGGTCTTTATGATGAGGGATAGATTTATGAGTTAGAGCGAAATAAGCCAGAAAATAAAATTTGTGTATTTGGCGACAACGAAAATGTCTTTCATTTCATTGTTCAATGTCCAGTCTATTGAAGGCAGGAGAAAGTACATCCCTTCATTCATATACGCATACACATGATACGCATATATATGGCGAGGACCTGTATTCAAGATTACATTCGGTACAGGTGAATGAATTGAAATCAATGTCCAGCTATTTCACAGAAGCAGAGAAAATTAGAAGCAATAGTCTGACTTCATCTTTAGCAACGAATGTGTGAATACTCTTGGGTAATTTTTGACAATGTGTATATGTGTCAGATATCGTGCAGCAGGTGACTTAGAAGCATTCAACGTGGCTGCGTAGTCCAACGTTTAACGACACGAACAATCGATCAACAGAAGAAGTGTTCCAATCTTCACAGAAAAGTAAAATTCCGAAAAAGGAAAGTATCTGAACCTCTGATTCTTCACTATATTATCTCCACAGTTATCTCGAAGCAAGCCATTCTCCTATTAATTGCAGCATCGACACCAGCAATAATCCTAGTTCAGAAACAAAAATAACATCTCTGACGAAAGCAAAATAAAGTTTCATGTTGAAATATAATTGTTTGTCACCCACTTTTAAAAAATATCGCTTCAAACTGGTCTTTTATGCAAGAAAAAGTCGAAACTTTATCGAACAACAATTCTAAGATGCATGGTTTGCCTGCAATATCTAAATTCATAAATAGTCCGGCAGCAGAGCGAGTTTCTGCAGTGAACGAGGCCGAAAATGCCGAGTTCTAACCGGTTCCTTTTCTTGTGAGACAGGATCAAGGAAAAACACAAGATAATCCAATTGGACGCAAATTGCAGTTTTTGGTTAAAATGGAATTTTCTATGTTTTCTCTTATTAACTCAAAAGTACTAAGTTTAGAGCCATAATATTTGGCATGATATGTCTTCGGTCATTTCCTGTCATGTGCATGTTAATTATCGGATCTAGCCTTTTTGTTCGACACGTTCATTTATTTGTTCGACAAGATATCTTTAAAAAACGTTCATTTCATCGACAACTTATACGCAGAATTCTATGGTCCATTTCGCTGATGCGTTCATTTGTTCGAAAAAAATGATCCGATAAAAATATTCACTCAAAGGAAATCTAATGAAAAGGATGCTTTTTATCTTATGCTTTTGCGTTGATTCTTCACTGAATCTTTTCAGGAAAACTGTTTCATTTGAATGAACAAGCTATAAGCCGACAGCTGGCATAAAATCATACATGCTACAATCAGTTCGCTTCGCAGAAGTAATTAAGTCAGATAATCAAATCGAGTTGCTGATGATTTATAAAATGGGAAAAATATTCTTCTACGGCACCTGATGAAGTATTGCACTTGACAAAGCTTTGGATGTGGTTACGGAGGAATTTTCCGTGGATAAGATGTTTTAAATCTATAGCTAACTAATGTAAACAACTTCTGTCGTGTTTTAAGGAACAGTATATTATATAAAATTTAATGGATTAATTGCTACGAATTTGCACGTCTGCTGTGTTCTGCCTGGTTTCTCTTCTTGTCAGGCAGGATCAAAGAAAAAGGATTTTAGAGTATACCTTGGCTTGTGCTAGCGTATTAGCATTATTATCACACAGACACCGTTAATGGGATAACGTGAATTTTGCTTTACAATAAGGGTACATTTTCATGCACTGGAGAAAAATAAATCATGGACTTGTTTTGGAGTTTGCTTATAGCTTGAAAGTTAACATTTATTATAATTCAATTACGCTAATTATAGTGATGCAAATTTTCCATGTGTTGATGAACATGTGAAGTATAATAGCCCACAGTCCACGCAGCATTATGCATGACCTACCATATTGTGAGATATTTGGAAACTAAATATATCTGTGGTGAGTAAAAGATTATCTATGCAGTTTCCATCTTATAGCGTATAGAATTTGTCCGATATCTTCATCGAGGACAAACTACACATCCTCCGTTTCTAGTTCAGATATTTCCAAATCGATTTCAGATCCGCCCAAGTGAATTTCAGACATTTCCAAATGAATTTAAAATTCTCCGATTGAATTTAAGATCTTTTCAAAATTTAGTTTCTTACAGATATCGGAAATTCAATTAGAGAAATCTGAAATCCACCCAATGTCCGAAATTCATTTGGAAAGATCTGAAAAAGACAAAGAAAAAGTGCAGTTGGTTCCAAAAGATAACATGCAGGGATAATCAAGTTTTCGGTCTCTGAATATTACCTAGTCTTTTCAATCAGGGGGAAAAATTCAAAATTTTCCATTTGCATCACTACCATAGAGTGAAAGATTACTAAGAGGGTGCACTCAAAAAATTTTCTCCGTAAATATGAAGAATTGACTCTTTAAAGTGATGTTTCCTGATTCCAAATACTTCCCCTTCATTTGACATACGGTACACTAGAAAGAATTGCCTAACAACAGACTTAGAAATTAAATGAATTTGTATTCATTTTGTGAGCCTACAACGCCATGCTCAAGAAAAGCAATTCATGTAGGACAGATAAGGAAAATCCGCATTTTTGGATGAAACAAGTATGCTAAGAGGAAGCTTGTTCTCAAAAGTTAAGGATGTATATTTTGACATATTTCAAAATTTTTGGAAATATTTTTTGAAGAAAAATAAGTTATGTTTTCGGGTCCTCGACCCGGAGGTTACGGGTCCTTAAACCGGACGAGCCGACACCGCGGACCAGGACAAACCTGAACCCATAGGACCCGAACGGACCCGCGGACCCGGATTTTTTTCCCACATTTCCATAACTAAAAGCAAACCAGTAGGCTTATGCTTATGTAAAGGGTGGATCCGTGTTGCACATCCATCACTTAACATCTAGGCCTATATTTAGGCTTTCATGACAATCTATTCACAAGATTCAATAGGATCTATTCACAATAGGCCTACAAGTTTTAGGGTCGACCGATTGTGATACATTAGGCATCAGGCCAGCAATTTTAATGCAAGCCTATAAGCGATAAACCCTGATGCATCGGTAGTTAAGACTATAGGCCTAGGGCATAAAAACGTGGCTATGCATTCCGTAGGGTCACGTAGCTACTTGTTTAGACTACAACTCTGCAGCATGCAGGTTATCAATTATTGACTAGGCCTATAAGAGTCAACGATTTAGAAATCATGATGTTAATTTTTTACCGTATGTCGTCTTCTAATTTTGCCATTTGGAAAACATGCCGGGACTTGGTATAACCTATATAGCTACATGTAGGTCTAGTCGTACGACTCAGCCTATATGGGCAAACGTCATAGACCATTAGACCTACTGTAGCTATAGCCTACCAAGGTACTGCATACCAAATGGCAAAACTAAAAGATGCTACAAGGAAATAATTTAGATAATTACATGATTTCGAAATCGTTCTAAGATAAAAGGTAACTAATTTCTAAAAGCTTATCATGCGTAATATATTTGAGAGTAGATATATTCTCACATTGAGAATGCCTATAATTATGAGCTTACATGCAGGTTTATGGCCTACTTTCCAATTCATTATAGGGTCTAGGACCATGTTATCCGGTATACCGGTATACATGTAGGCATTAGGTTACTTGTATCGTATTAGGCTTGTAGAGCCTGCATTATAGCCCAGGCCTAAGCTTACTTAGTAGTAGTAGTAGTAGTAGTAAAGCGTATATATTTCCAGAAAATAAAAATCAATCAGTACAATGGAGTGCAATTCAATCAGCTAATTTAGAAAGTCACAACACATGCATGAAGACAAAAAATGAAGTTGTTTTCAGAAAAAGGAATCAATGTACTGTATGCCTGGCTGGGTTCAAATATTCACATTTTTCGATGACATTTTCCACATATTATAATCACAGCATGCTTTCACAAAAAAAGAATTTAAACGTCTTGTGGTGCGAGAGAATTGTATCAGGAAGGTATCGGAGAATCGTGTTCGACGAGGGACAATGTCATTCAGCGGATGAGAAGGATTTTCACACTTAAGAAGGAATGAAAAGCGCAATCTTGAAAACAAGACATCAAAATCAGGCAAAATATCACAATTGCACATAAAGTTACAGATGATATGATGGGCCCGTCTTACAACTCTTCTAATTTTTCTGGACACAGATTCTTTTCGATTGCAAAATAGAGGAAAGGCGTAGGTCAACAGAGAAAAGATAACTGCATTGAACACTTCAACCAATTTGTATTTTGGCAGAAACGATTTCAGACGGCGGATGGCATGGAGTCTTTGCGAACATAGCTTCGTTATTTTCTGAAAATGCGCATCCCATGTCAAATTGTCAGACCAAGTGACTCCAAGGATTTTCAGAGAATTTACAACATCGATGTCAGGATAAGCAGATGGAGATATAACCGATGAGCTTCTGAATATAATTTGCTTACTTTTCAAATTGTTGATGGTCATGCGTTCCTCAGCAACCCACTCCTGGACAACGAGCAAGTTTGAACTTGAGATGACCTCAATCATATTGAGATCGTCAGCATATTTAACAAGTTCTGCATCAGTGTTAGAAATTTGCAATGAACCGAAAAAGGCACCAAACAGATAAGGAGCTAGCACGCTACCTGGAGGTGTTCCAGATTTGACACTATATAGCGGACCGAGATGTTTTCTGATTTTCACTCGCTGTTGTCTGAATGATAGGTATGATGCTAGCCATTGAAGAAATCCATGATTAAGGCCACTTACACAAAAATCCTTTATAAGCCGGATATGTTGAACCCTATCAAAGGCCTTGGCCAGATCGATGCTCGTCAGACGAACAGCAGCATTGGAAGGCTCATCCAAGAACTTTGTCACAGTATCTTGAATTTTTATCAAAGCAGTAGCAGTCGATCCAAGCAGACGAAAAGCATGTTGCTCCTTGCCGTACAGCTTGAGTAGATTCTCCTTCATTGTGTTCAAAATAAGTTTCTCAAAAATCTTGCTTAAAACAGGAAGTAGCGAAATAGGTCTGTAGTCATGAAGGCCGGGTTGGGGCATTTCGGGACAGGAGTAATCAGAGCAGTTTTCCAGCAACTTGGAAAACACGACTGCGGACAGAGGCTTGAAAAATGTGACACAGCACGTTGCTAGGTTTATTAGCAGCAAACATGTTTCAGTAGGCAAGCTACCATCATCAGTGACAACGGTCAATAAACAAGGATGCAATATATACAGTGCGAATGAGACAAGAAAAACAATATAGGAAAAGCGGCTGTGATTGGCTGCGGTTATTCATTAGGTACTGTGAATGAAGGAATGACTTTATGTACAATGATTCAGCAATTTTCGTGTATGGAGTGCGAATGAGAATTTTAAAATTATCTTTATTTGGGATGTGAACATGAAGAGATATTTGGGATGCTGGTCGACCTTTCACGTGTTCGTTTATCCTAGTGAAAATATGACGACGGGTTTCACCGACGTAGCATTGACTGCAATGCTCACAAGTATACTTATACACTAGGGAAGATAACTCATTGAAAGGAATTTTATCTTTATTGCTTATCATGTTTTGTGTTTTGTATATGTTCAAGGCAATTCTTAAAATACTATTTTCTGAAGCACTATTTATGTGGCGAATATTACGTTTTATTCGAGAAAGAAGAGTTGCAACATAGGGGAGCTTCCAAAATATTTCAGTTTTTTCGCTAGATTCTATTTTAGTCTTAGGATTATCACAATGCTCAAAGACTTTATTTATTCTATCCGGATGATATCCGTTTTGAATAAAAATATTCCTAACTTTGTTTTTGTTATAATCGCGGTCGGCAGGGAGACTGTTTAGTTTTTGAGATCTATTGTACAAGGCTTTAATCGCGTTGTTCATATAAGAGTCAGGACTGTAGGAGTTGCTATGAGTATACAATAAAGTATTGGCTTCTTTTGTTATCCAATTGGTTTCAAATTTGCCATTTTTTATGAAAATATTCATATCTAGAAAATTGATAGAGTCATTTATGGGTTCTTCTATCGTAAATTGAAGAGATGAATTAACAGCATTGAGCTGGTCTAAAAAAGTGAGGGCTTCGGTTCGAGACCGAAAGACTGATTAAATATCGTCTACGTACCTAATGTAAAAGTCCGGCATTTGCATTTTACTTTCTATAATATTTAAAGAGAATTCAGCCATAAGCGGTGCAAGGGAGGTGCCTACTGAAACATGTTTGCTGCTAATAAACCTATCACAAGCTTACGGCTTCTCACTGTCAATACAGCACGTTGCATATCAAATGCGAACTTTCACGCAATATGCGTGGAGGAATTTGATCTGTCCCATTTGACTTCTTGTCATTTATCTTGTTTAACAGTTGGAAGACAGACAATGGCGTTATTTCGCAAGTCCAACATTCATTCAAGAGCTTGGGATCTGAAGCATCTTCGTTCTAATAAATTATAATTTTCAATTTGCAACAAATTATCTGGAATGCAAGAGTGCAACCAAGACTCGGAAACAGCGACAATCACGGGCTTTTTCAAAGAGATCAACACAAGCAGTTCGTCAACTTTACGCATAACAGAGCGTGCATTTAAAAGTAGCATAGTCGGGAAAACTGATCGAGAAGGTAAAACATTCATTGAAAATTTTTCAATTTGCCTTTGAGACAGACACGGTCTCGATAAATTACCACATTTTCACCATTCCTACGACGCGCCATAAGTTCTTGACGCAATTGACGGAACTGTTCTTGCTGAAAAGGAGTTCTATCAACATTGAAAAAGACATCAAAGAATCGTGATTGTCGAAGGAAGCGTGAAGATCGTAAAATAGCATCCTTTTCAGTTAGTGATTTGCAACTAATTAGCATTGGTCTTTTGCTATTGCCACGAGGTCTTCCAATGCGTCTGATGTGGGCCGGTATGATGCCACTTAAGTTTATTTCTTGAAAAATTGCATTACACTTCTCTATATCTGACTGATGCTGTGCCTCTGCATTTGTGCTATCTAGCTCGTCAACCCCGGAAATTATCAAATTCAACTTTCGCCTTTCTCTCATCTCCAATTCCATGGTAATCTTGGAAATGAGCTCGTTACCTTTCTCTATTACATTTACGGAGAGATCCCGCTTTAGATCATCAATCACAGTCTGTTGTTATTCTTGAACCTGTTTGATTTTACATACTGTATTTCCTTCTCAAAATTGTCTATTTGACAATTTAGGGCCTCTAGTTGAATATTCACCGCAAGAATTTCAGACTTTGTAGTACTCGCTAGTTCACTTTTGGTTTTTTCAATCAGCTCCTCGATGTGCTTACAAAGTCTGGTATTCTCTTTGCTAAAAATGCTTTTCATTTCATCGATCTCTGACGAATGTGAGCGAGTGCTTCGTTTATCCATGGCAGATCAGATTGCAGGGTATGACGAATTCGATGCGATTATGAAACCAAGAGCAGCGTAGACAGATGTGCAACGTAGCAAAGCGCTGGTAATATGATGATGCTTTGATGACGGATATCACGTGACAAAAAATCGATATTTTGATGTAAACACGACAGGGATCCTCTATGTTCACGGACATAGAAATTGACAACAATAAAACCTCTAGAATGGAAATTAAGCTTCATGCAATGCACAATAGCGGCACATAAATCGCACGCATTTTCACTTAGATGCACCTGCCAACGTCTGCATCATTGGGTTAGAATCAGTCACATGAGTAAATCAAAGCCTTTCATTGGTTCTTCATGCCCCAACTTAGTTCCCCCGGATGTGCCGCGACCTTGAGTCAATTTCCATTCTAGCGAACTTCAGATAAACAGTTTATTTCTATGTTCACTGATGAATAACAGCTGATTCAGTTGCCGGACAATATCCGAGCCTGCAAACAGCCGCACATGCACTGCAACACACGGACGTGGATTGATCGACGTATATTCCAATTATAGAATCACTATCGCTGTTGGAGGGACACTGGGGAAATCCAACAAGTTTCAGATGTTGAACTGCAGCAGATGATCACAACTCGGTGGAATATTGCAAAAGCAGACAAAAAAGCAGGTTTGTCTCCAGCAGAACCAACCAATATGCTCGTAAATAGAACGATAAGAAAGAGCAGGACAAGAGGATTCCAGTGATACCAAACACCTCCAACACCAGCTTCATAAAACCATCCAACTCATGAAGGTTTATCAATCTTCACGGAAACAAGAACGACACAACCATCGCTGTTGACAAACTAACTAATTGCAACTTGCAGATGCAGATGACTAAGGCGCCTAAACTTTGGCCTATTGTATATCCTCAACCGTAGGTATTGACTTTAAGCTAGAGAACAGAACCCTAGACGATCTGATTCCTGACTTATGACTTTGAATAGGTAAGGGATTTGCCTAGCTTGACTATAGCCACAGCTCTTATGCGTGTCACATCGATCGATCTTATCAATTGTAATGCAGGCATATTACCAAGCAATGCAATTATACCAATAGAATCTTAAAAACAATACAGTAGGCCTACATACGAGTATTTCAATTCTTTTGTTGGAATTCCCCATTCAAATTCAAAGAATTGGCTAGCTAGATGAGCATTTTTACACAAAGAGCAATAGATGGTATTCAAGATGTATTTTTCGCCAATCAATTAAATTAATATTCAATGTAATAATTGTCTATGAAAATTGAAAAAATATAATACGAAGCTGAATTTGATTGATTGTCAAATTCAATTTGGCCCTATGTCAAACCATGAACAGTTACTGAATAGATACTAAAACTGAGTAGCCTAGGCCTACTGAAAAATTTTGCCTATATCTACCTACACTTAGCAGAAATTAACGGTATGCCTCTTTAAATTATGCGTTTCAACATTTTCAAAACATTTTGAAAATATTCATATTATCCCATTTCTGTGCTGTGTCTGATTAATGTGTTCAAAATACAGAACATTTTTTTTAATGAACAAATCATGACTTATTTTCCAGAATTGATGAAGAATAGCGTTTCACAAAATGCGTCACAATGTTTGTTTGCATTGGAGCGCAAGTACGCGTAGAAAACTGCGCTACTTTCTAGAGTTTCTGGATTCAACTTCTCCAGATTCCTCATAACAATCTGCAATAATGTTGTAAGTGTCAGTGGCCATGTAATATTAGACACAAAAAAAACCATGGAACAGAACATTTCCAGTCCGGTACCATGGACCCGGAGGACCCGACCCGGATTCAACCCTGGTATGAATGATGTTAAAACTTTTTATTCGATACTTAAAATTCATTTACGATCTTTAGGTATGAGATGACCTTATATATAATGTAAGACCAGTCAACACAACATTTTCACTCATTTCAGTTATTTGAGTTTTGTGTAGACAATGGGATACGAATTACATCGTATTTTCCATCAAACGTACTGCTATGTGTAATATGATGAACGAGGGAGCGATTATTGCATTTGATATTAAAAGTGGGCGATGATTAAAAAAGCTTGAGAAACACTGGTCTATAGGCATGATCTTTGACATGGAATTTCTTCAGGTAATTTCCTATCATATTCATGTATTTCTTTCCATGAGGCTAAGTACATTTTGATTTGGCAAGCTTCTGATGTTGACAAGCACAAGCACTGTTGCCAATTTGATGCGTATTTAACTACATTCTCGTATACATCGTAAATAAAATTTCGTGTACGATTAAATTTGCTTTCTATGCATCTCCTGATAGTCTTTCTGGAACCGCTTATTTTAGTCCTCGTCTATCAAGCATCAATGATAGAAACATATTGATAATGCATAATTATCATACATTAACTGACAAAAATTAATTGATCAGGTGGAAATGCAAGTTAATAATTATTGGGAGAGCTATTTAGTGAATCCTTTCAAATAACAAAAACATTCGGCATCCGTAGTCTACTTATGTAGTGAAATCGGCAGTGTAGTCTCACTTGCGAAATTGGACGTGGCTATGCATTTTTCTATGAAGCTAGCCAATAGGAATGCAGGAATTGCATGAACTCCGCCCCCACTCGCCACAAATTCTCCAGCAATTACCAACAATTGAACGTGGCATGATAATGTTTAACAGTCGTATTAGTTCGTGGCGAGTGTTGGCCACTCGTACTACGTGGTGTTTACCTTTGTTGCCAATGTTTCGTGGTGAGTTCGTGCCGACATTGGTGGCGAGGCATTTGCAGTGTAGTATGAAAACATCTCATTAGAAAATGTTGTAAATAAAATGTTAATCGAATTAACTATGGGTAATGCACTAGCACGAGGTCATTCGTATACTATCGAGTTCTAACTTTCCACAAATGCCTTTTTCTTTCGTTTCCATTCTCTTCATGATTGGAAATCCCCATTGCAAAAATTTCCATAATTTCCATACATGGAAGTAATGTGATAATGCGGTTTTACATTGAATTTTATGGTTCCTCATGTCTATAAAATACTTTGTAGAAGCAAATAGGAAAAATCGAAGTGCATATTAGGCTACATGGTAGCTGGATCAGCTTAATAATCTTACAGAGGGATCGACCATGTTTGTCGATCGATTTCGAGTTCGTTTATATATAACCCATCTTCAGGACAATGCAGTAGCTGAGACAACAGTTTTTGTACATAGATAAATCATGGTCAATGCAATTCACTAAAAATGCTGAAATTAGAACATTTGGAGAGGCACAGATGAAGAGTTCTCATTTATTAGTACATTAGCACTTGATTTAATGCATAGTGTCTCTGCAAAGCGGGTGTGAACACTTCTAAATAAAACTTTGAAGTCCTCTTGGCTTGCTTCGTGTGGATGACAGCTCACTTCGGTAGGGACTGGCTTCCCTCTCAGATGCTCATTCACTCTCGTGATTAGGTGTCTCCGTGTCTCACCAATGTAGCAGTTTGAGCATTGAGCGTTATTTTATTATATGCAATGCTCATCATTGTGAATGTGCTAAATTCACTCCTCTCGAGTACAGGCGAAAAATTATTGGTTTTAAGCTATTTCAGAAAATCATGGCGAACATTGATCATCCATTATATCATCTGATTCCATCCGTATTACCTTACTCTGGAAAGCTTCGTCTCCCAATATCAAAGTCAGCACAGCGTAGCAGATGTTTCATCTCAAGCATGACGAGACTTTATAACTCTGACTTCTGTCTGTGAATTTTCCTTCGACACATTATCTTTGTTAAGTTTGCTTTTTCTTGGTATAATCATACTTTGTACTAGCCCCACGATTCTCAGTATTGGGGTGTGTGATATCTGAAAATATACGTCTTTATTATTATTATTATTATTATTATTATTATTATTATTGTCTGCATGTGTAACAATAGATCCCGTTGGATTCTAAACATGGAGAACTTTATCTTGATCAGGAAAAATTGTTGATGTCTTACAAGTTTTAAAATCGACCTGTAATTTGGCGTCTTTTTTGATTTAAAATAGAGTTAATTATTTGGATACTTTTTAAGGTTTCACGCTCGTTTTCCTTTATAAAAGGAAGGGACCAATATATAGTTTTGGCAGTCTCGCCTCTACTGTTGCTAGTATTGTTATTGGTAGGAGAATCAACTAGGGTTTTTATAGAATCTACCAACTTGACAGGATAATCATTAGAGATGAAAATATTTTTGATCTGCTTACACGCATTTTTTCATAACTGTCAGGCGAACTACTGCGGCGCTTGGCCCTGTTAAAAGAGACCGAAACGCAGACTTCTTGGCCTTTCATAGGAGCATAAGATTCAAACGGAATATAAGTCTCCGTATTCATAGGCCTAACTCTCCACTCAGTCGCAAAAGATGAATTTTCAAAACTAATCGTCACATCCAAGAAAGCTAATTTGTGATTTTCTTCCTTTTCACTTGTGAAGTTAATACTGTCGTGCACAGAATTTATCAAATTCAAAAAATTGTCAGCCTCTGATTCAGTTTTGAAGATGGCAAATATATCATCAGCATAACGGCGGCAATACAATGGAAATTTATGGATCATATTTTTGACTAAGCTCATAGTGAAGAAAGCAAGAGTAGGAGCAGGGAAAGAGCCCATCGCTATTCCTTCAAATTGAACAAACAATTCATCATCAAATTGAAAAAGCACATCTTGAGTAGCTAGACGGAGGAGGCTGGATAAAGTCTCACGGTTGAGACAGAATTTGGAAAAATCTATCAGATTACAAATGTGGTCTATCGTGTTATCCAAGGGAACGTTATAAAGTAAACAGACTTTTGACGTCATAAGACACTGGAAATTGCGCAATGCCATCAGTGTTAATAGATTTCAAACTTTCTACGTATTCAAAGGAATCTTTAAGCTCGAGATATTTGGGGATGTGAATTTTCAAGATTTCGTCAAGAGATTTACTTAAATTAGTACAATATGACTGAGGCATGCTTAAAATAGGACGCATAGGTGGAGAAACATTAGATTTATTAACCAAGCGGTCAAGCGGTCTTCAGCTAGAATGAACGGATGTTTATTAGAATTTTTAGGTTGTTTGTAGCGTTTAAATTTACTGCTCTCAGATAGCAGCTCATGCATTTTCTCCAAGTAATGCGATTTGTCGAGAATACAAACACCATTACCTTTATCATATTTAGCTACGTAGAGATCTTTATCTTTCGGAAGGTTGTGCAAATTCGAGAGTTGCCGCTTGATATTTTTGATAGTCATGAGCTTATGCTTGACATAGGTCATAGCAGTAGTTATTTTTTTGGAGCGGACTCTATCCAATTCATCATTATTCAACATTCAGAGAATGAATCTTATTATAAGCTGCCTCTCTCAGTTTTAACAAGAATTGACTCCATTAGGCCAAGACATAGTCAAACCCAGCTCAAGAGCAGATTTTTCCTCGGCACTTAAATTGTGCTTAGACAGATTATTTGCGTTGCAGCAAAGTGCTTTATCAAACTGACTGGCAGCAGGGATGCGGAGTCGGAGTCCCGGAGTCCTACAATTTTAGCTGGAGTCGGAGTCGGAGTCCTATCAAATGATAAGACTCCAGACTCCGGCCTATAACTAGACCCGAAATATAATACGAACAAAATATTTATCCTCGTGCATAGCTATCAATGTCCTGATGTCAACTTTCTCCGTCAAACAAAAGTACAGAAACAGCAGTGCATGCAAAGCTTGTAATAGTTGAGTGAATAATCTGTGATGGCGAAAAAAGGATTGTCTTTTCACTCGGTGATTTAGTATAGAGAAGACAGGCCTTCCTAGCCTCAATCACACCTACGCACCAAAGGTCACATCACAGACAAAAATGAAGCACTAGCTTGTTTGAGAGCAACCTCTTGCCCTCACGTTAATCGTGTGTGATGGCTCCTCCAAAGCGCATATTAAAATCGAAAGTGTACTCATATTTTTTGAAGAAGGATGGGGATTTTCCTGCCTGGTAGAGACTGGAGAAAAACCGTGTGAAGCACACATCAACAAGATGGGAGGAGCCGAGTCGCATGCATCCAACTTTAAGCGACATTTGATAAACTTTCATCGAAAATGATTGATAATTGATACAGCAATGATCACTAGAAATAGGTTCAGCTAAACCAATAATGATCTATGATGTAGGTTACCAGTTTTTTCAATAAAACTAGGCTATATATACTTGCCACCCGGAGTCGGAGTCGGATTCCTATGAAAAGCTGGAGTCCTATCAAGCCCCAGAGTCGGAGTCGGAGTCCTATCAAAATGATAGAACTCCGCATCCCTGGTGGCAGGTATCTCAGCCTTTGAAATCAGCAATGTCTTGTTTGCAAGTTGGATTTGTTGAAATTTCGGAGAATGGCTTCCTACTTCTTCTTCTACGCTCTAATCTCCTTCTCGAAGTATTGCAATTACTTGGTAATTACTTGAATTTATTTGGATAACGCCTTTTCTTGAGATTTGCGGAATAACCTGTGATATTGTCGTAGGTGTTGGGGATTTTCAATTTAAAACTTTCAAGACTTCAACAATTTTTCCTGATAAAGATAAATTCCCTCCGTGTTTAGCATCCAACGTGTTCTATTGTTACACAAGCAGACAGTGCTCAAACTCGTACATTGGTGAGACACGGAGACACCTAATCACGAGAGTGAATGAGCATCTGAGAGGAAAGCCAGTCCCTACCGAAGTGAGCTGTCATCCACACGAAGCAAGCCAAGAGGACTTCAAAGTTTTATTTAGAAGTGTTTATACCCGCATTGCAGAGACACTATGCATTAAATCAAGTGCTAATGTACTAATAAATGAGAACTCTTCATCTGTGCCTCTCGAAATGTTCTATTTTCAGCATTTTTAGTGAATTGCATTGACCATGATTTATCCATGTATAAAAACTGTTGTCTCAGCTACTGCATTGTCCTGAAGATGGGTTTTAAATAAACTTGAAATCGATCGACATACAGTCAATTTCTCTGTAGGCTACAGTAGTAAGCAAGTGACAAATACTGGATAGCGCAAGATGGCCGCCGTCGTGGCTGCGTCCCCCCCCCCTCTGGCACGGCAGAGTGTCGTGGTCGGCCGCCGTGGTGCTTCGTGTCTGAGTCCCCCCCCCCCTCTGGAACGACAGAGGTTGTGGTCTGTCGTGGTGTGCCGGCCGGGTGGGTCCACGTTCACAACATGTTCGCTGACGTCCCCCCCCCCTCTGCAACAACAGAGTGTGAGACTCGGGTGCGTGGGTCCGACCGCCTGGTTGACGTGGGCGACCGTCTAGGTTGACGTGGGCGACCGCCAGGATTAGTCTTGAGGCTATAGTGTGTGATGTTTTTGGTGTGTAGCGCCCAAACGAAGCATCGGATGAGAAAACGGAGGCCAGATTCGGAATCTACGTGAAATTCTGCATCGGTAGGGTGAGTTTCAAGGCAATCGGCGAGAAAAACTGTTTCTTCAAAATTTTGACATAGAATGTGGGACGTTTTGGTGTGTAGCGCCCAAACGAAGCATCGGATGAGAAAACGGAGTCCAGATTCGGAATCTACGTGAAATTTTGGGTTAGGAAGGATGTTTCCAGCGAAATCGGAGAGAAAAAATTTTCGGCTGACGTCCCCCCCCCCCCCTCTGGACAGCTTGCTTCGATTTTGGCTTCTAGTGGACGGATTTTGTCGTGCGATAGCTCGTTTGAAAGCTAAGAGTGAGACAAATTCAGTGAAACAATCGGCTTGTTCCTATCTGTCTTCGTTCAAAAGTTAGAGCGGTTACAAGATTTTAGGTCGGAGCTCGCTTACCTGAAAAAATCCTAAGTGTCAGAGTGACTTTGTATGGGTAAAATTTTGAAAATTTTCCAAAGTGTGGAATTTCGACCTGGGACCGTCACCAAAACATTTTTCATCAAATTTCGCTGACCACCCCCCCCCCCCTCTGGACAACAATCTTCTAACTTTGGTTCTAGTGGACGGATTTTGTCTTACAGCTACTCGTTTGAAAGAGGAGAAAAAACTGCTCGACAACATTTTTTGTTGCGAGTCAATCGGACCAGCCGTTCACAAGTTAGAGCGGTTACAAGATTTTAGGTCGGAGCTCGCTCACCTGAAAAATCCTAAGTGTCAGAGTGACTTTGTATGGGTAAAAATTTGAAAATTTTCCAAAGTGTGGAATTTCGACCTGGGACCGTCACCAAAACATTTTTCATCAAATTTCACTGACCTCCCCCCCCCCCCCGACAACAATCTTCTAACTTTGGTTCTAGTGGACGGATTTTGTCTTACAGCTACTCGTTTGAAAGAGGAGAAAAAACTGCTCGACAACATTTTTTGTTGCGAGTCAATCGGACCAGCCGTTCACAAGTTAGAGCGGTTACAAGATTTTAGGTCGGAGCTCGCTCACCTGAAAAATCCTAAGTGTCAGAGTGACTTTGTATGGGTAAAAATTTGAAAATTTTCCAAAGTGTGGAATTTCGACCTGGGACCGTCACCAAAACATTTTTCATCAAATTTCACTGACCTCCCCCCCCCCCCTCTGGACAGCTTGCTTCGATTTTGGCTTCTAGTGGACGGATTTTGTCGTGCGATAGCTCGTTTGAAAGCTAAGAGTGAGACAAATTCAGTGAAACAATCGGCTTGTTCCTATCTGTCTTCGTTCAAAAGTTAGAGCGGTTACAAGATTTTAGGTCGGAGCTCGCTTACCTGAAAAAATCCTAAGTGTCAGAGTGACTTTGTATGGGTAAAATTTTGAAAATTTTCCAAAGTGTGGAATTTCGACCTGGGACCGTCACCAAAACATTTTTCATCAAATTTCGCTGACGTCCCCCCCCCCCTCGTTCGGACAAAATTTCTTGAAACAAACTTTGGTAAAGGTCCCAGGTCAAAATTCGGAAGTTTTAAATTTTTCAAAATTTTCACCACACTGGAGCTCCCACACTTAGGAATTTTTTCACTTGTGGCATGTTACATGGACATGTGCTGGCGGACCAACTTCCCGTGGTCATATGAGAATGGTTCAGGTGTCATATTGTAAAGAATGATGAGACAAATCGTTTGCAACAAACCGCATGTCGCTACGATGAATACTTTCGGAGATAGAGCCATTTTAAGTTTTCTTCCGAGCATATATAAACCCCCGACATCGTAAGTCTGATCACTTCATCGAAAGACGAGGTAAGCGACGGTCGTCGCTCTGAGCTCCCGATATCGGGTGCAAAGGACTCTATCTTTTGAAGTAGGCAAGCTATCTTGCTACTTCAAAGTTTGTATGATAGAGTTTGATAGTGTCTTTACTACTGATAAAATTTTTTAAAAGTAGTATGAGTAGTAAAATGCGGAATTTTTTAAAAATTCTTAATTTTCACTTTTTTCAAAGTTTTAACATATAGACTAAGGTTTTCAAGTATCCTGAGTTCAAATATGCTATCAGATTTGAAATTTAACTAAGTCTAAGGCAGCTTTGAGGGGTTAGATCCCAGCTACTGATCACTACCTTTGACTCGGCGTTCCTGTTACCACTTCGGGGCAGTGACAATGATGTCTTCAGCTGTAAAGAGCGGGTATCGGGGAAGATCTCTCACTTCCCTAGTGATCGGTACAAGGCCTTCGGGCTGTCGACGGGATCGAGTGCCACTCACTACACTCACATCTATCATTCCTCACTAAGTGTTGATATTATGTTGAATGTTGACTAAGTTGAATGTTGAATGATGATATTATGTTCTAGGCTGTATACTACATTCAAATCTGCTATCAGAAATTTAACTAAGGCAGCTTTGAGGGGTTAGATCCCAGCTACTGATCACTACCTTTGACTCGGCGTTCCTGTTACCACTTCGGGGCAGTGACAATGATGTCTTTAGCTGTAAAGAGCGGGTATCGGGGAAGATCTCTCACTTCCCTAGTGATCGGTACAAGGCCTTCGGGCTGTCGACGGGATCGAGTGCCACTCACTACACTCACATCTATCATTCCTGACTAAGTGTAATGCTTTAGGAATATGACTGTACTACATGATTTAAAACTTATACTAATTTCATTATCTTACAGTTAACGAGAAATCTCAGTAACGACAAAAATGGTCAATAACGATAGAAACAAAAAATTTCACATAAAAATGTGCTCTTGTGGACGAATCAACCGCCGAGACGGTCTCAGGGACCACATAAGGAAGGCAGGGGCCGACCACATGGTTATCCTGAATAGGATTGCCTGTGTGAAGTGCAGGGTGCTGTTGGTTGTTGGGCAGGAGGCCGAGTTTTATCGGAGGCATGGTGAGTGTGTAGGAGGGTTGGTGACCGATTTGAGGTTTACGCAGTTGATTGTGGAAGAGAGGGAGCGAATGTTGGCGAATGTTGCGAATGTTGTTGAGAATGTTGTTGAGAATGCTAGTGGGAATGTTGTTGAGAATGCTAGTGGGAATGCTGTGGAGAATGCTAGTGGGAATGCTGTGGAGAATGAGGTAGAGAATGCTGTGGCCGGTTTGAAGGCTGACAAGTGGCGGAAGAGAGTGTTAGAGAGTGATGATGAGGATGATGTGGATTTGGATAGGGAGCGAGTGAGGAAGTGTGTGAGGAAGTTGAGCTCTTCGTCATCGGAGGTATCCAATATTGTTATTAGCGACCCCCCGAAGAGCTCATCTTCCCCAATAGTGAAGGGTGGTGGGGTACGGAAGCAGTCGGCGCGGTGGGATGAGGACATGGAAAAGAAGCATGTGTCGCAGCAAGCGGCACATGCTTTGTTGGTAGATCGCTATGAAAGTTTGAGGAAGGTGAATGAGAGAACGTTGAGTGAGTTGAGTGAGCTGAAAATGAAGGAGGTGAAATGTAAGGAGGTGGCAGATGAGAATATCCGTATGAGGCGTGTTGTGAAAGAGTTGAAGGAGAATGTGCGAGTGTTGGAAGACAAGAATGATGAGTGTGAGAAGAGGGCGAGTGCTGCGGAGAGGAGAATGGGAGAGGCAGAAGCGAAGTTTGAGGAGATGATGAAGGAGATGAGTGTGTTGAGAGCGAGGAATGTTGAGTTGGAGAGGACTGTGGCTCGGCGGGGTGATGAGAGGCAGGCGTGTGAGAAGTTGGAGCGCATGAGGGATGAGTGGGAACGTGTGAATGAGGATCGTTTGTTTGAGTTCCACATCCCTATTCGGGATAACCATCTGGCCGGCGAAGTCCTCGTCAATAAAAGCCTGGACGAATCAATTATTTGCTATCATGGACATCCGAGCAAGAAATGCCTCCACGCTACACTAAGAATGCGCGGGCATCTCCACAAATTTTCAATCAGGAAGCCCGCGAGACTGCCTAAGGATGACTAACTTGGTAAGTGAAAAAGTAAATAAGATAGTATATCCTATTCTAATACATATCATTTTCATTGCAGATCTTTGCCTGCCTTCACCACCCCATCAATTTACTCCCGAGAACGAACCATCGGCTCTCTTAAGGGCCACCTAGGGGCAAGACATGATAGAACCTCCACGCGGTTTGCCCTGGGCAGTCTTCGGACTGGCGAATACTATCATTAAGTTGAATCTGCTATCAGTCAACTTGAACGTTGCGTCGCGTTAGAGGGGTATATAAACCACTGCCTCTCATTTCATTTCATTTCAATCATGCAGACGCCGAACAGTCAAGTCAGCTCTCCTCGCGGACCGCAGTTAAGGCCGCGAAATTTATTTGAGGAGTTCGTCAGGCTAGAGGAGCAAGACAGAGTCCACAACAATCTTGCTCGGATTGGCAATCCGATGACAGCAACTGCTGTCAATCCAACGGAATGGCGCTACATTCCAATTTTTAGTCATGTGCCAGTTAGTGTGGAAGTCGACAGTGCTACCAAAGAGAGAGTCTTTGACTCTCTCAGCAGAATTGGTAGGCTGTAGGATGACGACTCCCGA
The DNA here is from genome assembly GCA_907163375.1 of Prostheceraeus crozeri. Classification (NCBI taxonomy): domain Eukaryota; kingdom Metazoa; phylum Platyhelminthes; order Polycladida; family Euryleptidae; genus Prostheceraeus; species Prostheceraeus crozeri. Next base: position 16,749 of record CAJQUW010008053.1, on the reverse strand, counting down.
GAACGAACCATCGGCTCTCTTAAGGGCCACCATGGGGCAAGACATGATAGAACCTCCTCGCGGTTTGCCCTGGGCAGTCTTCGGACTGGCGAATACTATCATTAAGTTGAATCTGCTATCAGTCAACTTGAACATTATGCAGTCGATTGCTATCCCTGAAGCATTCTGATTCGCTGTTGAGCAATTCATTGTTGAAAACCCTATATAAGCCAGAAGATTGTAGCGCTTCTCATTCAATTTGAAGTCACGATGGAAGCGACATCTGCCGACAACATTCCCGTCTTCACCGATGAAGACAACGGCATTCCCAACTTCATCATCCTCGACGAGTGGGATGAAGAGGATGAGAAGAAGGGGAAGATCAAGAAGATCATTTGGACGGATGGGGTGTGGACTCCTAAAACCACCCGCATCCGAAAGGTGCCAGATGCACCAGTACGACCTCGGCGGTATAGGGTTTATGACAACCTAGCTGTCATACCTATTGACTATTCAAGCCAATAGTCAACTTAATTGTCACCGAGAACGAACCATCGGCTCTCTTAAGGGCCACCATGGGGCAAGACATGATAGAACCTCCTCGCGGTTTGCCCTGGGCAGTCTTCGGACTGGCGAATACTATCATTAAGTTGAATCTGCTATCAGTCAACTTGAACGTTGCAAATGAAGTTCGGTGTAATACTTCCTTTCGACGGGCGTTCCTGTAAAGGGCGGCGGTGAAACCCGTAGCTATGCATACCGCAAGGGACATTCGGCAATGGTCAATCTTGTTAAACCTCTCTGCGTCATGTTTGCAAGTGATTGCCTCTGTCTCAACGTAGTATGCATTCGCGCCAGGGCGACATTTAGCCAACTGTCGAAGGTTGCCTAAAACTTTCCATTGCATACGTTATGAGAACCATGAGTTCTACCTGTCTCTATCAATGAGACGAATTGATGAATGGAATGAAATGGGAGGACACTCACGCGCCACACGCAACATAACACACTTCTCTCTTCCGTAGTCTAACAAGCTCTTTACACATGGATCGCAGTCGATTGCTATCCCTGTATCAGAAGTGTAAGCTATCTTAATTTATTTGACACTATTTTATCTACCATCATCGTCCATATGAAATGTTATAAGATTTACAAGTTAGACTAAGCGTGCTACTATTTCCAAATGAAAAAGTATACATGGTTAAATCATCCACTTAAGCCCATCCGTAGTCTAACAAGCTCTTTACACATGGATCGCAGTCGATTGCTATCCCTGTATCAGAAGTGTAAGCTATCTTAATTTATTTGACACTATTTTATCTACCATCATCGTCCATATGAAATGTTTTTAGATTTACAAACGGGTCCCGTAACTAAGGGACCCGTTACTAAGGGTCGGGCCCCTTTAGAGAATATATAAGAAGGAGTTTGAATGTAGATGAATTATACCGTTGAAGAAGACTACTCAGATACAATATGGCAGTAGCCGGTGAAGTAACGATATCTACAACGTCAGCATCAACGTCAGCATCAACGTCAGCATCTATTTTCTTCCCATTGCTTCGGGATCGAGTACCTGCAATGGTGTATCGAGATATTCCCCTTTTCGCTGGGGATGTGATCCTATCAGATAAGATATCATGTGTGGTGGTCAAGCGGGCTGTGGTACAGACAGAGACTCACATATTTCCAACTACGATTGACACTTTTTATTTTACTAAATCACCTGTATATCGTATACATTCAAGTACGAATGACCCACCGGAGAAGCCACTATACATGGAACGAGATGTGCCTATGTACGAAGGGGATGTAATTCTGGGGTACTCCCCTACAAGAATGATGATACGTCGTGCACCAGGATGGGTGGATGATGGAAGGTGGATGGGGGCGTATGTGGAAGTTGAACATCATTCAAAGCCACTCATGGACCCACCGTATGAGACGCAACGATTCCGTCTAGATGGTGAAGCATGGATTCGTGTCATTCCCAACGGATGGTACAGAGACATTGATGAAGAGAGAGGTGATTATAAGTCCTTTAGTGAAATAAGTGGAGAATTTGTATTTCAATGAACTTTTATGTATATATTGAATGAACTTTTATTGAATAAACATACTTCATACATGTGATCATTTTCCTTTGAGTTATACTATAATGAATAGGATGGTATTAGAAGAAGATGGATATGGGTATAAATAAGTTAAGTGAAAATAGATGGGAATATAATCATCATGAGTGAGGTTCCAGAGTGTGAGGTTCCAGAGTGTGAGGTACGTTATCCAATACGTCATTGGAAAGGTAAATTTTGGCAATATCACCGTACCATTCCATTATTTCATGGAGACAAGATAATTTCAGAGACGAAGAACTGTGTAGTGATATCACGCCGTAAGATAGAATTGGAAAATGAAATAATTCCAACGTATATTGACACATTCTATTTTGAAGTAACACCGACATATCAGCATCCAATTACAACAACGGTGGAGAAACCGAAAGACTGTCTTTATTTTGAACGTGATTACATTCCAATGTATGAAGGAGATGTAGTTATATCATGGAATCCTACAGAAACATGTATTCGACGTTCTCCAGGTAGAAAGCGTGAAGATGGAGGAGGTTTGGCACGGGCTATGTATATAGTATATCAACATACTCCAGAAGTGTATAAACGACCGAAATTGACACGACGATTTCGTTTGGATATTGAGAAGAAGGTGTGGGTTCAGATTCTTCATACTGATACATTGACTGACATTGAATGGACGGGTGGACAAACGAGGTGATTTCAGGGTCCCCTGAAGGGGACCCATGAAGGGATCGGGTCCTTTGAGAGATGTATATAAGAGTGGATGAAATGAGTGTCACAATCATAATCATGGTAGAAACAAGAGAAGAGTTGAGAGTAAGGCAGCGTGAGGAGATGAAGACCATCAAACAAATGATTGAAAGATATAAGAGGAGAGCCTATAAATCGAAGAATCCAGAGAAGATCAGAGAGTGTGAGGACACATGCGACTTTGTGCTGAAAGCGACGATAGTGAGTCATCAACGACAATCAAATTATTGGAGAGATGGATTGTGGAAGGGACCCGATAGAGGACCCGATACCTTTTAGAGGACCTGATACCTTTTAGAGGACCCGATCCACTAAAAACTGTATATAAATGACTTTTGAAATCATTTACTTCATATTTTGACTTGAGCTAGTGAACATGCCCGACGTAACGATGATCCAACCTTTACGGATTCGCATTCCCGAAGTGTTAGTGCCAGAGAGCGACGAGGAAGACTGGCCAACTGATCTTCCGTCTGGATGGGGATCGTGGCCCGATTTGAGTGAATTGACTGATGAAGGACTTCCAGAGTTGGTGACGCCTACCCCGATGGACAATCTTCCTCCAAGGTTTTCACCAGACATTACACAGTTGGACAGATTTTTAAATTCACCATCTTCCAGTCGGACGAATTTTAGTGAAATGACGGATGAAGAGTGGGTGACGTACGAAAAGGAGAAGGAGAAGGAGAATAATCCACCTAACTCGAGGGCAGGATCTCCGGTGGTCCCATTGGGATTACGTATGCTTATCCCACAATTGCCGCATCGACAGTTTCATGGACGCATTTCATCAGAATCAAATATACGACGTGAGGTGGATTTGGTGGATGAAGCGTTGGTGCATGCCATTGATATGAACAGTGTTTTCTCATGATTTACTTTCTCATGATTTACTTTCTCGTGTGTGCTTCTTCAATAAACTTACATGGTAAGCCTTGATTCTTTTGAATGAAAGGGTATGGGATGTAGAAGTTTAAGTAATCATATACATAGCAGATTGTATGAATCATGCCATGTTATAGACGAAGACGAAGACGTCAGAGAGGGGGTATTCTTTTACCTCTAGCGGGAATGCTTGGTAAACATTTTGCAGGAACTATTACAAAGGGTGTTTCACGACATATAGCAAGGAAAGCCATTAGACGTATTAAGCGAAAGCGCTAAGTAACAGTGAATGGAATGTTATTATGACAATGCCATATCGTACTAGACGAAGACGAAGACGAAGACGACGTCAGAGGGGTGGTCTTATCATTTCAATTTTACCACGTGTCCTTAATAAAGTAATGAAAGTAATGACACATCGAGATCTAGGTGCAGGTCCTACATTGCTGCATAGATTTGGTGACGAATAAGATTTACTAGTTTGCAATTTAGACTAAGCGTTCTATTATTTGTAAATGAAAGATATAGTTTCAATAGTTTACACGTTAAAAATAAAAATTCAATAGTGTGTATGTTAAGAATAAAGTTCTATCTGTTTGTATGTTAGAAATAAAATGAAGTTTCATCAGTTTACAAGTTAAGAATAAAGTTTTATCTGTTTGTATGTTAGAAATAAAACAAAGTTTCAACGGTTAACAAGTTAAAAATAAAGTTTCAATAGTTTACAAGTTAAAACTAATGTTTCAATAGTGCGTATGTTAAGAATAAAGTTTTATCTGTTTATATGTTAGAAATAAAATGAAGTTTCGCCAGTTTACAAGTTAAGAATAAATTTTATCTACTTGTATGTTAGAATTAAAACAAAGTTTCAACCGTTTACAAGTTAAAAATGAAGTTTCAATAGTGTGTATGTTAAGAATAAAGTTCTATCTGTTTGTATGTTAGAAATAAAATGAAGGTTCATCAGTTTACAAGTTAAGAATAAAGTTTTATCTGTTTGTATGTTAGAAATAAAACAAAGTTTCAACCGTTAACAAGTTAAAAATAAAGTTTCAATAGTTAAAACGTTAAAAATAAAGTTTCAATAGTGTGTATGTTAAGAATAAAGTTCTATCTGTTTCTATGTTAGAAATAAAATGAAGGTTCATCAGTTTACAAGTTAAGAATAAAGTTTCAATAGTTAACACGTTAAAAATAAAGTTTCAATAGTGTGTATGTTAAGAATAAAGTTCTATCTGTTTCTATGTTAGAAATAAAATGAAGGTTCACCAGTTTACAAGTTAAGAATAAAGTTTTATCTGCTTGTATGTCAGAAATGAAATAAAGTTTCACCAGTTTACAAGTTAAAAATAAAATAAAGTTTCAATAGTGTGTATGTTAAGATTAAAGTTCTATCTGTTTCTATGTTAGAAATAAAATGAAGGTTCATCAGTTTACAAGTTAAGAATAAAGTTTTATCTGTTTGTATGTTAGACATAAAACAAAGTTTCAACCGTTAACAAGTTAAAAATAAAGTTTCAGATTAAAATAAAGTTTCAATAGTGTGTATGATGGAAATAAAGTTTAAGCGCTTTGTGCGTTAAAAATAAAGTTTCAACATTGTGTACGTTAAGAATAAAGTTCTATCTGTTTATATGTTAGAAATAAAATGAAGTTTCGCCAGTTTACAAGTTAATAATAAAGTTGTATCTGTTTGTATGTTAGACATAAAATAAAGTTTTAGCTGTTTGTATGTTAAAAATAAAATAAAGTTTCAATAGTGTGTATGTTAAGATTAAAGTTCTATCTGTTTCTATGTTAGAAATAAAATGAAGGTTCATCAGTTTACAAGTTAAGAATAAAGTTTTATCTGTTTGTATGTTAGACATAAAACAAAGTTTCAACCGTTAACAAGTTAAAAATAAAGTTTCAATAGTTTACAAGTTAAAACTAATGTTTCAATAGTGCGTATGTTAAGAATAAAGTTTTATCTGTTTCTATGTTAGAAATAAAATGAAGCTTCACCAGTTTACAAGTTAAGAATAAAGTTTTATCAGCTTGTATGTTAGAAATAAAATGAAGTTTCACCAGTTTACAATTTAAAAATAAAGTTTCAATAGTGTGTACGTTAGAAATAAAGTTTCAACCGTTTACAAGTTGAAAAATAAAGTTTTAACAGTGTCTACGTTAGAAATAAAGTTTTATCTGTTTGTAAAGTACGATCGTAGGATTTACTAGTTTGCAAGTTAGACTCAGCATTCTACTAGTTGTAAATGAAAATATCGTTTCAACAGTTTACAGATTAAAATAAACTTTTAACAGTGTGTACGTTAGAAATAAAGTTTTAGCTGTTTATATGTTAGAAACAAAATAAAGTTTCAACAGTTTACAAGTTGAAAAATAAAGTTTCAACAGTGTGTACGTTAGAAATAAATGAAAGTAAAAACTTCATCGTATGAGTATTCAAAGCATGTTTTGTAAATCAAATGTGTGTAGTCCTGACATGATAGAATCGCGTTAGAAATAAAGTTTCAGCCGTTTACAAGTTAAAAATAAAGTTTCAACGGTGTGTACGTTAGAAATAAAGTTTTAGCTGTTTATATGTTAGAAACAAAATAAAGTTTCAACAGTTTACAAGTTGAAAAATAAAGTTTCAACAGTGTGTACGTTAGAAATAAATGAAAGTAAAAACTTCATCGTATGAGTATTCAAAGCATGTTTTGTAAATCAATTGTGTGTAGTCCTGACATGATAGAATTAAGCTTGACAAACGCGTTTTGTCAAGTTTGATTCTATCATGTCAGGACTACACACAATTGATTTACAAAACATGCTTTGAATACTCATACGATGAAGTTTTTACTTTCATTTATTTCTAACGTACACACTGTTGAAACTTTATTTTTCAACTTGTAAACTGTTGAAACTTTATTTTGTTTCTAACATATAAACAGCTAAAACTTTATTTCTAACGTACACACCGTTGAAACTTTATTTTTAACTTGTAAACGGCTGAAACTTTATTTCTAACGCGATTCTATCATGTCAGGACTACACACATTTGATTTACAAAACATGCTTTGAATACTCATACGATGAAGTTTTTACTTTCATTTATTTCTAACGTACACACTGTTGAAACTTTATTTTTCAACTTGTAAACTGTTGAAACTTTATTTTGTTTCTAACATATAAACAGCTAAAACTTTATTTCTAACGTACACACTGTTAAAAGTTTATTTTAATCTGTAAACTGTTGAAACGATATTTTCATTTACAACTAGTAGAATGCTGAGTCTAACTTGCAAACTAGTAAATCCTACGATCGTACTTTACAAACAGATAAAACTTTATTTCTAACGTAGACACTGTTAAAACTTTATTTTTCAACTTGTAAACGGTTGAAACTTTATTTCTAACGTACACACTATTGAAACTTTATTTTTAAATTGTAAACTGGTGAAACTTCATTTTATTTCTAACATACAAGCTGATAAAACTTTATTCTTAACTTGTAAACTGGTGAAGCTTCATTTTATTTCTAACATAGAAACAGATAAAACTTTATTCTTAACATACGCACTATTGAAACATTAGTTTTAACTTGTAAACTATTGAAACTTTATTTTTAACTTGTTAACGGTTGAAACTTTGTTTTATGTCTAACATACAAACAGATAAAACTTTATTCTTAACTTGTAAACTGATGAACCTTCATTTTATTTCTAACATAGAAACAGATAGAACTTTAATCTTAACATACACACTATTGAAACTTTATTTTATTTTTAACATACAAACAGCTAAAACTTTGTTTTATTTCTAACATACAAACAGATACAACTTTATTATTAACTTGTAAACTGATGAAACTTCATTTTATTTCTAACATAGAAGCAGATAGAACTTTATTCTTAACATACACACTATTGAAACTTTATTTTTAACGCACAAAGCGCTTAAACTTTATTTCCATCATACACACTATTGAAACTTTATTTTAATCTGAAACTTTATTTTTAACTTGTTAACGGTTGAAACTTTGTTTTATTCTAACATACAAACAGATAAAACTTTATTTTTAACTTTTAAACTGGTGAAACTTCATTTCATTTCTATCATATATACAGATAGAACTTTATTCTTAACATACACAATATTGAAACTTAATTTTATTTTCTAACATATAAACAGATAGAACTTTATTCTTAACTTGTAAACTGGTGAAACTTCATTCTATTTCTAACATATAAACAGATAGAACTTTATTCTGAACATGCACACTATTGAAACTTTATTTTTAACTTGTAAACTATTGAAACTTTATTTTTAACTTGTAAACGGTTGAAACTTCATTTTATTTCTAACAGAGAAACAGATAAAACTTTATTCTTAACATACGCACTATTGAAACATTAGTTTTAACTTGCAAACTATTGAAACTTTATTTTTAACCTGTAAACGGGTGAAACTTTGTTTTATTTCTAACATACAAACAGATAAAACTTTATTCTTAACTTGTAAACTGGTGAACCTTCATTTTATTTCTAACATATAAACAGATAGAACTTTATTCTTAACATATACACTATTGAAACTTCATTTTTAACTTGTAAACGGTTGAAACTTTGTTTTAATTCTAACATACAAGCAGATAAAATTTATTCTTAACTTGTAAACTGGCGAAACTTCATTTTATTTCTAACATATAAACAGATAAAACTTTATTCTTAACATACGCACTATTGAAACATTAGTTTTAACTTGTAAACTATTGAAACTTTATTTTTAACTTGTTAACCGTTGAAACTTTGTTTTATTTCTAACATACAAACAGATAAAACTTTATTCTTAACTTGTAAACTGATGAAACTTCATTTTATTTCTAACATACAAACAGATAGAACTTTATTCTTAACATACACACTATTGAATTTTTATTTTTAACGTGTAAACTATTGAAACTATATCTTTCATTTACAAATAATAGAACGCTTAGTCTAAATTGCAAACTAGTAAATCTTATTCGTCACCAAATCTATGCAGCAATGTAGGACCTGCACCTAGATCTCGATGTGTCATTACTTTCATTACTTTATTAAGGACACGTGGTAAAATTGAAATGATAAGACCACCCCTCTGACGTCGTCTTCGTCTTCGTCTTCGTCTAGTACGATATGGCATTGTCATAATAACATTCCATTCACTGTTACTTAGCGCTTTCGCTTAATACGTCTAATGGCTTTCCTTGCTATATGTCGTGAAACACCCTTTGTAATAGTTCCTGCAAAATGTTTACCAAGCATTCCCGCTAGAGGTAAAAGAATACCCCCTCTCTGACGTCTTCGTCTTCGTCTATAACATGGCATGATTCATACAATCTGCTATGTATATGATTACTTAAACTTCTACATCCCATACCCTTTCATTCAAAAGAATCAAGGCTTACCATGTAAGTTTATTGAAGAAGCACACACGAGAAAGTAAATCATGAGAAAGTAAATCATGAGAAAACACTGTTCATATCAATGGCATGCACCAACGCTTCATCCACCAAATCCACCTCACGTCGTATATTTGATTCTGATGAAATGCGTCCATGAAACTGTCGATGCGGCAATTGTGGGATAAGCATACGTAATCCCAATGGGACCACCGGAGATCCTGCCCTCGAGTTAGGTGGATTATTCTCCTTCTCCTTCTCCTTTTCGTACGTCACCCACTCTTCATCCGTCATTTCACTAAAATTCGTCCGACTGGAAGATGGTGAATTTAAAAATCTGTCCAACTGTGTAATGTCTGGTGAAAACCTTGGAGGAAGATTGTCCATCGGGGTAGGCGTCACCAACTCTGGAAGTCCTTCATCAGTCAATTCACTCAAATCGGGCCACGATCCCCATCCAGACGGAAGATCAGTTGGCCAGTCTTCCTCGTCGCTCTCTGGCACTAACACTTCGGGAATGCGAATCCGTAAAGGTTGGATCATCGTTACGTCGGGCATGTTCACTAGCTCAAGTCAAAATATGAAGTAAATGATTTCAAAAGTCATTTATATACAGTTTTTAGTGGATCGGGTCCTCTAAAAGGTATCAGGTCCTCTAAAAGGTATCGGGTCCTCTATCGGGTCCCTTCCACAATCCATCTCTCCAATAATTTGATTGTCGTTGATGACTCACTATCGTCGCTTTCAGCACAAAGTCGCATGTGTCCTCACACTCTCTGATCTTCTCTGGATTCTTCGATTTATAGGCTCTCCTCTTATATCTTTCAATCATTTGTTTGATGGTCTTCATCTCCTCACGCTGCCTTACTCTCAACTCTTCTCTTGTTTCTACCATGATTATGATTGTGACACTCATTTCATCCACTCTTATATACATCTCTCAAAGGACCCGATCCCTTCATGGGTCCCCTTCAGGGGACCCTGAAATCACCTCGTTTGTCCACCCGTCCATTCAATGTCAGTCAATGTATCAGTATGAAGAATCTGAACCCACACCTTCTTCTCAATATCCAAACGAAATCGTCGTGTCAATTTCGGTCGTTTATACACTTCTGGAGTATGTTGATATACTATATACATAGCCCGTGCCAAACCTCCTCCATCTTCACGCTTTCTACCTGGAGAACGTCGAATACATGTTTCTGTAGGATTCCATGATATAACTACATCTCCTTCATACATTGGAATGTAATCACGTTCAAAATAAAGACAGTCTTTCGGTTTCTCCACCGTTGTTGTAATTGGATGCTGATATGTCGGTGTTACTTCAAAATAGAATGTGTCAATATACGTTGGAATTATTTCATTTTCCAATTCTATCTTACGGCGTGATATCACTACACAGTTCTTCGTCTCTGAAATTATCTTGTCTCCATGAAATAATGGAATGGTACGGTGATATTGCCAAAATTTACCTTTCCAATGACGTATTGGATAACGTACCTCACACTCTGGAACCTCACACTCTGGAACCTCACTCATGATGATTATATTCCCATCTATTTTCACTTAACTTATTTATACCCATATCCATCTTCTTCTAATACCATCCTATTCATTATAGTATAACTCAAAGGAAAATGATCACATGTATGAAGTATGTTTATTCAATAAAAGTTCATTCAATATATACATAAAAGTTCATTGAAATACAAATTCTCCACTTATTTCACTAAAGGACTTATAATCACCTCTCTCTTCATCAATGTCTCTGTACCATCCGTTGGGAATGACACGAATCCATGCTTCACCATCTAGACGGAATCGTTGCGTCTCATACGGTGGGTCCATGAGTGGCTTTGAATGATGTTCAACTTCCACATACGCCCCCATCCACCTTCCATCATCCACCCATCCTGGTGCACGACGTATCATCATTCTTGTAGGGGAGTACCCCAGAATTACATCCCCTTCGTACATAGGCACATCTCGTTCCATGTATAGTGGCTTCTCCGGTGGGTCATTCGTACTTGAATGTATACGATATACAGGTGATTTAGTAAAATAAAAAGTGTCAATCGTAGTTGGAAATATGTGAGTCTCTGTCTGTACCACAGCCCGCTTGACCACCACACATGATATCTTATCTGATAGGATCACATCCCCAGCGAAAAGGGGAATATCTCGATACACCATTGCAGGTACTCGATCCCGAAGCAATGGGAAGAAAATAGATGCTGACGTTGATGCTGACGTTGATGCTGACGTTGTAGATATCGTTACTTCACCGGCTACTGCCATATTGTATCTGAGTAGTCTTCTTCAACGGTATAATTCATCTACATTCAAACTCCTTCTTATATATTCTCTAAAGGGGCCCGACCCTTAGTAACGGGTCCCTTAGTTACGGGACCCGTTTGTAAATCTAAAAACATTTCATATGGACGATGATGGTAGATAAAATAGTGTCAAATAAATTAAGATAGCTTACACTTCTGATACAGGGATAGCAATCGACTGCGATCCATGTGTAAAGAGCTTGTTAGACTACGGATGGGCTTAAGTGGATGATTTAACCATGTATACTTTTTCATTTGGAAATAGTAGCACGCTTAGTCTAACTTGTAAATCTAAAAACATTTCATATGGACGATGATGGTAGATAAAATAGTGTCAAATAAATTAAGATAGCTTACACTTCTGATACAGGGATAGCAATCGACTGCGATCCATGTGTAAAGAGCTTGTTAGACTACGGAAGAGAGAAGTGTGTTATGTTGCGTGTGGCGCGTGAGTGTCCTCCCATTTCATTCCATTCATCAATTCGTCTCATTGATAGAGACAGGTAGAACTCATGGTTCTCATAACGTATGCAATGGAAAGTTTTAGGCAACCTTCGACAGTTGGCTAAATGTCGCCCTGGCGCGAATGCATACTACGTTGAGACAGAGGCAATCACTTGCAAACATGACGCAGAGAGGTTTAACAAGATTGACCATTGCCGAATGTCCCTTGCGGTATGCATAGCTACGGGTTTCACCGCCGCCCTTTACAGGAACGCCCGTCGAAAGGAAGTATTACACCGAACTTCATTTGCAACGTTCAAGTTGACTGATAGCAGATTCAACTTAATGATAGTATTCGCCAGTCCGAAGACTGCCCAGGGCAAACCGCGAGGAGGTTCTATCATGTCTTGCCCCATGGTGGCCCTTAAGAGAGCCGATGGTTCGTTCTCGGTGACAATTAAGTTGACTATTGACTGGAATAGTCAATGGGTATGACGCTTAGGTTGTCATAAACCCTATACCGCCTCAGCCGTGGTGGTGCATCTGGCACCTTTCGGATGCGGGTGGTTTTAGGAGTCCACACCCCATCCGTCCAAATGATCTTCTTGATCTTCCCCTTCTTCTCATCCTCATCCCACTCGTCGAGGATGATGAAGTTGGGAATGCCGTTGTCTTCATCGGTGAAGACGGGAATGTTGTCGGCAGATGTCGCTTCCATCGTGACTTCAAATTGAATGAGAAGCGCTACAATCTTCTGGCTTATATAGGGTTTTCAACAATGAATTGCTCAACAGCGAATCAGAATGCTTCAGGGATAGCAATCGACTGCATAATGTTCAAGTTGACTGATAGCAGATTCAACTTAATGATAGTATTCGCCAGTCCGAAGACTGCCCAGGGCAAACCGCGAGGAGGTTCTATCATGTCTTGCCCCATGGTGGCCCTTAAGAGAGCCGATGGTTCGTTCTCGGGAGTCGTCATCCTACAGCCTACCAATTCTGCTGAGAGAGTCAAAGACTCTCTCTTTGGTAGCACTGTCGACTTCCACACTAACTGGCACATGACTAAAAATTGGAATGTAGCGCCATTCCGTTGGATTGACAGCAGTTGCTGTCATCGGATTGCCAATCCGAGCAAGATTGTTGTGGACTCTGTCTTGCTCCTCTAGCCTGACGAACTCCTCAAATAAATTTCGCGGCCTTAACTGCGGTCCGCGAGGAGAGCTGACTTGACTGTTCGGCGTCTGCATGATTGAAATGAAATGAAATGAGAGGCAGTGGTTTATATACCCCTCTAACGCGACGCAACGTTCAAGTTGACTGATAGCAGATTCAACTTAATGATAGTATTCGCCAGTCCGAAGACTGCCCAGGGCAAACCGCGTGGAGGGTTCTATCATGTCTTGCCCTAGGTGGCCCTTAAGAGAGCCGATGGTTCGTTCTCGGGAGTAAATTGATGGGGTGGTGAAGGCAGGCAAAGATCTGCAATGAAAATGATATGTATTAGAATAGGATATACTATCTTATTTACTTTTTCACTTACCAAGTTAGTCATCCTTAGGCAGTCTCGCGGGCTTCCTGATTGAAAATTTGTGGAGATGCCCGCGCATTCTTAGTGTAGCGTGGAGGCATTTCTTGCTCGGATGTCCATGATAGCAAATAATTGATTCGTCCAGGCTTTTATTGACGAGGACTTCGCCGGCCAGATGGTTATCCCGAATAGGGATGTGGAACTCAAACAAACGATCCTCATTCACACGTTCCCACTCATCCCTCATGCGCTCCAACTTCTCACACGCCTGCCTCTCATCACCCCGCCGAGCCACAGTCCTCTCCAACTCAACATTCCTCGCTCTCAACACACTCATCTCCTTCATCATCTCCTCAAACTTCGCTTCTGCCTCTTCCATTCTCCTGTCCGCAGCACTCGCCCTCTTCTCACACTCATCATTCTTGTCTTCCAACACTCCCACATTCTCCTTCAAATCATCACAAAACGCCTCATTCTAATATTCTCATCCGCCACCTCCGCTCTTCGACTTCAAATCCTTCTTTCTTCAACTCACTCAACTCACTTCAACGGATCTCATCATTCACCATTCTTCAAACTCTCATATTTATTAACTATCAACAAATCATGTCCGCCATCCTGCTGCGACACTTGCGAAACATGCTCTCTTGCCATGTCTTCATCCTTCATACACCTCGCCGACCTGCACACGAGACATCCCACCACTCTTCACTTTTGGGGTAGATATGATGCTCTTCGGGGGGGAGTGGTGTTCCTCAAACAACGATGTTCGGACATCCTCTCCGATGAACGAAGCGAAGAGCTCATACTTCCTCCACGCTTTCCACTGCACACGCTCCCTATCTAAAATCCACATCATCCTCATCATCACTCTCAAGCACACCTCTTTCGATGCTCAATCTCACCCTCCAACGGAATCGCAACCGCTCTCGCCAACTCATCTATTGCTCAACAACATTCTCAACAACATTCTTCAACAAAATTCTCAACTACATTCGCCCGCAAAACATTCGCCAACATTCGACTCCCTCTACTTCCACAATCAACTGCGTATACCTCAAATCAGTCCACTAAAACACCACCTACAGTCCAGCATTGCACTCTGTTATAGAAACTTGCACCAACATCCTCATCACCCTTTCAGCACGTACTACACTTCACGCACGCAAAACCCTATCAAGACAACATGTGGCCGGTGCCCGCCTTCTTCCACATGAGCTTTGTTTTGGCGTCCGCACCGCCTCCTGCGATATTATAACTCGCCCACATGAGCACTTTTAATCTGGTATTTTGCGGTTACTGTCATTAGCCATGCAATTGATTTTATGGTGAAACTGTACGATAATGAAATTTGTATAAGTTTGGATATCATGTTGTACAGCTCATATTCCTAAAGATGTGTGTGAGAGTGGCATCTTCTGATTCCCGTCGACGCCCCGAAGGCCTGTGTTTTGATAATGTTGTACCGATCCAAAAGGGGGAAAGGAGAGATCTTCCCCGATACCCGCTCATTACAGCTGAAGAAATCATTGTTCGTGCCCCGAAAGTTGGTAAAAAGTAAGGCCGAAGTCAAAGGGTATGAGTGCTCAGTCGCTGGGATCTAAACCTCCATAGCTGGCCTTTCTTTGACTTAGTTAACTTTCAATCTGATTGCATATTGGCAACTCACCGGATACTTGGTAAACCTTAGTCTATTGTTAAAACTTTGAAAAGTGAAAATTGGAAATTTAAGAATTTTAAAAAAATTCCGCATTTTCGACTCATACTACTTTTAAAAAATTTATTTTATCAGTGAGGGTAAAGGACACTATTATCAAACTTATCATACCAAACTTTGAAGGAAAGGAAGTAGCAAGATAGAAGTCTTGCCTACTTCAAAAGATAGGTCCTTTGCAACCCGGGATATCGGGGAGCTCAGGAGCTCAGAGCGACGACCGTCGCGCTTGTGTTTGTTCACTTTCGCGTACCGCGTCGTCTTTTCGATATGAAGTGATCAGACTAGCAGTTTTTTGTCGGGGGTTTATATATGCTCGGAAGAAAAACTGTAAATGGTCTATCTCCGAAAGTATTCATGTAGCGACACATGCGGTTTGTTGCAACAACGATGTGTTCATCATTTCTGGTCAATATGACACCTCAACCATTCTCATATGAACCACGGGAAGTTGGTCCGTCAGCACTTGCTCATGGGCATGTAAACATGCACGAATGGGAAAAATAAAATTCTAAGTGTGGGAGCTCCAGACTGTGGTGGAACATTTTGAAAAATTTAAAACTTTCGAATTTTGACCTGGGACTTTACCAAGTTTGTTTTTTTCAGAAATTTTGTCCCGAACGAGGGGGGTGGGGGGGAGTCAGCGAAATATGATTGAATGAAAAATGTTTTGGTGACGGTCCCAGGACGAAATTCCACACTTTGGAAAATTTTCAAAATTTTACCCATACAAAGTCACTCTGACACTTAGGATTTTTTCAGGTAAGCGAGCTCCGACCTAAAATCTTGTAACCGCTCTAACTTTTGAACGAAGACAGATAGGAACAAGCCGATTCTTTCACTGAATTTGTTCATTTAGCTTTTTCAAAGACACCTATCGCAGACAAATCCGTTTCCATAGAAGCCAAAATCGAAGCAAGCTGTCCAGAGGGGGGGGGGGACGTCAGCCGAAAATTTTTTCTCTCCGATTTCGCTGGAAACATCCTTCCTAACCCAAAATTTCACGTAGATTCCGAATCTGGACTCCGTTTTCTCATCCGATGCTTCGTTTGGGCGCTACACACCAAAACGTCCCACATTCTATGTCAAAATTTTGAAGAAACAGTTTTTCTCGCCGATTGCCTTGAAACTCACCCTACCGATGCAGAATTTCACGCTGAATCCGAATCTGACCTCCGTTTTCTCATCCGACCACTCCTTCCACTCGAAACAACCCATTTTACAACCCAACATTCAGCAGATTGCACCAAAAACATCACACACTATAGCCTCAAGACTAATCCTGGCGGTCGCCCACGTCAACCTAGACGGTCGCCCACGTCAACCAGGCGGTCGGACCCACGCACCCGAGTCTCACACTCTGTCGTTGCAGAGGGGGGGGGGGACGTCAGCGAACATGTTGTGAACGTGGACCCACCCGGCCGGCACACCACGACAGACCACAACCTCTGTCGTTCCAGAGGGGGGGGGGGACTCAGACACGAAGCACCACGGCGGCCGACCACGACACTCTGCCGTGCCAGAGGGGGGGGGGACGCAGCACGACGGCGGCCATCTTGCGCGGTCCAGAAGTGGAGTTTTACTTATACT